>JACSVZ010000007.1:4767698-5232698 GCA_014706295.1 Lycocorax pyrrhopterus obiensis
ATTTTTCTGTAGTTATGGCAAACCAAACCACTCCGTGTTCTTCCACTGCATGTTTTGAAGTGAAAACCTCTTTGTTTTCTATGTCTCTTGTCAAAAATACGAAGCTTTAGTGTGTCAGTGGAGGCTATTCAAATGGAAAGAACCATTTAGATATTTTTTTTTCCTTTAGAGCCTCATCTTTTTCCAGTGCTGTAGCTGTTCCCCCTGGCAAGTTCCAGCTACATTCAAAATACTCAAATAAGATGGTCTGATAAGGTTGCCTTGTCTCTTAGGTTTTTACTTATTTGTAGGAAGAAATGTTTAAATGGTATTTAGAAGAAATAATTACACCAGGAGTACAAAATATATTTCTTAGTGGTGTTTCTTCCCTTCCTGCAACCTGTTTTCAGGCTATGGGTCAGGACTTAACAGCTCTCAAGAGTGTCTGGTTGAATAGTGGCAGGCTTCTAAATCTCAAATCAAGTGCTCTTCAAAGCACCTTACTTCACTTGAGATAAAAACTTGAGGCAGGTTTTTTCTATCTGGCCTATTCATCAAGTATAATCTACTGAATTGTTGACATTTCTAAACACTAAAGGGATTTTAAAGATCTTATTGCTCTAAAGAGACTTACTTGTAGTACAGAATAAAGAAGCGAAATGAAAAAAATACTGACACATGAAAAGTACAAAACTAAATAACTGCTTGAAACAGCTGAAAGCAAATAGCTGTAATTTGACATATAGTTTCTTTACAAAACACATTTTTGATGTAGGAATCTGCTCAAATGTTCAACCCTCCCCCTAACTTTCAGATAAATAACAATGTTTGTTTTAATCAAAATTGGTCACAAAAGTCTTGCATTTAAAGCGATACCAGTTTCTGTCATTCATATTTAATAGATTTGTTTTCATTTACACTGAGACCTACTGTCTGAAACAGAGTTGTTTAAAAAGAAATTAGCGTGACCTGTCTTTTAACCTTTCCCCTTCTTATTCTGTGTTTAAAGTTCCTTTAAAGCATGGGTTTCCCAAAGACTGGGCAGAATGACCACTTGGTCACCAATGCAATTTTTCTCTTCTTCTAATAAGTAATATCAATCACTGAATAAAAATATGCCACCATGAGTTTTCATACCGAAACAAGTTGAGCCAATATTACAGATATTAGATTACGCTTCAGGGATTTCTGAAGTCTAAAGATTATTTGGAAGTAACATTACAAAAGGCTTTGTTAGCTGGAGTTTTAAACGGTGGCCCTGAGTCACGGGGGATTAGTGCTGAAGAGATATTAGAATATGAATTATGTAATGTCTACATCCTTACCTGGGAGTTACAGGAACTGAACATACGTCCTCTATCAGTGCCAGTTTCACGGCGAGAAGACAATGATAGCAGAAATACCTTTTTTTTTCTCTTCTGGCCTGCTTTTTGCCTTAGCATGAAGTGTCTCACAGAGGCAGTTGCCACTGCAGAGCTGAAGTTTCTAGCTTATGAAAAGCTGCAAAAATAAACTGGTCATCTGTTTAGCAGCCCTGGTTTGTAAATGTGCAGGATTTTGTAAGCCAGCAGTACATTTATCTATCTAAATGATACTTGCTTTTAAAAAAGAGGTTAGTAGCAGTAGTTTGCACCTACATAGACCTTTTTTATTTCTCTCGCACTGTTTTTAAAGTGATTGAATGATTTGTGTTTCTCCACACGTAATAATCCTACAAAGCAGACTCAGAAAATACCTGTAGCAAAGAAGAGCTTGTCCATGCATGAAAAGCAAAATAATAAAAAAAAAAAAAAGGATAAGAAGCTCCAGAAAATTAGTCTGCTTCAAAAAGCTATTAAATTGTTCCTGTCCCTGAAGCTTTACAAATGTGATAATTGTTGTGTTCTGGTCATGTAATATGTTTCTGCACCAAGTCGAGGCACTTCCCTGTTGCCGAAGCCCTCGTGTCTGGAGGAGGGATGAGTGGGCTGTGGAACAGGGGTAATGAATCTTCCCTGTGGGCAGCGAGTGCTCCAGGTCTGAACACCCAGAAATGCTTCACGGATGTGCTGGGCTGCCTAGCACTGGAAATTTTCTGATTCCAACTGACTTATAAAAGTAAATACAGAGTATAGGGCTGTTCCCGGTATAAAACAAACTTCCCCACCCCCCACCCCCCCAGCTAACATTTACTCTTTGAGTTGGCAAACTGGTCATTGAAATGCCCTTGTGATGGAGACTTGCCAGTGTGAGTTACCTGTCTTGGAGCAGAACCTTTCTGTGAAGTGCTGAAATCTATCTGGGCAATTTTATCAGCAGGCCAAATACATTTTATCAGTTATTCGGTGCAGTTGCACACCCTCAGTAATGGGTTTTAAATGAGGGTATCAATGAGTTTTCTGAAATTTGACAGGAACTGAGACAGAAGCCTGGTAAATTACAGTGAACTTTACTAGATAGTTTTGGATGCAAACTCAAATATTTGTTTAGGTTTTCAATTTAGCTGAAATTTTGGAGGGTGACAGTAACACTGTAATCCTGGAACAGACGCTCCTGCTCTGAATGCTGTTTCTCCCTCCTCCTCACATACACAGCTTTTGTTTGTACACACAGTGCCTTGAACACTTCTCAGGTTTCCCAGCAGAGAGACTCAAGTTGTTGTAGAGCATCATGGGCATCACCAGCAACTCTGGAACATTTCCAGTGAGCCATCTGTGGTTTGATACGAAATCTGTACTCCGTGGCATGTTGCAATGTCATTCAGAGAAGGAGTAGACGCAGTGGAGGCACTCATTCAGTGAGAAGCTTCATAGAGTTGTAGGACTGAATTCCTCCCCTTGACCTTTTAGACTCCAAGTGAAGAATTTGGTTTAAGCTAGTCACTCAGGTTTCCTGAATAATCAGCAGACATGGACAAGCACTTGCAAGGACGATTCATCTCACCCTAAGTATATAATGTAGGTTAGGCTGAATGGCTGACTCGTAGACAGCTGCAATTAGGTTGAATGAATCCGTCAGAGAAGAGAATGTGACATTTACATCAGCATCCATCCGACTGTCCTGAGAGCCCTGGAATTACTCAGACTTGCATCACGGGGCCCACACTCCTCTTACGTAAGCTCAGGGAGGAGAAATTCTGCAAAAAGAACCGATCCACAGGAGAAATGTCCTTGCTTTTCAGACTCATGAACTACTGCTTGAATTTAGAACAGTATTTCCCTTCAGATTTAGACAATATATTCCAATCTCAACTATAGCATGCCTAGATTAATATATCTCTTCCTGGCCTCCATCTTTCCCTTTCTTCACTCCATCTTTTCTTCAGCCCTTTGTCACTTAATTTATTTCCCTATGGCTGCTCTCTTTCACTCACCTTTCTAAACATTACTTTTTCAGTTAGAAGGAAAAAAACAAAAGCTTTGGCATTAATAGAGTATTTATATATCATGACATTTTTCCTTCTGCCTTGATATTTTGTCTTTTACTTTTTCCTTTTTTCCCCACTTTGTGTATTCAGACCATAAACTCTTCAAGACAGAGACAATATTTCAATTTGGTAAGAGCTGGATCAGTATTACTGTAGTGTGTTATGTAAGTATTTAGTCCAGTTCTGCTCATAGGATTACCACGGGCTTCTCTGAATTTTGGATCAGACAATCAGTTGAACACCTGCAGTCCTTGGGCAACCTATAACCATTACTGATGGATCTATCCCTCTTTATAAAACAGGGAGCTTCTTCATTATCCAGAGACTCCAGCTAGAACATAAAGTGGGTCTGTTCCTTGGATGTGTGATTAAGGGCACCTCATGGTGCCAAACACTGGTGGCATTCTCAGGTGTCAGAGGAGGCAAATATTCCTGATGATTTTCTCTTTCACTTGAGTCCCTTCACATGTAGCAAATCGTCTTTAACACGCTGGAGTTTTTCTTTGGAATGAGTTTGTTCGGACAATTGTCTGGGCTTTCCTTTCCTGTCACTGAAAATTAATGACTGGAGCTGCCAGAATGACAGAACCCCACCCATCTCTACTCAGTCTGGAGCTGGAACTTCTTCAGCCACCCAAAATACCCCAGGGATGCATTTTACACAAACAGGTACAGAATTGAATTGTACTGGTACAAACATATATCTCTGAACAGCAGCCAGTGTTATAAAACTTAACTTTAAATTCAGACTCAGGAATCCAGATTTCTGGCCAGAAAACAGAAACAGTACCATGTGGCACATCCAAATAAATCAGCACAGTTCAAGTTGAATTCTCCTGGATATTATCACATCCCTTCTGTAAAGCAGATACACTGGAAAGCTGCAGTGTTCTGAAATGTAAAATGGATTTTTGCAAAATCTATCATACAAAGAGTAGGTTAATTAATGGTTCTTAATTTTGCATGTGTCTTTAAAAATGCTGTTTAAATAATCTGTTTGTACTATTGGAAACCCACAATAAACATCACTGTTCTGCAAATGAGGTGAAAGTGAGAATTGCCCTGGTTTTATTTTACGTTCTCTAAGTGATGGAAAATAGGAGTTTTAGAATTCTGTTCAAATTTTCTCGGTAGTATTATCTATCCTTTAGCAGACAGACGGGCATATATAGGTAGAAGTTTATCAGTTATTCTTCCTGGAAGCCTTCTCTCAACACCTGGTGTTAGCAACAGTAAATATCATGGTGGCTTGGGTTGTGCTTCAACTTAAAAAAAAAAAAAGAAATAGGATGTGCATATGGTCGATGTGATTATTTTAACGAGTTGATAGAGCTGTGGTTTCTTATAAGTCAATCACAGTTACCTGAAATGTAGAAAATTTTAGAATGCTGTTTTTAAAAGTCAAGTCTTTTATTCTTTATGACCAGTTTAGAAAATGTATCCACTCCTGTGATCTAAAAATGGTGATGTAGTGTCTGTGAATACAGCAGAACAAGAAGAAACTGAGTTCATTATACAGAGAAACAGTTACCTACTCTTTTATCTCCTGAATTTGTTGAAGTACTGAGCAAATTGCAGCATGAACAGAAATATAAGAGATTCATAGTAAATGGTTTAAGAAGAGTTTATGTAAGACTGAAATGCAGCTATGGGAGAATAGTTTGGCTCCCTTCTCTACACAAGATAAATATTGTCAATTGTGAGACACCATCATTATTTGTGAACCAAATTTCACAGCAACCATATGATTTCTGCCTGACACAGGTCTAGGCCAGTTGGAATGACTTTTCTGTTCCTTGCTGAGAGAGCTAATAATGTCTTCAGTGGCAAAGGGCTTATTTTTTAGTCATTGAGAAGTGAACTTATATTAACTCAGAAGTTTTAGGTTTTGTGGCAGTAATAAAATTTTTATATGTTTTCATAGTGATATTTTGCTGTGTGAATAGTTACCAAGTTACGTCAATATAAGTGATATGTCACTCCAGTAGACTACATATCATATAAAAGAGAACTAATTTCATCAGAATACACATATCTGGTGCTCCTCAGTTGGAGAGTTTGGCAAGAGAAGAAGCCAAAACTTGTAGTAACCTCTATGTCAAATATTTGAGAAAAGCCTTCCTCTCTAGAAGAAATTTAGTTTCATACCTGCACGTCTTTGTGCTTATGTTAAGCCCAAAGGTAGAAATATATAACTACTGGTAGTTATAAGTGAGGTGATAATAAAAAGACATAAAATGGAAAACATAATGCAAGTGATGGATTGTGGGCAGCATAAACAAGGGGAAACAGTAACAGGAGCTTGGCCTTTCTGCTACAGTCTGTTCCTGTTCTGTCTTGTGGAGGCTTTATGGAACGGGGACAGTTCTGCTTCAAAGAGAAGTGAGTAGGATGTAAAGCTCCCCAACTAAGAGTCTGCATCTTTCATTTTCCCAGCATTCCTAAAATTCTTCTCCCCACCCCCCTCTTCCCCCTAAACCAAATCCCTTCGGCTTTGGTGACTTCAGTCTTCATGGAGTTGTAGCAAATGGAAGTAGAAGGGATCTAGAGAGGTCATTAACCCATCTCCCTGCCCCAAGGCAGGGCTGCAGCCATAGTAGACTAATAAGCTTTTTTTTTTTTTTGGTCAAAGATCCAAATAAATGAATTGTAAAGATTTTTGGGAAGCTTGGGCTCAGTTGTTAAAGCTTCATGTAACTGTTAACAGAGTCACAAGGCTGACTTCAGTGAAATTACTTTAATATGAATCAAATTAAGAACAAACTGTCACCTCATTTTTAATGAGATTCAGTGACTTTGCATCACTCGTGTTTTTATGTATTTTTTTGCTACGGTATTACACTTCCAATAGGTATGAAAATATAATAATGATTTTGGAGTTATATACAGAATTACTTGGGGTTTAGATTTTTGCCAATATACATGTATCTGCTTATCACGTTGCTAAAAAATTTTGTATTCTTTATTGCTTAAAGCATTTTACAGAATATGTGATTTTTGTAGCCCTCAATCAATTTTATGAAATTGTGCTGTATCTTGAGTGTCTTCTGCCTCAATTATCTCTGTATAAAAACAGTTCATACTGATACATATTTCCTCAAATCTGATAAGGAGTTTTTGAACTGTTTGTTTTTTATCCTGTGTAGGTGTAATACTGGATTTCACTAGTTGCCTCCACAGTGCAGTGGCAGTAGATTCCTCAGGAGAATGTGTGGCTGATGTGTGTAGCTGTACAGTAATCAGTTCTTTAACGATATCTCTGGTAGCTAACTCCTTGTTTACCCTGTCACTGGTTACTTAAGTTCAGTCATAGATTTTTACTTTATTTTCAGTTCCTTTCACAGCCAGTTTAAGCATGTGTACTGTTTCTATGCATTTTGTAACTGAAGTATAAACATCAGGAGAGGTTTTTAGGAAAACTGCTGGTCAGTCCTCTTAATACTGAAGAGACAAAAGGCTTGGCATTGGAAAATCTGGGGGGTTTATAATAAACATCTAAAACAATCCCCTTGATACAGCAAGATACACTGGCAAAACACTTGCTAGCATTTTTATATAGTAGGATTTTTAAAAATAGCTTGACCCCAACCAAACGTAGCAGCCCGCTGGAAGTTCCTGGAATAGCCATGGTGTGGTTCTTTACATCCCAGTCTTACACAGCAGACCAGCGTCAGAAAACCATCAGTGTGTGTTTGGTCCTCTGTGCTGGGGCTGCACTCACTGGTTGCTCCGTGTCCCTTCTGAGCTGTCCTCATACATAATCTCATCTTCCACTTCTGCCTTCTTTTCCCCGCTGAGAACAAATAAAGTAATTAGAAGTTTTCTCCAGGCAGAGGGAGGAGCAGGCACAAAGTATGTAATGAGTTTTGTCTAAACTGTTTTCCTTTCGTAACGCATGCCCTAAAGCTGTGTGCTTAGCTGGGTTCGGTGTAATTGTTCCTACCCCGCAAAGCCTTCCGGGCTGCCCAAAACAGAGCGCCACAGCTCACATCACGCCCCTTCCCCGGCTATGCCGTGTTCCATGATGTCCTTCTTCCAGAGCCAGTTATTGCTTCAGCCAGAGGATGAAAATTGGAGTCTGATTCTGAAGATCCCGAGTTTAAACCTTCCTGACAGCCTCCGTGGGTGAAAATGCTGTACGATCGTGTAATTAAACACACTGTAATAATGCAGATACACAATTAACTCTGCACAAAGGGAGTTTACTCCAGCATTCCCTAGTTTTTCACTGATAAACTTTACCTTTCATTGATATATTTTTAAGAAGTTATCCCAAGGACGGTGATTACAGGATCCTATTTTCACTTGCGTGTTTACTTTTGCCACATTATGACCATTTTGCCTTAAAGTACTGTTGCCCTGCCAGCTTGCTCTTGGCTACAGAAAGTTTTGTGTTTCTGGAATATTTTAGTGAAAATGTTAAATTATTTAAAATAATTTTATGTCTAGCATTTAGGCCAGGGATGCATTCTTGCTGTGCTGTGAAAACCCAACCTGTTGGGCACACTCCGTGCATTCTGCAGGCATTTCCCTGCTTTTTGGACCAGGTGAGCCATTGCCTGTGCCACACTCTGGGCTGGGGCACTGGGGCAGAGGAGCGGGGCAGGAAGCAGGAATGGGAAGCAGTGCCAGCAGGGGAAAGGAGGATAGATCAATAATGGGTGAGAAGAGGAGGAGCAGAACAAAATAGGGGATGAGGAAGACAAGGGTTTGAGGCAAGGAAGGGCGGCCTGGTGCTGCATTTGAACCTAGGCTTTAGGAACAGGAGCAGGGCATGGAAATAGAGGCAAGAGAAATACAGGACTGTCAGGGGCAGGAATGAAGAGCTTGGAAGCAGAAAGCTGAGACCTGGGGACTGCAGATTACCAGAGAAGAGACATTTTTGTCGTGAAAACCAGCTGTGGGATGGAAGGCCTGGACAAGGATTGGGATTGCCATTGTGAGTAAAATCATCCTGATTCTTACCAGACTGATCAGAGAAAGAGAGCTTGAAAGGGATGGAGGTCAGACCATCAGAAACAGCAGAGAAGTCTGTCCACCAGAAAACATCTTGTGCTTAACTAGGTCTTTAAATGTGGTTGTTTCTCTGTGGTCAACAAATATCTGTGAAAATATCTGTTTTGTGGTGTTGGTGTTCCAGAAGGATCGCAGCCTGTTCATACCATCACTTACTGCCTTATTTCAAGTGACCAGAATGTCCCTATTGGTGCCAAAAATAAAGGCCAGTTGCTTAACCTGTAGATGTCTGTATAATGCCATGCAATGAATTTCCTGTTTGTTTGTGCCTTAACATTTAGAATATTTTTAAATGGTGTTAAAATATTTATTAGGATTAATATTTTCAGCCCTGTATATGGGCACACAGAAAATTTCTCCACACAGAAAATGTAAGGAATGATATTTTGAAATACCTGTGCAGGCTTTGTTCACAGGGAGCATGTGCATGTCCAGTGATTCAGATCTTAATGGCAGAATAATACCCAGTTGTTTTCAAAGGGCTCTGGTGTGGTTTGTTGTTCAGAATATGTCTGATCTGAGGATGAATGTAGTATATGCAGTGAAATGTGCTTCCTGGAGAACCAGCAATTTGTTATAATGTGAAAGTTGGGATTGTAGAGGAATGGATTGTAGAGGAAAAGATTGCAGGAGGAATGGTCTCATAATTAAGACATGGAAGGATGTCAAGGATATCATGGAAGGTATGATGTGTGTCTCTGCCAATACCACTGAACTTCTGTGTGATCATGTTGCTTCAACACATCATTTTTGTTTCTATACTCTTATTTTGTGTCTCTTGCTTTCTGAGTGCCTGACTTAGGATTCTTGAAGAAATACTGAGCACTCAGCTGCAAATGAAGTTAGCATTTGAACACGTGAAATTCTGTAAAATGCTAAACATTCTGGAAAAGCAAGTCCTAACTGCCTCAGATTCTGTTTCTGAAATTAGTAGATACCTTTTGTTATGTGTTTTATGTGCCTCAATCCCCTGTCTCTAAAATGGAGGTAACTTTGCTGCCTCCTCTCACAAGAATATTAGGAAAATAACACAGTTGGTATTTGTGAAGCATTCAAGTGCTATATACTGACATGTGCTGTTGAAAAGCCATTCTGTCTTCAGAACGAGGTTTGAATAGTGTACAACAAATATGTCAGAAAAGTTCAGAGTAAACAGTGACAAGAAAATAAAATACTGAATAGCCGGTCACTAAATGACTAGCCAGTCACTAAATGAGCAGTGTGCATCCTCCTCACTGAAGAGGATGGGGGAAGAAGAGTACATGCCTGTGTAATGAAATTCTGTATCATAACAAGTACGTCTGTAAAAGCCTAATTCACTTCCAACATCCAATCTAAGGATCTTGAATTTTTTACTTTTCCTACTTAAGGCTTTGCAGATGTATAAACATTCTTTTGTCTATTTTCTGTTTAGAATATATGTTAGTGAATGAACACAGCGTTGACCAAATGACTGTGTAAATGTAAAAGGCTTTTTTCTTTTCTGACCACACTTTTAAGTCCAGGGTGGTGTGGCAGGTTTTTTTTGCAGTTGTTTCCTGTCTATGATATTTAGTCAGTCCCTGCTTAAGATGAGTTTGCTGTTTCTTGGTTCTGTTAGCTCTTCATCACCTTGCTCAGAATCCATTTGGCAGACTTGGCAAAGGGTCAGTAATTGCAGGAGGAAGGCAGTGTTACTACATGTTCCCTAGAGGAAGCCGCCTCTCCTGCTCCTGGTGAGGGCACGGAGATGCCAACAGGGAGTGGGAGAAGGTTGGATTAGTTCACTTGTCTCTCCACCTCCCACATCCCGCTTACCCTGCACCCTGCCAGCAGAGTACTGTACACTTTTTAAGAAAGAAAATGTGATTGAGAGATCTGCCAAGTGCTCCCCTGTACTTCTGCTCCTTTGCTTTTCGGTGGTTACGGCACCTCCCATACAATCCAAGTTGTACATTGGCTCTTCCCAGCAAACGTTTTGCGCAGCAGCCAAAGGAATCGGCTCGTGCCCTGCTTGTGTTGTGCTGAGGCAGAAATGAGGTGTCATGGGCTACAGGCCACGGCCACAGCCAGGCTTAACCTTCTCTGGACTAAGGGGAGAGCTGTGAGTGAAGGATTCTGTACCACAGCACTGGTTTAATACAGTGAAATGTCAGAGCTGCAGAGTTACTGTGTGGTATTTACAGGGAGTGGGGGTTGATATGTGAGCTGTGCTTCACAGGCAAAATGCTGTCAATAAATACACACCTTTCTCCTATTCCAGCACTGGGGTATGGCATCCCACCCTGGACACAGGCTTTCCTACTGCTTATGCACTGCTTTATGCATTTCCTTCCCTTGGAGAAAACAACACCACAGTTCTTCTCCCAGTGCTGCCCACGGCCAGTGGTGGGAAGCCCTTGGGAGCACCTCTCAAGTTATGCCCAATTGCACAGTCTCAAAACCAGCAAGGAATTCAACAGCCAGCTCATTGTGAATTCAAAGATTTCTTATGCTTTTAATTGAATTCTTATGATACAGAAGTTCCAGAAGTATTGAATAAAAGGAAGCTGTGTTTACATGTGGTAAAAGCAAAAATGTAGCAAAAGCTGAGGATAAGGATAGTCCACACAGCCTCACAATACAGTTTTGCAGCCACTACTGTTCCCCTGTTCCCTTCAGAAGCGTGTGCATTTTAAAAGAACCACCCAGTTTAGCCTTTGCCTACTAAATCTTTCAAGAAATACGCTCCTTCCATGATACCAGTTTCATAAATTATTGCACTGTGCCGAAGACACTCAACTGTCTCATCTGACCAGCTTTCAGTGCCTCACTGTGTCCAAAAGCAAGCCGGTAATTAAGCAAGTAAAGCCTCAGTTTTACATTAATTTTCACCTTACTTTACAAAAGCTAAATGGTAATGTCATGTCTTTTATATATCTCCAGTGTAAAATACCCTCAGAGGGAGGGTGGAAGTATTTTTGTCATAGTTGAAAAATAAGGTTTATTGTGGAAGGACCACATGCTTGTGGGCAGCCATGTAACCTGTGTCTGTTTCCCCGTCTGTAAACTGGATTTAATGTTCCTACAACTCACTGGGGAGGGCAAGCTTTGATTAACATATATGATTGCCTTATGCAAATGCAACTACTGTCACTGCTTGGTTTTATTAGCCACTATCAGTAGAACATGAAGAGGAAACATCTAGCAGAATAATGTGCAACCAGGGTGAGCCCTCTCCATCTTTTGACCATCCCATAACTTATTTTCAGACTTTGTCACCATGTGTCCATATTTAAAATAAAACTATACTTACACTGTAGTGCTATAGAAATCAAATAATTTGATGTAGAGGCTGACATGCAGACAAAACACTGGTTTTTAAGGGGAAAATGTATATGTAATTAAATACCTTGAGCAAATTTGTATTTTGTTTAGAAAATTTTCATAAGGAAAAAATCTATTCCAATTTACAGAATCCAAAATATTGAAAACATACAAAACTGTTGCCAGGTCAGCCTAGAAGAGTGTCTGGGAAGTGCTTTATTTGTGTGAGCAAACACGGATCAGTCAGGAAGAAGACTGCACTTTGAAATATGCTATGCAAAATGATTTCTACTGCATTTATTTTTTTTTCTCCTTGTTTTTCTCTCTCTCTCTCTCTCTCTTTCTTCCCTCTCTCTCCCCGTCTCTCTCTCCCTCTCCCTCCTGAAAATCTCCTGCCACAGCGGCTGCATTTGCCTCCAGACTTGTCAGACACAGTGAGCCGCGCGAGCAAACAGGATCTGGCAGGATCCGCCAAACTGCTGAGCTCAGGATGTGGTGCGATGGCCATCGGCAAGAAGCACCTGGACTTCTAGTGATTTCTACTTAGCAGTTTCACTCAGATTTATGTGACACTCTAATTATGAGTGTTAATGACTTATATAAATATTTTTCTTAATGATTTGACCCAGCAGTCTTTAAAAATACATGTTGTCATATGATGCCTTCCTTTTCTTTCTTTTTTTTTTTTTTTTTAATGTTCTGGTTTCTTTGTACTAATTTTGGTCTTGTTTGGATTTTGCTTTTGGTTCAAGCTTCTGTTATGTTGGGTAATGCCATTGTTCTGCTCCAGTGGAAACAGGGAGTATTTTGTTCCTTTCCTTAAAATACAAAATTGTGATTACCCTTTCATTTCTATTTTCTTTTACATTAAAAATAAAGGGATCTTTTTCCCAAAAGAATTTTTATATACTTACATATAATATTTTGTATGAATAATGAGTTGGATGGTTTATTGAAATAAAGGAATGGAACTAAGCAATTCATTGTCATGTGTTATTCACAAAGCAAACTACACGCTTTTTAAAACATTCATTTCTGTAATTGAAATACCATTCTTAAATTTCAAGAAATCTCTACATCAGTTTATTAAATATGTAATAATAAATTTAGAGTATATAAGATAGTTTTTATTCTAATGTGCCAGTAATTGAGAATGGGGGGTGGTTAAATCAGAATGTATTATAGATAATTACTTTGCCTTATGGCTTACTACATGCATTAAAATGCACTTGAATGGAATTTCCTAACCAGAGAGGAAAGAATTGATTTCCTTATGTAGTTCAAAACAGTAATCCTAAACAATTGAAGTCAGCACTATGAAATTATGTCAACAGACAGAATTCAGGATTGAAATTCAAACCGACAGCTACATTAATGCTGGGAAACCAGAAGAGTGCATTTGAGCTCGGGGAAGGATATCACAGCGAGCTGGTCTAAAGCAGGGCAGAATATACAAGTAATTCAGGCTTTTGTACCCTCAGATACACCATTTGTGAACTTCTAACTGTTCTGTATGTATCCCTGTGTCTCTCTCATCAAACAAAGGAACAGTAAAGCAAAGCTGACCTGGGAGTTAAAGTGGTTTGCATTCTTTCTTCTGAGGCTGACTTCCATTTTGAGAGGTAATATCTTCTTCTCTGCAGAACTTCCAAGCTACCCAGCTGTAAGATTGCATTACAGTTTCAAAATTTAGTCTTTATAATAGTGTATTACATGGCTGGAGTGAAATTGAGTCTTCAAAGAACGTGTTAATAGGATGCAATAATGGTAACATATTTTGATGGGTTTAGAACCAAGACTTGGGGAAGTGGTTTGCTTTTTTTTTTTTCTGCAATCCAGGTTCTACTTTATTTTTTTCTTGACAACGCTGTGTAAAACAAAGACATAGCTTTTAAAACTGTCTAACTAATATGATGAATGTCAATCACTTAAAAAACTCCACTGTAGCATAAACACATACTGTATACAGCTTTTATTCTGAATTAGAATAATTGAATCAATGACAGTGATTTGCCGGGATGTCAAATCTATCCATCATATCCTGTCACTACCAGTTTATTTTTTGTGATCAAAATCAAAAAGACTACTATTTTGTCATCAGCTATTTCATTAGTAGTAACAATCAGGTTTTCTCTTCTATATTTTTTAGATATGCCTGTTATATTTTTTATTTCTAAAGACACAAATCCTTTTTAAATCTTTTCAAAATAAAGTTTCAGAACTGAACTGTCAGATTAGTGAAGGAAAAAGACATCTACTTTCCTATGCCAACATATTTAAAATATTATCATTGATGTCTCAAACACTTTTTCTCTTTTTGTATTATGTGTAACACTGAATGGAAGTTCTCATTAGATACATAATTGTGCCTTTTGAAAGCATGAAATAATTTAAATACTTAGGATAAAGTGATTTTTAACAAAGGTGGAGTTTTACATAGTACGTCTTTTTAATGTAAATAATGCAAAACACAGTATTTCTTTGTGGAATACAAAGTCACAAGGCATATAAATTGCTGCCAACATATTTAAATAGGTCATTGACTTAACATACGGGGGGAAAATATCTTGAAAGTCACAGTCCCATTTCTAGTTAAGATATCACCTGAAAATTGTTAGTGAGCAGCGTGTGTACCCCACGTGTGTATCTGTCTATATGTGTGCCCTGTGCCTCGGTAAGGCTTCAGTTTCAAAGACTTCAGGAGGGTCATATTAAAGCTGGCAAGTATTTTGAGTAATAAAAGGAACTCCTCCTGCAAATCTGCATTCGTTTGGGTTTTTTTTCCGAGTCACTAAGTGTGCTTTGTAAAGTAAGTGTTAGAGAATGCAGATGCACGGTGTTGTTTACCTAAGGCAAAGACACGGAGCAAAATTTCTCTTTTCTTCCAGAATCTCCTATCAGTTACAAGAACATGTGACAGTGACTTGGCTAATCCAGCAAGCTGATAGATGAGACAGAGCTTTGTATTGCTACCTGATAGCATGTAGAGAGAGGGTAGATAGAGTGTAGATACAGTGTGGATAGAGTGTGGATAAAGTATAGATTTCATTCGTGGCACCAACAGCAGTTTTGACTTGGGAAACCAGAGAAATGTTTACCTGGAGATTTTCTGTGCCTGTTGCCCATAACCACTCCGTGCCTGTCAAGCTCCTGTGTACAAAACATCCTTCTTCAGTTCTGTCTTCCCTTGACTTGAAGACAAATATTTAACTAAGGGGAGCAGCTCAGGTAATTGAAGAATGGGCACGGCCTCTTCTGACAGGCTGTGGCAATGTGCTACCAGCTCCTTTTGGCATCTCCAGAGGCCCCTTGCTGGCTTGGATGGAAAGTCTGTGCCATCCTCACTTGTGCTCAGAGCGCTCCTCTCTGCAAAGATTGCAGAATGAGAGGGTTTTGTTTATTGCAATTTTTTTAAGCAGAACTTCCTACTTTTTAGCTGGCTACAAACTGAAACCACCAAACTCAGCAGGGAAACAATAAATTCATCCCAGTGAAGACATTCCCAATTCAGCACAAGAACCTGATCTTTACAGAATTGTGACACACAGTCAAGAAAGCAGTAATGAAATTTAAAACGTTGTGCCTTTAATATGTCAAATAAGAATTCTTTATATAATTTCTGTTGTGTTGAAGTTTTCAAAATATAAGTGTTCGGAAGAATATTTTCATAGATAAGTCTTTTTCTGTGTTTGTAAAGACATTTCAAAAGCAATTTGCAGGGTGCAGCTGAATTCAATTTTCTGTAACAGTAGCTACAAGCATCTGAAAATTGGCATTCAGCTACTCCAGATTTGATGCCTGTGGTAGTACACAACTGGTTTAATATTTAAATTTAGTATTGAGCAGTGATACTGTTCCAAACACAGCTTTTGAGAAAGTGCAAAAGCCAAACTTACAAAAATCTTTTACCCAGCCAGTATTGGAAGGTGAGCTGCTAATCAAGTTTTTCTGAAACCACAAGGTTGGAACACGTCCCATTAAAAATGTGGGTGTACTACAAGTACTAAACTCAAACACACACACTCACATGTATTAAACAAGTATTTCTCTGGGATCATATGTTAGAAATCTAGTTAAAGTGTTCTTCTTTTGCCTGTGCTGGAGAAACATCATAACTACAGAGCACAACAGAAATAGGAAAGAAGATGCTTTTATGCCTTTAAGAGATGGTGGAAGCAAGTCCTATCCCCCATGCGACCTCTTGGGGTTTTTATTTTCTCTTGTGAGCTACATGAGTGCAAGACCTGCCTGTATTTCTTTTTTTAATCACACTGAGCACATGGTGGTGCTTGTTCAATAATAAATGTACCTGTGTAGAAAAAAAGAATCAAAGTGGATCCTCTTCATCTTAGGAAAAAAAGACATCTCAAATGGTGAGGGCAGGGGGGGAGAAGGAGGGAAGGAAACAAAAATTCCACCACTCTTTTTTTTTCAGGTTCTAGTTATTATAAGTAAATGTTAGGCTCTTTTTCTTTTCCCAAAAAAATGAGAAAAAAAGCCCCTGTATTTCAGCCTCTGAGTAGACAGATCTTTCGGGACTGTTGGGCATCAAGCATCCTGGAGCATCTGCTGAAAACTTCGCTGTTTATTTAAACTCTGCCTTTAAACAATTTTGAAAGTTACCAGGCATATCAAACTAATTTACAGACCTCCTGTTCATATCAAAACAAAAACATGTTTTATGTTTTCAACATTTTATTGCATGAGGATTTTCTGGACCTGCAGAACTTAATCTGAAAAGTCTTCCAGAGAAGTCAGTGATAGTTTAGACCAGGAGAAACCTGCTGTGGTAAGGTCCAGAGGATCTTTTACAATTTAGCAGATCTAGAGAATTTTTAGCTGCATATTCATCTATATAATTAAAAAAATGTATTTTTATGTCTTCTGGCCCTGAAGATAAATGTAAAATCCAAAATATAGCAAGAATTTTTTTTTAAAAGTCTTTATGCTGGCAGAGTTTGAGTCTGAGTGTTCACGCCCTCAGAATGCTCTCAGCACTTACAGTGTCAGAGGTATTCTCTTAAAAGTCTTGAAATGGGTGAATTTTGGTGCACTTTCAGATGCTTCTTTTGAAGTCAAGATGAAGCAGATGCACTAAAGAAAGCTCTTGCTGGAATTTCACCAGGCTGGACTTAGGGAAGAACAGAAAGGGTGAATGGATTGGATTTAGATACGAAATCAAGCAGTTTTCAGTGCCTGTATTTTGAGATAGTTTATTGTGTGGAGAAAGAGCTGTAAACCTGTTTAAAATATATTGCTTGAGTGAAACTTTTCAGCAGTGCTTAGAATGCATTTATTTAATGCAAAGAATATCAGAGCTTCTGCTCATAGGCCCCTACTGTTTGTACAGGGCCTGGAACTTGCTTGACTACAAAACAAATTTGGCTTCCTGACCTGTTTTAGATCAGTAGGTCAGGGATCATTCTAGCAGGACTTCACATCAGTTCTAGCTCCACTGTCTCCAGCTCGCAACAACAGCTGGAAACTGCAGCTGCAGCAGTTCATTCCTGGCCAGGGAAGTTTCAGTGCATCCATTTCCTTTCTGGGCACATTCAACATCTCTGTGGATCCAGCAGATGAACTGGTCAGACACAAAGGTGTCTCTGCTATCCATCTGTGTAATGAAAGTCCTGCCACCAGCATGGCCTTGCACTTGGAAAAGGTGAACTGATTACAGAAACACAGGATGGGTCAGGTTGGAAGAGACCACAGGGTCCGACCTCCCTGCTCGAGCAAGGCCATCCCAGAGCACATGGCACTGGATTGTGTCCGGGTGGTTCTGGAATGTCTCCAGTGAGGGAGATTCCACAGCCTCTCTAGGCAGCCTGTTCCGGTGCTTTGTGACCCGTGCAGGAAGGAGGTTCTTCCTCATGTCCAGGTGGAACTTCCTGTGCATCAATTTCTGCCCGTGGCCTCGTGTGCTATTGCTGGGCACCACGGAGCAGAGCCTGGTCCACGCTCTGACCCCTCCCTGCAGCCACTGACACACATTGATGAGGTCCCCTCTCAGACATCTCTTCTGGAGGCTGGACAGGCCCAGCTCCCTCAGTCCATCCTCATAAGGGATGCTCCAGTCCCTTTATCATCTTTGTTACCCTCTACTGGACCTGTTCCAGGAGCTCCTTGTCTCTCTTGTCCTGAGGAGCCCAGAGCTGGACACAGCACTAATGAAAAAACAACTCAGCCAAGACCAGATAGGGAGTGACAGAGAGAGGAAAGCATTTGGAAGAATTCTCCAGCATGATGAAATTTCCATTTATGGTGCTTCCCAGACTATGTCCATGATAGTTCAGCAATTTTGGAAAATTACTTGAGTGAGAAGGAATTTGACAGCATACTCATGGAGACGGTGGAGTAGTAAGTCCATCTGTGTGGGAGATTGTGTGGGAGTCTTCCCAGGAGCCACCTCAAAACCAGGGGGTTCATCCCAACTCGCCAAGCTTCGTGGTTGAGGAGCTTCAAACATCGTTATCGATGCTCCAGCTTCAGACAAGCAAATAGAACTTGTTCCAGCAAAAGAGAGGGAAAGAGGATGGAAGCCCAGGCAGAGTGGAGGGAGCCACAATTACTTCAGAGGGTTTATTTTGCAGTCCTTGAATGTGTAAGTCTCATGAAATTTTAAATATATCCTAGCCCAAACAGGTGTAAACCAACAGCAGTTCACGCAGAGCAATTGCGTCATAACTCAAAAAATCATCAGAACCAACAAAAACTTAGTTTAAATAAGAATCTACGGGTTTCAATATGTACTTTTCAAAGTAACAGTGTTGACTTAAATTCAGAGAAATCAAAATGGACAACTTGCTTCTTTAAAAGCAAAAAAAACTTATAAAATTTAAATGACGGGATTTTTACTTAATCCAGTCTGACAGGGGGAGTTTTAAAAATAAATAAACCCTCCCCTGCAGTATTTGAAACACAAAGCTGCAACATACAGAGTGAGTATGAATCCAGCTTTGCCAAGTAAAATCTAAAGGGTAAAACATAAACAGTTACAGAGAGAAATACAGATTTTCTTCACTTATTATGAATCAACATATTTATTGTAACAAGATGAACATGTTTATCTGCTGTACGCAGTTCCATGTAAATCAGAGTCCTTCTGTTGCCCTGTAGGTAATTTCTATGGAATAACTGTTCATAAACTTCTCAAAATCCATTGGTGTAGGCCTGACCTGAAGGAGGTTATCTGTGAATCTACAAACTTCTCTGGTGCAGCTGGAAAAGCTTGTATGTCCCAGGAGAGGAAGAGCTGCAATTTGCAACCCTCACCAATTTTACCTGCCAGAGTGTACGTGAGGTCTGTCAGGTGCCTGGAGGCAATTGCAACCTCTGCTGGAGGATTCCATGCAGCTTATAGCTCCTGTCAGGCACCTGAAGGTAACAAGAATCCTCCTGGGTCACCCACAGAACCTCTGCTCACCATCTGACCCACCTGCAATTCAATGTAGGAGGTGAGGCTCCAGCACCAGAGACCTCTACCAGCCCAGCAAAAACAGTATCATGGTCCTTTGTGGGGGCAAAGTAGCTCCAGCACACAGCCCACCAGCATCAGGCACACGTTTTCAAAATCATGATCCTCTCACCAGGGATATAACCAGGAAGGGGAAGGGGAGCAGTAGAGCAATTCTCAGCGTGCTAAAGCATAGTCATCAGAGATTCATAGCAAAACTTGAAGGGAAGCAGGTTTCTTGGGGACTTTTCTCCAAAGGGCCACCTTCCAAAGAAACAACAGGGGTTCTGGCAGCTGGAGGTTTCATGGAAATCTACAACACATCAGCAGTGCGTATTAACAGACTGATCAAATGCTTTCATTGCTTTGAGGTTTCGTTTCTGCAGACCCTATGAAAGCACCTTCATCTTCCACATGATCGCTTTGGCAAACTATCTTCGGGTAGTGAACTATCCGGGGTAAGCTACCCTAACTGTCTGCTGGTACACTGGGGTTTTCTTTCTTTCTTCACAGCTAAGAGAATGTTGGGGGAGGAATTCATTTAAGATACATTCCACAGCAGGAACTTGCCAACCTGGCTCCTATCCAAACTGTACTATCTTTACTACTGTGCATCTCATGCAGGTTCCTCCTGCCTCTGCTACTTTCTCAAAGAAATACTAAACAGTAACGTGTGTGAGAGACTTCCCTAACACCATTCTCCAGCATTAATCCAGAAGGAGCTATACTCCATGCTTCGTTTTTCACCCAAAGAAGAGGAACATGTCTTCTGGCTCTACCACCCTGGGCAGTGCAGGGCTTTAGGAGTTCCTGCACTCTTCAGCCAGAGAAACACTGCCATGTGGGAGTCCTTGTCCATGGCAAGACACGGAAATACTCCCTCTCTGAACGAGACCAAACAGCCATCACCGGCTCCACTCTCGCACCCATAATTGACACGCCCATTTCTAACTGGGGAGGAGGGTTGTTTCGGGTGTCTGCAGGTGCCAATCACACTTCTGATTAGAAACAGGGCTGCAGGAGCTCATTAAGCAAGCAGGTGTCTTGTCAAAGAAGAGTTATTTTAAAAGAAGATCTTACACCATTCCCAGAGCAGAGGAGGCTTATCAGCTGCACGTGGCACAATGCTCAACTGCTTAAACTGAGGACGAGAGCAAAGGGAAATGAACTGGGAAAAAAACATAAAACCATGCATTTTCAGTTTTTGCAGTGCTGTTTTTACCATGGAAAAGTAGAACAAATTTAAACCTTAGCACAACTCTAAACTGCACATATTACCCAGAGAAAGGGAGATAATATATTTTAGTCCGTAATACCAGAAAAATCAATTAAAAAAAAAAAAAGCCAGACACTTTTGGCCATTGAAAGTGAATGAAATAGGGCTTCCAATGGCTGGAAAGCCTGGGGGAGGCAATGTGTTATCAGTCCCAGGTCGTTGTCTGCTACTGTAATCTTGCCCCCGCAGATAAATCCCATGTTAGGCTGCCTAAAGTAAACCAGCCCATGGGGGCATTTTGCTCACTTTATAAATAAAAAGCCTAGCTAAAAGGAGGGGAAATCTCCTTTCAGTGCTCCAGCCTGGGTGAGAAAGCAGCTCTCCCTGCCTCCTGCAGCAGGGCACATGCTGGCTCGTGCTTACCTTTTAAAAACAATTAAAGCCGGTATGTGCTCCGTGCGAGGCAGCTCCAACACGTGTGGCACCCATGCATGTCTGCTTCGCCATCAGCACGTATGGCTCATCATCTGTCTGCTCTGAACAATAACTGTTAGGTTAGCAGCCTTTTCACTTGTAAATGTAAATATTGTATCTAGAACACAATATTTGAAACACAAAATACAGTGTTATTAAGACAGCACTCACACATCAATTCTTGTGTGACTATAATTTGTGAAATGCCTTAGGGAGGGGCTTATAAATAAAGTATAAGGTGTTATTATGAAATACATTTTAACCAAATGCACAGAAATGTCTCATTCCTATTGAAATCAATAGCAAAACTCCCACTAATTTCAGTGGTAAAAAGAGGAGACCCTTGGAAATTGCTGTGTTACACTGAGCAAATACGTCACAGCAGATTTCAGTCTTCACTAGTAAATACAGCTCTGGAAGAAAAAAGGGGGTGAAAATGGGTATTAGAGGCTGTTCGGAGCACGCTGAAGATTTCCGTTCCCCACTCCTGCTGCTGGTTGCGGTGCCTGGTGAGGCAGCACGTCCCCACGCACCACCACCCCCTTGTCCGCTCGCAGCGCTGCTCCCAGGCTGCTGGGGCGCTGCTCTGCCCCGGGGCCTCGCCTGGCCCCCGGGTAGGGCCCGGGATCCGGCACCGGGGCTGGGGCGTGGAAGCCCCGCTCGCTCGGCCCCAGCCCACCCGGGGAGATGCCCCTTGGCTGGGCTGGGGACGCGACGTGCAGGGCAAGGCTGCCCGCGACCCGCAGAGCCCCCGGCGCGCACGGCAGCGGCTCCGGAGGCGGCAGCGCTCAGGGCCCCGAGTGCCCCGGCTTCTTCCCGATGTGCAGCCAGCCAGGGACTTCTCCCCGCCGACCTCCTTCCATAGGGCACGATAAGGAGCCAGTGAGCCAGAAATGTCTCCTCTCCGCCACGGCCAGCCAGCCTGTCACCGAAATGATCTCAAGGTCCATCCGCGCACACACGGCTCTGTCGCATGGCTGCGAAGGCGCGGGGGCGCAGCCCCCGGCACAGCCCGACAGAGAAGGGCTTCAGAAGGGCTGGCGACAGCACGATGGAGGCCACCGGCGGCTGGACCACGGGCGGTGGAGCTGCAAGGCCGGGGAAAGCCAGGAAGGGCAGGGAAGAGCTATGGGGAGCTGCCTCTGCCCGCGCATCGGCACCTGCAGAAACAGCAACCAGCGCACAAAAGTTGTCGGGGGAGGAAGGGATGGGAAGCTCTTTTCCGTTCCTGGTTGAGCAGAAGTTGGCATTTCGGTAACAAGCTACATTAGTAGGTATAAACACGGTAATTAGCTATAGAAGTGCTGAGTTTGTACCTGTAATTAATTGTTCCCAGAATCAATTTAGCTATGCGAGAAGGGACCTGCCTATTGTGGTGTTTAATGCAATCTATCCCTTTCTTATAAATACGTGTGCAGGTCTGATAAAAATAGATACTAAAAAAATTAAAAACTGATGTTTCTTTGATATTTCTGGATCGATGACTTACAGGTAATTAAAATTAAAACAAATATACTTAAAACTGACCAGTATTAATCAAAAAGAAATCTAAGCTCATTTTTGCTTGCTTTAGGCTCTTCATTTTAATAACTATCATCTCATGCTTTGAACGAAGATGCTCTTTTTCCTTAAAGGATTCAGAGTTTACATGCATTTAATCTCATCTGCAGCATTGCAACTACCTCAGCAGCACAGCCCTGCTACCCCAAGTCTCCAGTGAAGTGCTATCTGCAGTGACAAATATGCCAAAAGGAAAACATAACCAGCCTAGATGGTATCTTTGCTTTACAAAGGCTGTTTGTGATGCCTGTGCTTTGACTCAAAACTCCCTGCACATTGGCTTTTTAATCATGAGATCCCTTTTTCAGCACAGCATCGAGAGTAACAACTGCAGCACAATGAGACAGCTTCATAGATATGGGAATGTTTAGATTTCCCTGCCAGTGACTAAAGGCCTTTAGCTTTCACTAGCCAGTCCCAGCTCGCATTGTTGTTGCCTGTTGATTTGTCTTCTCTCATTATTCCTTGACATGCAGCTCTCCACCCACGCCCACACTAACAACCCTCACACAAAGCGCATTGAGGTATTAACCAGGTTACAAGTTCAATGGAAAATTACACTAAGATTGTGCTGTGTGGCAATATAAAGGGATGGCATTCACTCTCCCAAAGAGCCTGTTAAAAACACAGCTGGGTTGTTTTTTCCCTTTTAAGCATCCTAACAAAAACAATTTTTCGAAGTCGGGGATGTGTATCTGCGTGTATGTGTGTCCATACGTACTTTAGGTACAATGACGACAGACAGACACAGGCGTGCACTGCGCCTCCACCACTGACTGGCACGGTGCAAACTCCCCTCTGGAAATTCTGCTGGATTCTGGAGTTCATTTAGAGTATCCCCAGAAACCCGAGCTAAATAAACAACCTCCTCCTGCTCTCAGCTGCAATTAGATATGTGAACCTATCTTCTTTTTGTTAGCCCAAATTACCGGCTGGTGGAAGGGCTGAAAGTCTATAAAAATGTTTCTTAAGAGCCCCTCCTTACTGAAAACTGAAAATAAAATCAAAATAAAACTTAATGCGATTAACCTAACACAGTAACAAAATTTGCAACACCACACTATAAGGTTAAAAAGAAAATAGTATAATAAAGGAAATACAAAGGCTTTGGCATGGTTTTTACAATCAACAATGGTTAATCTTGATATGTAGTTGTGAACAACTTCAAAACACTTAAGTTTAAAACTCTTGCAAGCACTTTTAATTGATTAGGAATGAATTCTAGATGCACAAAGATGATTGGACTGTGAACAGTAGTACAACTATATCTAAGAACAATTAACTCTTGCCGACCAAAAAGAAACGTATGATGCATGAAAATGTGTATAAAACATCTATAGAATATTCTTGTCAAATATAAATGAAATTAACTTTATTATAGAAATCATTCTGGGAGATTTCTAGGGAAGACAAATACTTACATTTCGACATAAAACAAATTGGATTATATCGAAGACACAATCTACCTTTTATCTATCAAACTCTTTTCTTCATCGAAGCTCTCTCTTAACCCCTGTTTGCACATAGCTTCAGCCGTTAACAACCTTTGGAAATACCAACAGATATTTTTCTTACATAAATCTAGTGCGTATTGTTCCAGGTTTAATTATATGCAATGGAATGATACAAACTTGGAACATCAATCCATAATCTATGAACAGATTGGTAGAAGTATTCGATATATCTTGATAAAACTCTTAAATTCGTGGCAAAGCTTGTTGATCATGGCTTCTTTTTTTTTTTCTTTTCTTTTTTTTTAAACAACTTCATGACCAACACAGATCAAACATCCATCCAGTCTACATTGTTCTTTTTTTTTTTTCATTATAACATACAAATGCCCATTTACAAATAATACACCAAAATGAATAAAAGTTTGGATACCAAAATGAAGATTTGTTCCAACTGATATAATGCCTTCAGTGTACAAAGGTCCATGTGAAAGTCTTTTCCATGTGTTACAGCATAGGGCACAGTTGCAGTACAGAAGTACTCTGAGAGCCATTCTTCCTTTATAAAATACTGCTGAACATCCAACTGTTGTCCATATAGTCATTTACGGAATTAACACATGTTTTACTGTAATCTTGGCCAGTATTGAGACATATCAGGTTCACTGCCAGGAACTTGAACTGGAACTGACACTCCAGGGGAAATGAGACCTGAAAATTGAGAGGGAAAATGGATATTTTAGTTTTTCTATACATAGCACAATTTTTGCTTTACAGTTTCACAGATTTGAGCTTGTATTCCAGTAAACATTAAATCTCACCATCTACAGGCCTGTAGAATTGGGGGTTGGGGAGTGTGTATACTTTAAAAACTATGCACATTTCACTGATTGCTGTTATAAATAAACTGCCATGCTTTGAGATAAACACCAGAGCCTCGGCTCGTTTGTATCAGTTGAGAATTCAGCCCAAAATACACTGAACAGTTCTATTCTTTTGAAGAGTGTCTGGTTTGCTCCTGTTTATGCTGACACTTGCCCTTTTTACCCTGATTTGCCTTTTTTATGCATGGGCTAATATTTCTACAGGTTCCCTTCCTCTTTGATAACTTCAAGTCTTTAGCAATAAATGACGTCTGACACAGACACAATAAAAATGTGCCCAGTCCTGCAAACACTTTCACATGCACTTAACCTACCAGTGTGGATATCTCTGCTGAAATTTAGTGCTGAAATAAATGCTGATTTAGAGTTTAATTATACAGGGAAGATTCTGAGGGATGGGGGGCTCACTAAAGAGCTTGCCTCGGTCCTGCTATTTCAATACCACCTCTGTTAATCATCCTTCTTTCCATCTAGCCCTCCAGAAGCAGCTTAAAAATCAGAATTTTTGCTCTAGTTTGCAAGGTTATATATTGTCATCTTCTGTCTGGTATGGCAGCAACAGAGAGACCTCCCCCAGTTATGGGGAGAGACTTCTCACAGCAAATGCATGTGAAAAGCCTGGTGGCTGGAGCGAAGAAACCACACTGGCAGGAAGGCTGGGGGAGCACGGGGTCACTCACCTGTGGAAGTGGTGCCAGAGGTGCCCATGGGCTGGCTGTTCATGTGTGTCTGCATGTGAGGAGGGGTGTATGTATCATAGCTCCGTCCATTCACCGATGGACTGGTGGGCAGCATGCAAGAGTAGGAGGAGGTCTGGCTGGGTACCGGGGGCTGTGGGAGCAAAGGACAAAGTATTAAGTGTCACTGGAGGTAAGACACCATCACTCTCTTCGCCATGGACGTGCCAGCCCTCAGAAGCAGCGTGCAGCAGCAAAAATGAGCTTCAAGTTTCAGATTCAGGCACCCCAATGTAAAGACCTAAATAGGAGCCCAACCAAGCAGCACCTTCACGGAGGCTTTTGGTCTAAAAACCACCATGGACGGTCACTGGTGCTTTTTCAGACATGCTTGGCAGGCAGATTCCTACATCTAGATGCTGATGGAAGTGTTACATCCCTAAGCCTGAGTGCTGCCCTTGTTTATACCCATGTAAAAGGAAGATGTCTCATACCATTTGCAGCCAGAGACAGGGCCAGCATCTTACCACGCACTTGGTGCTGTAACTAAAATTACTCCACTGAGGCACACAGGCTGGTCCTGCGTCTGAAAGCCTGGGGCACGTACACACAGACCATGTGTGGGTTGGGGGGACCAAGGCTCTGAAGAGGAATCCCCAAACCCATACATACATGTGCATTGATCCCCATCAGAGCCGCAGTCACCCCAAACCCATGCCAGCAACATCTCAGAAGAGACATCTCAAATCCAACCCCTAAAACCTGATTTGCCAGAAGGGACAGCAGCTGGGGGCAGGGGCTGAGGGATGGCACAACGCCAGGGAGGGACCAAGCAGGGGCTTCTCCTGCTTCAGGCTTCTGGGTGAGTGGGGACCAGTGCAGCCTTGACCCAGGGAGGCAGCGAGGGGGCAGGAAGCAGGATGAGTAATTCCCACTCTGAGCACACGAGACCTGACATGTCTGCACATACTTCCTGTCTGCACATCCCTGACACACGCCATCTCCAGCAATACTGACAGCCTCACTTGCTGAGCACACACGCTGGGCTTTGGGAGAACCAGCAACGCTCTGTGCATCCGTGGGGAGATGCCAATGGCTCAGCCACCCAGTCTCCCTCTCCTACACTGAGTGGCTGCCCTGCCACAGTGACCACGTAGGCAGCGTTTTCCAGAGCGGCTCACACGTGCCGTGTTCCTGCCCAGGCGCCCAGTGGTGAATCAGGGGCCTCCTGCTTTCCCAAGGGTCCCCTCCTGTATCAGCCTTTTGATCTTTTGTCATCTGCTCCCAGCCCACTGCCGGGAACGGCGCCGCCAGCCTCCAACGTCACGAAACAGCAACCTAGCCGACACCATTTCTTTCCATAGACTTGCAAGACTCTAACTTTATTTGGTTAATTTTGGTTCAGCAATTAGTAACATCGTAATTGCCGCAGCGAAGGAGTCAGGCTCTCTAATCTGCTCGCCTGTCTCTAGCAGTGGTCAATGCTGTGTGCCTCAGACAAAGCTGTAAAACTCCCGTAATTGGCCAGCACCTTCCTAGGCCAACCCCACCATTAAAAAAGGAGGAATTTTGCATCTGAAAGGTCTATAGAAACAGACCCCAAAGGAATAGATTTCTTCCTAACCCAGCTGGTGATCAGCTAATGCTTTCAGGCATGAGGATTGACAGCTCTTGCAATTCTGGCTTAGCTGGCATAACCACTGATGCTAATCACATCCTTCCCTCTCTCAGGTGTTCCTAATGTGCCGCTGCCACGTTACCTACACCCAGAAGGTCGGATCCCTCCAGCAGATTATTCAGGCAGCAATTTCCACAATATGGCATCAGTGAGTTCCAGAGGTTAACCACACTTTTTTCCAAACAGCGTTTTTTATCCCAGATTCGTTGCCTTGCAAATTTGAGGACTTTTCTCTTTTAAAATCTGGGAAAAATGCTTGTTGAGCACCATGTCTTTCAGTGCCCTTTCCCTTCTGATTCTCCCAAACAGGGCATCTTTCCAGATGCCAAGGAAGCCTTTTGGTGCCTGTTTCCCTGCAGCATGGTTTGAGTCCACAATCCCTCACCGCGCAGAGGAAGGGTCGCCACCCACTCTCCCGCACACCCCAGGGGCCGCCGAGTCCCGAGGGAATGTCGTGCCGTGGTGTGGCACTGGACTTACTTGCATAGGCAGGTTGTTGGCCATGGTGAAGCTGGGCATGGGCGGCAGCGCGCTGTACGTGTTTGTGAGCGCCGTGTCCGTCCTGCCCAACATGGAACCTGATGTGAAAGAGGAAACTATAATAGAATAGACAGATAGATGGACACATTAGTTTAACCACAATTACAACCGGCAATACAGTCTCAGAGTCTCATTTTCCCCGGAGGATGGATGGACGTGAGCGGGTTGGTGGCATTACCGGGGGTGGTTGGTTGTGGGATCGGCTGGTAAACGCTTGTGCTGAAACTACTACTGATGGGAATGTGGCTGGGAGTGTTGCTGGCTTGTCTTCGCTGGTTCCTCAGCTTCTCTTCCCTTCTCCATTTGGCCCTTCTGTTGGAAAACCACACCTGGAAATACAGCGTTTGAGAGACGTGAGCGACCTTACAAGGACCAGAGGCACGGGGCCTCCCCCATGTAGCTCAAGGCCATGGCTTGCAGTGGAGCAAAGCAGCCAGTGAAAGCAAAGCCAGCTGCTGCTATTTTCCTGAAAGAGGGATATGGGCAAATACCTGATCATAAATATGGGTTGCCCTGTGCTTTGATAAGCCAGGAGTAACAAAATCAGAATAGTAATAGTAAAAACAATAATAGTTATAATTGCAGGGCAAATCACTACCTGTATCCTTGCTTCAGGCAGGTCTATTTTAGCAGCTAGTCTCTCTCTTGCAAACACATCGGGATAGTGGGTCCTCTCAAATTCTGCAGAAGGAAATAGTCTTGCATTAGTTGCAGAGTTAATGCAGCTGACTGTAAAATCAGAGCTGTTCCTGCACTGCCTGTGCTCTAAATGCTCTTAAGAAGCATCACTGTAAAGGCAAAGCTGGGCTTTCTGTCTGTGTGTTAGGAAGGAGGACGCCTTGCCTGCTGGGGAGTATTGCTATGGGGATGGGCAGGCTTGGGTGCAATGCTGCATCTTTCAAGAACCAGTGAGGGCTTCTGCCTCCACTGAGGGGGTCCCCAAGGCAGCTCTGACCCTGTCAGCACGAAGCGAAATGGCACATCGCTAAATAACAGCGCAAAATGAGAACAGAGCTCCGCAGCAGGTCAGAGGCGAGGTGCGCCCAGGCCAGTCAGGGAAAAGGGCACCTGCTCCCAGCCCCGGGCAGCGGCAGCACTGGGGATGAGGAGCGTGTGTGGGGGCAGGCATGGAGGACTCTGCCAGCCCTCTGCCTGCCCTCGCCTCCCCGGCAGTGCAGCCTGGCCAGGGATGCAGCCCAGAGGACAGGAGGAGAGCTATTCCCCAGAGAGCAGCCCGGGGTGCCGCATCGGTGTTGCAGTATGATCTGTGCCCCGAATACTTTGCCTTTGAAAACCATTTTAACAGCTTTTCAGGGCATACCACGGCCACCAATGAATATTTGGAGCTCTGTGGATAAAAGAGCATGGAGGGAGCCACAGAGTTTAAATATATACATATATATAAGGCACAGGAACGCCGTGCTTACATTCAGCTGTTAACATAGTCGGGGCACATTTTGCTTTTCTCTCCTGCTTCAGCCATAGGAAAATGTCACTCACCTTTCTCAAGGGCTTCGATTTGCTCTTGGGTAAAGGATGTCCTATTTCTCTGCAGCTTTCTTTTCAGCTGGAGTCTCATTTGGGCCTCATCTGAATCTTCTCCATTAGAGCTGATGGAGTTAGTGTTTTCCCCTCCTCCCTCCTGTTGCGGACAGCCATCTGTGGAACCAAGAGTCAGAAAGTGAAATGCAGGTACCCTTGTTTTAAGATCCCTATCAGAGAAATAACGCAATTGGAAACAAGTTCAGCCATGTTTGCTGACACCCTCCCTTAAAAATGTCTCGGGTATCAAGGCAACACAGCGCTGATGACATGGGTAACACAGAAACATTTCAGTTTCCAGCCTTATCGTAAGCATCAGAGATGAGGAATTATGATCACCTGGTCTTAATTTCATTTTGTTTTCCCTCTGGAATAAAACCTGCGTAAAAATACTTTCCCCTGAAAGTGATTCTTTCCATGAATCCGTGCTGGAGTGCCATGGCAATCTCCTCTGTCTGCTGCATTTATTTACCTATTGCTATATTTAAAATAGTGATGTTCAGTATTTCAGATTATCTATAATCAGTAATTCCTATCTAATCAATTAGATGTTGATAGGTTTGCAGAAAATGCTATTAAGAAACCAAACCAAGCTTGTAATCTTTTTAAAAAAATATTTATCCAGTTTTTATTTGAATTCTGCACAGTCAATTTCATTTTAAAGGTTGTGAATTTAGAAGTGCCTGCATTGTTCTGCAGTTTTATTCAACTATTGTATGGGTGTGCATTGCCTTGACACCTATTACTGAGCACAGCTGTAATTATATCATCACCAAGAACAGGCTATAATTGCTGAAAATGGAATTTTATATTTAGATAAAAGGACTGTCCATTCTTTGTAATGTGTTGCACCAGAGAAAAGTAAGATTTCTTTTAAAATTTTAACATGTAATTTTAAAAGAAATAGTAGCGAGTTCACTAACTAGCTAAATACGCTGTTCTGCAGCTGAACGTTTGGCATATCATTTAAGTGGTACATTTTTAATTAGGGCATTTCCGCCACTTTTAATGTAATTTCTGTCATTAAACAGGGGAAAGTTTCATTGTGCTCGGTGCTCGGGCGGAGGCGGCTGCGGCCCGGGGCCGGCTGGTGTTGGGGGGCTCCGCGGGCACCCCCGGCCGCCGGGGCCGGAGGGACGGAGGCTGCTGGCGAGGCAGAGAAGTCGTTGTCCTAAATGAGCTCTCCCTCTCCTTTCAAAGCATATTTTTCGAGGCGTTTTGATGTCGCATAAAGAGGGAGCCGGGGTGAGGGACGCATGGGCTACTTATGCTAATTCCCTTGAAAAGTTACGCCAAAAATAAATAGCGACACTCCCGCGACATCCTTTAAATATTGTGGGAAATCAACTTTAAAGTAATATCATTTATAATCGGCGAACAATGGCCCCGGTCTTCAAAGCTCGGGGGGAATTGTGACAGGATCTGGTGGGACCCTTTCAACCACTTTGAAATGTTTTAAAACCCGAACTTTCTCCTCCATTTAAACACAGGGATTCAGCGGCCGTGGTCACCATATGGGCGGCCGCAGCCCCATTGAGGCGGCCGGCGGCGGGTGAATAGCGGGGGGGCGGGGGGAGCCGCCTTTCAGGGCACACAAAGCCCCGGGCCCGGGGACGGCCGCCGCGGCGGGGCAGCGCCCTGCCAAGCGCGGGTGGCAGCGCCGGGGGCCGCGCCCGCCCGCGGCGGGGGCCGCGCTCACCTCCGCCACCGCCCTCATCCATCACTGTCCGCTCGGGCCGGGCCCGCAGCGCCCGGGGGCCGGGGGGGCGGCCGGGGGGAGCCGGCGGGGATGGCCGCGGCCCCCCGCGCCGGGAGGGCTCCGCAGCGCGCCCCGAACCTGCCGGGGAGCGGAGGGAGCCTCGGGGCCGCTCCCGAACCGGGCGCCCCCCTTGACCCCCATCCTTTAGTTCCAAACTTTTGAGGCCACACTTTTTTGCCACCCCGTCTCGGAGTGCTCCCCATCTCCCCAAAATCTTCGAGCCAGCTGAAAGTTTCCCCTAGACTCGCTTATGGTCATTTCCAACCCCAGCCTGGACAATTAAGATATCTTCTTTTTAGACACACACTCCTCCTTTTTTTTTCTTTGGGTTTTGTTTTTTGTTTTGTTTTGTTTTTTAAAGCCCCTAAAAGGAGCGATCTCAATAGGGCTGTTCCACCTTCCAGACCTAATCCGTAAGAAAGCAAGTGAATGTCCGTCCCTATTATCCTATAGCCAGACCATCTGACGCTGGGTATAGGATTTGTTTCCTGGAAAAAAAAAAAAAAAAGAAAAAAAAAGACGCTGGGAAATAAAATCATTCCTTAGTTTCTTAGTGTCTTAATCAGTGAGGCGGAAAACAAGCAAAAAAAGATAGCAAACCAATTGCAGCACCTCTCAGCTATAGAGCCGGGATCAAAACATTGTAGCATCTGTTGAAAGAGAAAGTGTCTAAATCCTATAGAAGGCTTTAGTCTTATAAGAGAGGGAGGGGAGAAAAAAAGATAAGAAACAGTGTCTCGGTGATCCCTACAACCACTAAATCACTGGAGAATTTCTCCCGGATAGAGATGTCTCTTTTTGTTCTGTCAGCCCTCATGTATCCATTATTTTATTCACTGCTGCATGGCGTTTATCAGATTGAGACCATATTTGTACCCCTCTGAGACCTAACCTCGCCTTATGCTTTTTGAGTAATGGACTCTTAAAATCCAGTAACATACCCCTGCAAGGGAAAAACATTAGAGGGAGCATGAATATTCCAGAGGAAATCCATTTTATTAATTTTAATTTTGCCATGCGGATGTTTTAAGTGCCTGCCTGCCTCCCCCTCGCCTCTGCTGCCCACGCACACACGCGCCCCCGGCCCGAGCCAGCCCTGCCCCGCACCGCTTCATTTCGGATACTGCGATGTAGGAGAGGGCTCCCGAGGTCCTTCCTCCAGCCACGCACGCTCCTGCCCGGGGCCCCCGTTCCCCTGCGGAAACTGCGCTCATCCCCACGCCAGGGGAAGGGGCCACCACTGGCCCCCAAAGAGCCACCGACCCCCCCCAGCCCCCGCCTCCGGCACAGGCGGCTCTGCCGCAGCTCCGGTGCTGCCAAGGACGGCCGGCCCCAGGTGTGCCCGCACCGCACCCGCGCAGGGGCTGTGCCTCCGAACACCGCTCTGCGGCGGGGAGCCCTAAATTTCTCCATTTAACGCCTTTCCTAAGAAAAAGATAGGAACCGCAAACGCACGCCCCGGCGGGAGCGGAGGGCGCCCGGCCGCCGGGAGCCGCAGGGGCGGTGGGTGCGCGGCCCTCCTCCAGCACCGCTCCGCGCTTCGGCTCTCGGGCGCGGGGCAGCGAGGGAAGGGCGCCGGGCCCTGCGGCCCGCCCAGAGACCCCGGGCCGGGCCGGGCCAGGGAGCCGCAGGTAGGGGCGAGGCGAGGGCGGCTGGCGGCTGGAGCCGCCCCGGTTCCTGGGGTGGACATCGGGCAAAGCGAAATGTAAAAAGAAAACCCCACAACCAAACAACAAAAAACACCAAAGTGGGGGTGGGGGGAAGCGAGGGCTCCGCTCTATCTTTCTAGTGTCCTTCATAGACTGTTTTCTTCTCTTAAAACTGACATGTCTAATTGGCAAGCGGTGCCATATCGTGTCCAGAGGTCTCCTGTGGAACATTTCTACAGCTGTCTCCTTCAACTAGACGCTTATTCATGTCGCCTTAATGAGAAACAAAACGATCTCTAATGAGCAATTACATAGCGACAGAATTGTTCCCATAACAAATTCTTGCGTGTGACAGAAACATCCTTTGTACCAGATATTCCGCACACTGTTACCGATTTTTTTTCCTTGCGGGGTGAAAACAAAAAGCAGGTTGTTGTATACAGACACCTCTTCTAAAGGAATGACCAGCGCCAGGGAGAGCCGAGCCTCAACAGAGCCCGTATTCAAAAAGAAGCCATTAACCATCTTAAGTATGTAACGTAACATCCCATTATCCTTCATATTATCCCCTTGTCATTCCTACAACAAATACCTATTAATCTTCAGGATAAACAGTTTCCTATATTTACAAAGTTGTTTCGGGTCCATTGAGGAGGAATTATAATCAGCCCTACGGAGATAGTTACCGATCGCCCTGGCTTTGGGGAGAGACCCCGGCGCGGGAAGGCGGCCCGGGCAGGGAGCGGGAGCCCTAATTACCGGGTGATGGGCGAGGTTAAGGCTCAGCCCCGGCTCCCGCCCGGCTGCCGGCACCGCAGCACCGCGGACGCGGCTTTGGCAGCGGATGCTGCTGGGCTCCCCTGCCCACCGCCGGGCCGGGGCTGGACGCTCACCGTGCCGCCGGCCCCTCACCCACCTGCCCGCAGCCGCCCAGGGAGGCGGCGGGACGAACGCCCGCCACCCTCAGCCCGGCGGCCGGGGAGGCGGCAAGATGAACCCGCGTCGGGGCCACTTCCACCGGACGAGGCCGAACCGAGCCGATCCGAGCCGCCCCGGGCTGGATAGCGGCGACCGGGTTGTCCCTTACCTTGTGTGGGCTGCCCGGGTACCGAGGTGCCGGGATACCAGCCGGGTCGGGTGCCCCAGGTCCCCGTCTGCCCGTTCAGCATCCTTAGCTTGTCGTACATCCCGTCGGCACCCATCTGTTGCTTTTCGCTAGCCAGGTTGCGTAGGACTCTGTTTATCGACGACACCTGGAAGGCAAAGGACAGGAAAGGCAATGGTAGTGCGGTAGCGCGCTCCCCGCCAGCCACCCGCGCAACCCCCGCGTCCCTCTGCGCAGCGGGCGGCTCGACCTGGGCGCAAGTCAAGGCTTCCCTGAGCGCCGGCTGCGCGCTGCGGCCGCCCCGCACCGCCGAGTCCCAGCCGCCCCGACTCGCTCACTGCTGGTGGTGGTGGTGCAAACAAACAAACAAACCACGGGGGAGGGGGGAGAAAAAAAAAAAAGCAAAGGAAAAAAAAAGCCCCAAACGCAACCCTGCAAAACCAGAGTGATGGCTTCGACTGATGCTCGCAGTCCTGAGGCGCCAGGCGCAGGGGTGACCCGCATATTGTTTTTTATTTTTTTCCCTCCTTAAAGGCATTTGTCAGATTCTGTATGAAAAAATGCGTCTGACCCTGCCACATGCAAATGATGTGAACCTGCTATCCTCTCCTCTGATACCAAAACAAAGGAAGCAGAAGCTCGCTACGGCTACCCAGCATTGTACACAGCACACAGGAAGGTTTTTTTCATGAACTTACACTGGGTATATTATCGTTGGTACAGACCCCCTCTGATAGTAATCTGTCTCGAATCTCCCACGCAAAGATGGAGGGGCACTCTCGTTTATACTGCGCTATTTTGCTTACAACTTCTGGAGTCGCTACTCTCGGTTTACTACCTCCGATTGCCCTGGGTCTGATGGAGCCAGTTTCGTAATACCTGCCCAAAATTTTACTCACACATCCATTCGACACCTGGATAGGGAAGCGGACAGAAAATCACATTATTAATAATTTCAAGACAAAAATAAAATTGTTTAAGTATGCATTAAACAATGACAAGCTTACGTTTTGATTGTCCAGCACTTGGACTTTTGCATCTGCATGGGTCTATAACACAAAAATATACCTTAAATGGTATGAGAACTTACTTAGAGAGTCTTTTTTTTTCTTAAAAAAATTACATTCGTGGCCCTACCCTCTACAAAAGTGATACTTTAAAAACATTTGGAAGAAAAAAAAAATCATCTGGTCAAAACGTAATTCTCTTAGTATCAATGTTAAAATACGCCTTAAATGCGAACAATAGGTAAACCAGACTACTCTCCATCCTTCTCACTGCTCTTAGCCAAAGGACTTGCGGGGGAAGGGGTGACTGAGGGGTTTTCAAGACCTACATTTACAAAATACCCCTGAACTGCGCCAGATTGCGTGAGTGTCCGTAAGGACAGATTCCGGGCTAGAACAGCGTGGCTTTGAGGGGGGTTCTTTTTTCTCTCTTTTTTCGCTTTTTTTTTTTTTGGTATTGTTTTGCTTTTTGGAAGAAAAAAAAAAGGTAAAAATAAAAAAAAAATCAGTAAGCCACGCCAATGCATACAGATATCACAAAATCATAAGTAAATACGGGGGGGGAAGGAGGGAAGGAGAGGAAACCGAAATTATGCCGAGCCGTATAATTCAGTTTATTACAGCAAACTAACTGGAACGACAGTGCAGGTTATCACGGGATGGAAATAAGGGGGAACGAAAAGTAAAAATTTAAATATTTTAAAAGGCATATATATATATATACGCATCGAAAGGTCTATTTGCAGCAACAATCAAGCAGATGGATCGTTTTATTAGGCTGGAAGGCGGGTGGTGGTGGTGGTGGGTGGGTGTGGGGGGGTCGCATCAGCGCCCGGGCGCCCGGCGGTGACACAGCGGCGCTGGAGCGGAGCGGACGGAGCGGTGGGAGGACGGGGGGCGCCGCCGCCTTCACCTGCAGGATCCGGGAGATGTCGCAGGGCCGGGCGCCGCTGTGAGCGAGTTCCACGATCTTCTGCCGCGTGGAGTCGGGCAGCGGCCTCCCGTTGACGAACACCCCGCCGAGCTGGTTCACGCCGCTGTGACCTGCGGGAAGCACAGCGCCCACCATAGCACCCTCCGCTCCCGCCCGAACCGCGCAGCCCCCGCCGAGCGACCGAGAGCACCGCTCCCCTCCGCCCCGCGCAGCACTGCCGCTCCGCTCCGATCCGCCCGACCAGGGCCGACCGCTCCCGACCCGGGTCCGGCCCCGGCCCCGCCGCCATCCTCGCCCTCTGCTCCCCGGGAGCCATCGCGGCTCCGAAAATGCGTCCACGGCGCACTCCCCGTCTGCGAAACCCGCGGTAGCCACAAACCCCGAAACCCAACCCAAAAGCCCAGAATATTCCTGGCTGGATCGCCTTGGGTTGCTCCTTTGCTTTGCCTTTTTCCTTTTTTTTTTCCCCCTCCCCACTAAAAAAAAAAAAAAATAAAACCCCAAAGCCCAAGCCCAAGCGAGCCTGCCTGCATCCGCACAGCCGCAGCTCGCTTCGCCAAAAGCAAAGCGAGAGGCTGCCTCGCCAGTGCCCAACCTGAAGCTCCAGGCTTTGGAGGGTCTCCCTGGAGAAGCTCTGCTCTACGCGCTCTCCGCTCTCCTCTCTTTGGAGCCTCCTGATAAATTGACTCCAAGAGCCCAGGCTTCTTAGCAATAAATAAGCTCCAAATATAGAAGAGGGGGAAAATATGATGAGCCTCTCTGACATTTGTCTTTAAAATAAAACTAGCTGCACGTCAAGTTTGAGCTTAATTTCTGGAAATAGGCGGAAGTCGCCCCGGATCATGCATGGAAGGCTAATTGAAAAGATCAGTTGGAGCACTTGTGGCAGGCGTGTCACTTTATGACAGTACTCTGCTTTTGAAAATTGCATCGTCACGACAAATAGTAGCATGATAAAACGACCCTTTCTGTCCGCATTTGGATATCACTCAGACTAGATTGAACTCTACTCGCTCTCCCTCCGAGGGAGGCTGCGGTTTGCGGTAGCCGGGGGCTCTGCGCGGACACACCGAGGGGGCGCGCTCCCCGCGCAATGGATTCGAAGTGACATCGGGGCTGGGGAATTTGCCGCCCCGGCCCAGCAGCGCGGCCGGAGCTGCGACCTGCGCTTCCCACCGCGGGGAGAGGAGCCCCGTGTCCCTCCCCGCCTGCGCCCCGGGGGGCGGCGGGCTGCGCCCCGGCGGGCGGGCCGGCTCGGGGCGGCGGTGGGCGGCCGGGGGCGCAGTCCCGCGGCTGCTCCCCCCGCTCCTCAGCCAGCGGCCCCCTCGTCCCCGTAAATGCGTGCGGGGGGACTCTCGCCGACATAAAAAATGGCAGCAGGGAAAGCAAAATCAAAGTTTCACTTAAAAGGTTAAGCCTTAATCATTATATAATTTCCCTGGAGAGCGGTGTAGATCTCGCCCAGTGGCAACGATTATGCGCCTTGTATTCTATTGCTAGTCATCTAATAGGAAAACATATGGTGTCAATTTGGATGCTCTGCACCATATACACCCAGGAGTTATTAACACAAAGCCTGAAGAGCCCGCCGCGACCTTTAAACAAAATAAAGGCTTCACCCGAATGATATCTTTTCTGCGTTTTGCAGTGGCGATCCCAAACGGCCGAGTGAAGGCATTCCCCATTACCATAAACCCTCGGCACGCCACGGCCAAGGCCAGCCGCCGCCGTCCTTGCGAGGCGCAGGTAAAACCCTCCCCGGGCTGCCGAGGCTCAGTTTTTGCTTGGGATAAATGAAAATACATCACACTGACACGCACGCAGCGGCCCCGAAAGATAAAAGAAGGACAAAACCCCCACAAACTAACATCAAAACAAACCAAATAAAAAAAGATCCACAGAAAAAAAAAGGAAAAAAAAAGAAAAAAAAGAAAAAAAAGAAAAAAGAAGAGCGCTTCACGCAAGGCATATCTGGGAAATCCCTAAAACCTCTGTTTTTCCGAATGCTTCTCACAACGGAGGACAACTTATTAATGGGTTTAACAGTGAGATGATAAAGGGGTCCCGGACCCGCGCATCCCCTGTCAGGTTCCAGAGGAGCACCGGGGTGGGGGCCGACCGCTCCGCGCAAGGGCCGCGCAACTCGACCTGCGCTCCTCGCCGCCGCTACACGTGCAGGACAAGAGGCCCCTCGGTGCGTGGAGCCCACCCCGCGGAAGATCCGCATCCTGAGGAGATGGAGCCTACTCCGGACGGGCTGGGACCTCACCCCCAGTCCCTCCGGCCTCCGCGCAGCCCCTTTCTCCGGGGCGCAAAGTGAGGCCACTTCTCGCCGGCCAGCACACCCGACGCGGTCTCCGTGCGCTCCCGCCTTGTACCAGCGCTTTCCCCTCTGGGAAGCGCGCAGGCCTATCCACGAGGTCTTAAACAACAACAGCAACTCCAACAACAACACAAAAAGGCCCCCCCCCAAAAAAAATTAATAATCCACAGAGACATCAGAATCGGGAAGCAAATAAACCCAGAAGGCAGCGAGGAAGTGCACCTAACACGTAGTGGCTTTTTCCTGCCCAACTCCCACTGCAGTGAAGGTAGGGACGCAGCCAGGTCCTGGGCCACGAAGTGGGCCTGGCCCAGTGGCCCGAGAGCCGTGACAGTGCTCTCGGCCCCTTCCCCGCCGCCCACGGAGGTACCCGCACCCCGACGGGGCGGGCGGCACTCGCGGTCGCGCAGGGCCCCGCTCCCGGTGCAGCCGCCTCCCTCCCCGGCCCGGCGTGAGCCCTCCGCCCCGGTCTGCCGGCCCTCTCCTGCGCGCCCGCGGCCGCCCCGCCTGCCCTCCGCGGCCGCGAAGGGGCGCGGAGTCACTTACTGTTCTGCATGTTGGGCTGATAGAGCAGTATCCCACGGGGGTCGCCTATAGCAGTCTATCAGTGACAAAATAGGCGTTAATCAGGGGAGGCAGTGCACACAGTTAAGCTGCAGAGAGGCTAATATCTCACCGGCTAACTTTGTTATCTTAGGCATCTTCCCCCGATTAGCTTAAGGATTTGGGGGCTTTAATACCTCAAGGCAAAAATGTACGTATGTATCCCTAACTCGCAGGGGAAAAAAATTAAGAAAAGCAGCCCGCCAAGTGGTTTCTCGTTTTAATTGCATGCAGGTGGCGTATTGCCTCGTCGTTAGTGCTCTTCGCTGAGGTGGTGTATTAAGTGGAGCGACAACAATCACAAAGAGAGTCCGAAGTCATGTTTTTAAACTTGCCTGAAAGCGGGGTGGACTGTCCTCTCATACAATTTAGGGACTCGCACATCTGCGTGTCACTAGTTAAAGTCTTCCCTCTAGGACAAAGCAGAAGAAGTACATTAAAAAGTGTGGAGCGACGCCGGGAAGGTGCGCGGGGCGGCGGGACGCGGCCCGGGGGGAGCGCAGCGCAGCGGAGCGGAGCGGGGCGGGCGGCGCTGCGCGGGGGCTGCGCGGGCACCGGCGGCGAGGGGGGGAGATGGCGGGGGGAACCCTCCGCCGGCTGCCCTGCGTGCTGGGAGCGGGGCTCCATTTTTACCTCCGGGTATTTCCTCGAGTTATTTATTTTTTTTTCCCTTTCGGCGCGGCACTAGTAACTTTTTCTCCCCCAAACTCCCCGTCTTGTGATTAACTTCTTTTTTGGTCTTTAGATCTTCCCCTTTTTCACTGTACTGTGACACACGCTGTCTACCTCGCCTCACTGCTTTAAAAAGTAAGAACAGGAGGGGGTGAGAACTGTTAAACAAAGCCTACAGAAAGCGAACAATGGCCTCCATTCTGCTCCTCTACCCAAACCCCGAGTGCAGAAACCCAGGCTCCTTAACCGGCCGCGCAGCTTCCCAACTCAACGGACCAACAACCCTCCAACTTACAAAGAGCAGAGAAACAAGCCCCTTCTCCCTTCATTAGTGCCTGCCTTGACCCAGGGCCTGGACAGTCCCCAGCGCCTTCCCCCCCACCCCCTCGCTCGCTCCCTCCCTCCCTCCCTCCTTCCTTCCACTACTCCCTCTCTCCTCCTCTCGCCACCTTCCTTCCCTCCCTCTCTCCTTCCCTCTCCCCCCCGCCACCCCCCGGCCCACTTATTTATTTATTTATTTGTCCCCATGTATTTATTTGAAATCGTCGCGGGTGAAAATGGAAAAGTAATTTCTCGTTATAAATATCTGGCGGTAATTGTGTTACTGGTGCGAGTTGTTAGGGGTTGTAAAAAGATACAACAGCTCAGTGGGGTGCTCAATTGGGGAGGGACAATTACAATAAAGAGCCCATTCAAGGGGGTTGCTAAAAAAAAAGGAGGTAAAATAATGAAATAGTCGCAGCCTTCATTTTCTCTCCCTTTTTTTTCGCCTAAAAATACTCATTCTCTTTCTTTTGCGCCTATAATGAATATTAATTTTACTCTTCCTGCATATGATGGAGAAATCAAAGAGGCACGTTTCCCCATTCAGGACTAGCCATGGTGTAATTTATTAAGTAGCTTTTAGTAATCTTAAATCCATAAAAATAAACATCAAACAAGTACTTTCTCGCAGCATGAAGACTTTAACTGGTAAATATTTACTGCTCTTTGGAGAGCTACCTGATTAGCAGCAGAGCAAGCTACACTGTACTTCAATGGAGACGTGGTGATATCTCCTTCAGCTGAACCGAACGTGAAGTCATCCCTTTAATACACCGAACACGTCTGCATAGACACACACCGAACGGGAAACCCACCACTCCAGACACAATTTCCTCCCATATTTCATGCACAAATCATAAACACGGGGCCTACGGGGTGAAAGAAGCCCTCCAAAAACGCACCAGCAAACTTCCAGCTCTCAGCTCTGCCCGCACGGACCTCAGAAATGACACTGAGTGGGTTTAAAAGAAAAGAAGGGGGAAAAAGAAAGAGGGGAAAAAAAAAAGCGCCACGAAACAAAACAAACCCAAACACAGCCGAAAGCGGTTTACAATAGAGGGCGAGGGTAACCAAGGTCTTCAGCAAGGTAAGAGGAGGCGTGGGGCAAGGAGCTGCTTGTCTGCTCAGCAGCTCGCCACCGCCTCCAGCCAGCGGCCCGGCAGCCCCGGCCAGGCCCGCCGGCCCCGCAACGCGAGCGCGAAATCGCCTTCTCCTGCCGTGCCCCGCACTCGCTGCTACCCCGCAGGACCCCCGGCACCACCGGGCCCGCGGGACGCGGCCGGCTCCCTCCGAGAGCTGGGATGCAATTTGCCGTGTCCTAATAGGCCGGGCCTAATCTGCAACTCGGTTTTTAATCTCGAAATCTTCATATAATCCCACGGCAGAGAGCATTTTTTCCCCCTCTCCCGGTGAAACCGTAATTAGACTTTAAGGGCAAAGTTTCGCATTCCCGGAGCAAACGCGAAAAAGATAAAAACGAATCGGTTTGCGATGAGTTGTTGGTGAAGGTCAGCAGCTATAAACACTTATTTTCAAGGCCCACTTTTATTATTTTATGCCCCTAAGATGGAGAAGATGCAGTCACTTTTCTTCTCTAGTACGTTGTTGTCGTTTTCCAAAACAGGCTCTGGCAGGTACATTGAATCATTCGAGAAAGTTTGTTTTTAAACTTTCCAGAAATTATTCCTGCTCTGCGCGCCCATGTAAACCCTCCGTGCAAAGCGTTACAAGGTTAAATTCAAACCCAGAAATTCTTTTGCAATTGCACTTGCGAGGGAAAAAGGAATCAAGTTTATTGTTGCCCTTCGCTGGAGCAAATATTATTTTTTTCTCGCATGGCGAAGAGTTTGCAACTTCTTAAAAATTAAAAAAAAAAAAAAAGAAAAGAAAAGCTTTGCTGTAGTGGGGGGTTGCAGAGGTAGATCAAAGGGGGTCTTGTAGAAATAAGAGTTTTTAAATTTAAATTAAAAAAAAAAATAAAGCATATCGATTTAAAGAGGTTGTAAAAAAAATTCCCCAAAGCGGGAGCACGGCGAGCCCCGGTGCCGAGCAGGGACAGGGCGGTGCGGGGCGGCCGGCGGGGCCCGCCGTGCTCGGTGCGGGCTGCTCCGCGCCCCCGGCGCTTCTCCCGCGCCGGAGCTGAGAAAGTTGCCGGCACTAGGGACAAGTTGGGAAGATCCCCGGGTGGCTGATTAAAGCTGACAGCCCTTCAGCTCCGCTCAGCTCCCCGCCTGTACCGCGCCTGGGAGCTGACTTGGCCTAGGATATGGGTTATTTTTATTTATTTTTTTCCCCACGCAACTCTCCCGGCCGCTCGCTCTCTGTTTTTCTCTACCGTCAGGGGTGAGTCTTCCCTAACCGAGACCGCAGAACACAAAGCAGAAGTCGGGGACGGGGCCGCCCGGGGGGCAACGAGGCGCAGCTAGCCTCCCTCTCTCCCTCCCACGCAGCGTGGCGTGGGGCCGGGAACCCAGCTCGGATCCCGCCGCCCCTACGAGCCGGGTGCTGGCAACATCGGCACCACAGACACCGGCACTTGTGCTTTTCCTGACCAGCAAACGCTGCGTGGGAATTACTGCTGCTGGTGTTGGCATTGGTTTCCGAGTCAGATGCTTTAGCTTTTCCAGAGGACACGGGCTTATGTGAAAGGCAGAAAGTTTGTGAGCTCCTGGGCTGGAAAGTTCCCTGGGAAGCTCTCCGGAATGCAAATGGGAATATGAGAGAGAGAGAGAGAGAGAGGGAGAGAGGAGGGGTGAGAGAGAGAGAGCCCTGCCTAAATACTAAAATGCGAGGAGGGAGAAGTTGGGAGAATAAATGAACAGACTCACCTTTATGAGGCATCCTGTCTTGTTGTCAAAGCTCCTGTCAATAGTTTAAGAGCGCAGTGATTTGAAATGATGGTGCTTTAAAAAGAGTTGCCAGCAAAATAGTTTTTCTCCACTGAAGCTGCTGGTTGTGTGATCTTGAATTCCTGGGAAGGAGACAGAGATTGACAATAAAATGGGCTGTCAGTGACTGGAGAGCGAGAGATAAAAGAGTGTGTGAGTGAAGTGGGGAGAGAGAGGCAGAGCACACCTATGCTGATTGGTGATGGTTCAAGTGTATTAATGTGTGTGTGCCTTGGTCTCTGCCTCGCCTCCACTGCTCTTCACTGGCCCATTAGTGAAGCCTGACCTCTGTCATCATCTTCCAGCAAAACACTTCCTCCCTGCGCCCGGACCCGAGCGGGAAATGCGGCGGAGCCGGGGCCGGCGGTTCAAACCCACTAATCACTCCGCAACGTGCAAACGCCGCCCGCTCCCACCCGAATATCGCCGTATGCAAAGCGCCGCCAGCGCCTCCCCGCCGCCCATTGGCCGCCGCCGCCCGCCCCGGCCCAATTGGCCCAGGCGTTTGAATATGAATGCGCAGGGCCCGGCGCCGCCGCCCGGAGCCCGCGCCGGCCCCGCTCCGCCAGCCCCGCTCCGCCGGCCCCGCTCGGCCGGGCCGGGCCGCGCCGCGCCGCCGGCCCCGCTCCGCCAGCCCGGCCCGGCTCGGCCCCGCTCCGCTCCGCGCCGCCGGCCAGCCGGCCCCGGGGACAGCCGCGTCCTCAGGTCGGGCTGGGGGAGGGGGCCGCGGTGGCGGTGGTGATGGCGGAGGAGGCGGGGGGGGGGAGATCAATTTGCATTTAAACAGTTCGCTCCAGTCCGACAATGGAGATAAGGGGAAAATAACATTCAAATGGTAAAGACATAAATATTTGGGAGACAGGCGCTTTGTCAGCGGTGAATCGCCCGGAGCTCCCCGAGGCCGCAGCCCCCCTTCCCCGCTCCCGGCGCTGGGAGCGGGAGGCTCTGCCCGGCCGGGAAAGAGCAGAGCAAATACACCATTTACTTTGTGTATTGAGGGCTCTTGTGAAAGGCCCTGAAGAGTCCTTTACCAAACACTCACCAACTTCTCCCACGTGCCATTTGTTGACTAAGGGCTGCCGGTCTGATTTTTTTTTTTTTTTTTTAAAAGATCCCACGGAGGAGTTGGGGAAGGGCAGAGCCGGGCGCTGGGCAGCGCTGCCGCTTTGTGCCCGTCCGAAGAGGCTCCCCCCTCCTTCCCTCCTTTTGCAAGGGACCCCCTTCACTGTCTGCCAGAAACTCAAGAGGGAAACTAAGTAAATGACTTTGCTGCTCTGACCACACACCACAAGTACATTTGTTGAATGCCGGACTATTAAGACACACCTCAGTAAACTCTAAAGCAACCCCTCAGCGCATGCATTTAAGGTTACACTGGGAGCACCAGTCCGAGCTCAGGGTGTCCCAATCGGTTATGGCTAGTGGTCCGGGGGGAGGGGGAAGGGGGGTCTGCATCGGGAAAAACAATAAAAAAAAAAGGCTTGGGGAAGAGAAAGGGAAGAAGGAGAAGAGACAGGAAAAAGAAATTCCAAGAGCCACCGCGGAAAGTGGAGAGTATGAACGCGCAAAGCATAAAATGAAGTCGTAGCCGCATACACTTGACTTCTCTTGACATGTGAAAAGTGCTAAAAGTCAAAGCTCATCAATAAAGTATCTTGAAATTGAATAACAGCCCTGACAACCATTGCATTCTTAAATAAAGTACAATGAGGAGACAAACGACTCTGCCAAGGAGTTTGCATGTGAGTGAAAGGGCGCCTCAATGGGAGCGGGATAATGGGCTGCCCGGCCGTCATGCACTGTCATCCCCGGTCCCGCCGAGAAGCTGCCACCGCTCCCTAATAGCACAAAATGGGCTCTTAAGAGACTGCTGCCTGTCCCTCCGCCGCTCCCTTCCCCCGACGCCGGGGTGCCGCGGTGACCACCCCGCTCCGCGCCCGGTGGGGAGGCCCGGGAGGCAGGGGCTGAGGTGGGCACCCTCCCCCGGGCCCTTTCTCCAGCCCGGGAACGGCCCAAGCAAAGCCTTTCCTCGGAGGATGCGGGAGAGTGGCCGCGCTCCTGCCCCGGGATCCAGCCGACCCCACCTGCAGCATCGAGAGGCTCTGCCGCCTTGGTCAGGCCTAAGTCAGCCTGTGGGTCTTGTTTTGTTTCGAGTTTTGTCCCGAATCATGCGTTTTAATAGAAATGGAGCCGAATATCGCGATGGACACACGGGAGTATTTGGGTGTGATGGGATCCCCCCTGAAGGTAAGGGCAGCCCGGCCGTGGGGCTGCGGGGCACCCCAAGGGGGGCTCTGCCAACACCAGGGGCTCGGGCAAGGACCTCCCTCACCCGGCAGCCCCCTGCCTACCGCGCTCAACTCATCTACTCTTCCCCAAAACTTTTCCAAAGTAACATCTGCCACCAAGTTAACCTGCCCGTGGCCAGACATCATTCCAGAGCCGTCGAGGAAAATTTTCAGAGCGACAGTAGAGAAGAGAAACAAAGTCTAAAATGAAGTACGAACCTGTGTCCCGTGTGTCCGCCCTCCAGGGTGGCGGAGTCCCGGCGAGCCGTCCCGCGGAGCAGCCGCTCCCCTCCTAGTTGCCGCTGGCCGAGGCCGGGCGTCCCGCCGCACGCATCCTGCGGGCGAGAGAAAGAAGCTGCGACTCGTAAGCTCGCACCAATCTCGGAGGCTCCAAAGGGATTTTAAAAGCTGGGATCTAGTCCTTTTTCTGGAGTGAAGTCAGTCGTGTCCGTGGCTTTTGATTTTTTTTTTATCCTGCTCTTTTTGTTGTTGTTGTTGTAGGGTTTTTTTCCCTGTTGCACTCCCTCTCTAGCAAATGAGCGATTTTTTTTTACTCTTGTCCACAGGGCGTTAAAGGGGGGAAAGAGAAAAACCACTTTGTCCGAAATTGCAGGCAAATATCATTTTTACAAGCTCTCAATTAGCCATCCCTTGGATTAACACCTTCTTACGCCTCCTCGCCAGAATAAAGCAGCCGTAATCTTGTTGCTATTTTCCCCTCGGGCGCCTCGGGCTTTGTGTTCCCTCCCCCCAAAAAAACTTTTAACGCCCCCACCCAGCCAAAAAATAAAAAAGCCCTCCCTGTGCGGGAGGGGAGGGCAGGGGTGAGGCGGTGACGTCACGGCGGGGTGCGGGGGGGCGCCGCCGGAGCGGGAGCCCCGAGCGAAAGTTGGGAGGAAGAAAGAGCGGCGGGGCGGGACGGGCCGCGCGTGGGAGCGGGGCCGCCCGCCCCGTCGCGTCGCACCGGGCCGGGGCTGTCCCGGCGCGGAGCCCCGCGGGGTCCGGCCCGGCTCCTCGCCGCCATTTTACCTCCGCCCGCAGCGGAGGGGCCGTGCGGGACCGGCCCCGCTCCGGCCCCGCCGCCGTCCCCGCTCCCCGTGTCCGCCCCCCGCGGGAGCGGCCGGCCCGCCCGGCCCCGGCCCCGCCGGCCCTCGGCCCCGGCGCTCCCGGCAGTCGTGCCCCGCCGGGGGCAGCAGGACCTGTCGGGACTGCCGTGCCTGGATACCTCCCAAGGAAACGCTTTGCTTTTTCTTTTTCCATCTAGCAGATTGCCACTCGCCGCTCTCCCTCCCTGCCCGGTCGGCCTGGTTTTCCTTTCCTTCTTTCTTGTTTTTTTTTTTTCTTCCTTTTATTCCCTTTCTTTTTCTTTTCCTTTTTCTTTTTTTTTTTTTTGAAAGTGAATTTTCCACTTTTAAAATGACTCCGCTCGCCTTTGTAATTGGGGGAGAGGAGCAGCACAGTGCTGTGAGGTGCTCGGCGTTCCCCTCTCCCCAAAGCTCTGCCCTCCTGCAGGCGCAGACCACCCCCCCTTTTCCCTTTTCCGGAGCGAGGGCTGCGCCCTGGGACCCTGCGGCCGTGGGACCCCGCGGCCGCGGCCCTGGCTCTCGGCATGGACTTAGGCACTCTTTGAAGATTTCTACTTTAAAATCCGCACAGGATTAATGTAGCTAGCATTTTTCTGCATCTGTTTTTTTTTTTTTTTATCCCTCCACTTTTTTTTTGCTTAACTATTCCAAACAAAAAGAAAAAAATGGGCGTAATACAAAAATGGTTTAAAAACCAAAGGTAAGTAACTATTATACGTGGCAAGACGCGCCTTTTTGTTTGTTTTTCCTGATTAAAATAATTTTCACTTTTTAAATATGATATCGTGCCTGGGTATTGATTTGTATTAAACAGCAGCGTTTGCTTTCCTTTCGTATTTTGTTAGGTGCTGAAAGCAGAAAGTGCTGAGTTAGAAACTCCAGTATCGTCTCGTTGTATTAATATCTGGGCTGCAAACTACCTTTTTTAATACCCAGAAAAATGCTTAAAGTCCTCTTGTCCAGTTCGGTCTAAAACTGAAGAGATACACAAATCCTGACGTCTTAGACTACAATGCTTTTGCCTCCAGGACACTTAATGCCTATTTGTATATGTAGAGACAGTGTTTGAAACCTATAATGCACAGGACACTGAGTTAAGTGGAGCTTTTCTAGTTTATAAACAATCTGCAAAAAGTTTGGAATCGATTTAACCTCTTTTATGTTGGCCTTTTGCATGAGGCACAGCTTCGTATGGCAGGCTAAAAGAAGGCTGTCTGGACCTTGCCGAAGTCGCTCTGAAACTGGAAGACGAACATACATCTTTCTTTACGAGAAAGCCTTTGATTATAAATATGGGAAAAGTGTCATGCAACCAGACCCGCTCGAAAAGCCTTCAGAAAAGAACGGGGGGGTGAAAGCTTAGCGCATCCTGACGGGCTTTTTAAATGCTATTGATTGGGACAAGCTGTTCAAAACCCCAGTAACAGTTAATCTGCCTGTTAATCAAGCCACTAAGGAGCTCAATGCGAGTTTTATTAGCAACTGGAGAACACAGGCAGCAGAAAGGATCAAAAGCCTACACCCTTGATATTTGTAAAACCAGCCTTTCCCAAAAATATATTTTCAATTACACAGTAATTCGGAGCTTATCAGGGCTCGTTCGCAGCCCCACGCAGATGGTTCCGCAGGCGCTGCCAAAGCCACGAAAGCAAATGAAGCAGCATCGCGCTGGCCCCGCCGAGGTGCGGGGGTTAAAAATAACGCGTTAAGGGGGTGTCCCGCTCTCGCCTCTCTCCCGTCTCGGACTTTCCTGGCCTCCCGAATTAGCAGCAAAACCTCTACTTGGCAAACCACGAGGAACCGATAGAGAAACTCCTCATATTCACGTCAAATGTGTTATTACGCTGAAGGGTCGAGGGCTCTTTTTCTTTTAGCTGGCGTATTTGATTTATCGCGGCAAGTTTGCAGGGCGTATTTCCTTCTGCCCATCCTTTTGGTAGAGCCTCTCATTTAATTGCTAAAAAAAAGTTTAAATAGCAAGATTCGTAATTTGGAGAGCCTAAAAGTTGGATTTCAATTAATTTAATAACCAGAAATATTATTATATCGGCTAAAATCAACATTAGATCTTGTCATTTTTTTAATGCAATCCGATTCCTTTATATGTCAGCGAGATATGCATATAAAAGACTATCTGGTCAGAGGTAATTATGTCACAGCTTTTTCTCGGCATGACAGCTGGATAAACACCATCTCCAATAAACATCTCTAATTAGGGAGGAGGATCTGAGATAGATGGTGTTTGATTTATTACTGAAGGAGAATGTCCATTTACCGGTATATTATGGTGAAGCATCACAGGGAGCGTTCCCGCTAACGCACCGTAAGGAGTATTTGGAGATGCTCGAAGACAGGTAAGCGGTGTTTTGGGTTTTACGCTGTTATTTTGTTTAGTGTTATTTCAGAGGAAGAACGGCCTTTCTAGGGTACCTCTCTTTCCCACTGACGCCCTGATTTAGCAGACGTACCCAGGGCTAGGAAGGCAAGCCTGAGTTTGGGGGCAGAGAGGTGGTCGCCTCTCGGCTACCGGACCTTTCCAACACGAGCAGGGCAACCGAGCCTCCTCGGCGACCGGCAAGCCGCCGGCGTTTCGGGGCGAAGGGCGGCTGGGACGCGGCCCCCGACGGCAGCTCGCCCGGGCTCGCCTCCCGCAGCCCCGCCGCCAGCCCTCCTTTGCGCGGCCCTCCGCAGAGCCGTGCGGGCCGGACCCTCCATGTCCGGCTCCCATCCCGTCCATTCGGCCCGGGGGCCGGAGGCCGAGCCGGCCGCTCCAGGGCCCGAGGGGCGCCGAGCGGGGTCCTCCAAGGGGCGCGGCAACCCGCGGCTACCCCCGCCACCTGAGACGGGTCACGGCGAGGGAGCGGGGCCCGGGTCACGGGGCGGGGGGAGGGGAGGGGGCCGCACCGCCCGCGCGGGGGGAAGTTTGGGAAGCGGCTCCACCGCCGGCCACCCCCTCCGCCCCGGGGCGCCCCCTCCGACGGGCGGGCAGCGGCCGGAGCCGCTCCCTCCCACCCCTCCTCCTACCCCCACCTGTTGTGCGGAGCTCCGGCCCGCTCCCCTTGCCTTCCCCCCGCGGGGTGGGGGTGCGGGGTCGGGGTGCCCGGCCCCTCCCGTCGGGCCGGCGGCCGGGAGCGGCCCGTGGCCGGGGCGAGCGGCCGGGGGCGCGGGGGGCGTGCGGAGATGTTACCTGTCAGCGGGAGCGGAGGGTCCGGGCGCGGTGGTCCCGCGGCCGGGAGGAGGTACCTGGCGGCTCCGGTCGCCAATTTCCACGCAAGAACCTGCCACACAGTTTAAATGTCAATGACAGCAAAAGAGGGGTGCTGCCTTTGCACTAACTTTCCCTTAATATCCACGCCAGCGCCTCCCCCATTGGCTGGGCCGCCCCGGTGACGTCACGGCGGACAGTAGTTAGCTAATGAGACATTTTAGGCGACACGAGCGCGAACGGCGCGAGCCCGGACACCGCCCGCCCCGTCGGCGGGCTCGGCTCGGCTCGGCTCGGCTCGGCCCGGCCCCGCCTCGCCCCACCCCACCCGGGGCTCGGCCGCGGGATGGGACTCCCTTGGACCGGGCCACCCTCGGGCAGCGGCGGGGTCGTTGCCTCCTCCCGCTGCCTCCCGGCAAACGGGGGCTGCGGTCCGACGGCTCGCCCAGCCCAACCCTGCCGGCTGCCGGGCCTATCCCCGGCCTCCCAGGCCAACATTTAGGCTGACGTTTGGCTTTGTCCCTTCTGAAACGCGCTCCGAAGGAGGGACACTCTTGCATGGGGAAAAGGAGGTCCCCAAAACCTGACCCCGTGTCTCCTCGGAAACGCTGTGGCCCCCAAGCCCTGAGCTCTCCTGCCGGAGTGGGGTGCTGGCCCCTGCGAGACGTGAGGGCAGAGCGCGGCCCGCCCCGGCAGCCTGCCCGCGCCGTGGCACCTCTGCGGGTGATGCGGGCCCGGCGGGCCCTGGCCGGGCTCCCCGTGCGCGCCCTCTCCCATTAGAGCGGGAGGGAGAGGCCGTCATTTGCACACACTTGTCAGGGTAAATAATTCATCAGCAAAGAGGCCCCCCCGCCGCCGATAGTTTTATTGAACTGCACTTAAATGTTTCATGAACCTGCCGCCCGACTGGGATGAGGCGGGGGCTGCCGGATCCATTAGGAGGAGGCTCTGGCGCGGGGTGCGGGGAGAGCGCTTTGCGGGGTGCAGGGGTGCTGCTCCGGCCCCTGCTCCGGCTCTGCGGTCAGGGACTCACCCGGGGCAGGGACCCCACTCGGATCCCCGGTGACCCTGTCCCTTACTCGGCCGGGCCGCGCAAGTCCCGCGCGTTGGCAGGTAGCGACGGCCCCGGGGGCGCTGCCAGGAAGGGGTTTCGCGGCGCGTTTGGAGCCGCTGCCATTAAGGGGCTTGCGGCTCCCTGCAACCCGGCAGGGTCCTCCAGGGAAGCGTTGGAAACACCACGGCTCCCGCCTGCTTATCTGGCTGTCAATAAAAGGAGATGGCTCCTAAAGCAGGGCCAGGTGCTGCCTCCCCTGCTCTCCAGCGCGCCGCTCTCCAGAAACTGCTCAGGCGTGAAGCCAAGTCTGCTTGGCCAGGCCTCGGCGGAGGCAGGCAAACAGCCCCTCGCCAGCGCCAGAGCGCTCTGTTTGCCTTTTTATCTCCTAAAAAAAAAAAAATAGAGAGAGGGAAGCAAGGCAGGAAGGTGGGGGAGCGTTGGGAACAAAGTCCGTATTCGGCCGAGAGGTCGCCTAAAAAAAAATTTAAAATTATAATAATAAAGGCTAAGGGGGAAAAAGCCCTGCGAAGGCTGAGCTCGGAGGCAGGCGGGACCCCGGGGGCGGCCTCCTCTCCCTGCCGGGAGCTGCCTCGGGACGCTCCGCGGCGGGGGGGCCCCGGACAGACCCGGTGTCACCTCGGACCGGGCGGGGGTGTCTGGGGGTAGCGGCCGCCCCCCGCCCCCGCCGCGCAGCCGTGCGGAGCCCCCGCGCCCCGCCGAGCCGGGGAGGCTCGGGCAAGGAGCAGTGCCGGGGAAACGGGGCCACGAAGTCTCTCCCCCCCGTCTATGTGTGTCCCCGCTAATTTTTGCTCCTGTCACGGTCGGGTCCGCGACCTTTACTGAGCCGCGGAGGAGGGACGCGGCTCCGCGGTGCAGCGCGGAGCGGAGCCCCGCGGGCGCGGATGGAAGCGGGGTCGGTGCGAGCGTCGCCGCGCCGGGCAGGAGATAGGAGCAGGGGCACGGCAATGTGTTACAAATTTATAAGCATTATACATATTTGATTTACACTACGTTCCGAAGTTGTGGGCTTTTTCCTTTTTTTCTTTTCTTCTTTTTTTTTTTTTTTTTCCCGAGGATGCCCCAAACCCCCGTGTTCACATAGATTGAGCAATTCTCAACACACACTGTAATAATGAGCTTTAATTCTCTATCCAAGCAGAACTTGAGCAATAATAATAAGCACATCAGAACAATTTGTTTACTGTGGCATTGCACAGGCTGCAGGGTCCAAGACTAGCTACAATAAACGGTAAAAACCAAAGGAAAAGCCCTAGAACAGGAAAAATATTGCGATAGAAACGTGGTTTTGGCTTTCAAGGAAAGAGGCACTTGACTAGCATTGTAGCTGGGATATTTTGCCCTTGTCCAAGGTATGTGTTTTTAAATACTTTCTTTTTATTTCCCCCAACACGTTTCTTTGCTTGTCTAACGTTTCTCTTTTGCCCCCAGGATTGTGTTTAAACCTTGGTGCAGAAATGTAATTTTGCTCTTGTTTTGTATTGTTGGTTGTTTTTTGGTTTTTTTTTTAATCCTCTCGTCCTGTCGGCTCAGCCCTCTCGTAGTTTGATAGAAACTGAATAGCTCCATCTCTTCGAATAAAAAATACCTGAGTTATTACTGAAATGGCTTTTCGTGTGCTGCCATGTAAAGTTGGGAGAGCTTTCCGGCTGTTGTGTGGCTGGCAGCCTGCGAGGCTCTCCTGCGACCTGGTAAACGATTGCACCTACCCTTCTTTGGAGCACTTGCCCAGAGCGGGCTGAGCCGGCTGACACGGGCACCCCGGTCTGTGAACCCTGGCGAGCTGGAAACTTGTTGTAACAAGCGGGATTAGTGTGCGGGAGTGTGTGTTCGGGGGCTCTAATTTAAGATGCTGCAAGAAACTTCTGTGAACTGAAGCGTCCTAAAGACAGAAATTTAGCAGAAAGATAACTTTTCCCCTCACCAAGAATCCCTCTGTAGCCGACTGCATAATAAGACTATTATTTTCAATGCCGTAACCTCGTTTCTCATCCGAAAAGAAAAAAAAAAAAGAAATCAAGATTAAAAAAAATGCTTCTTGCTTAAAAAAGAGAAACGCATAGCTATAAATCATTTCTTTATACCTTAAGTTTGTAGCTGGGCTTTCTCCCCTCTCTCTCTCTCTCTCTCTTTTTTTTTTCCCGAAGACTCTTAATGCTATTAATTTGTCGAAAACTTTATTCTGGGCTGTCTTGAATTATTTCCCTTCTCTATCCTTTAAAACATTTTCATAATAAGCGTGACTCCGGACAATGTTTGATTTGTTTTTCTCCCCTCATCCCGGTTTAGACTGAGACATTAGCTGAATTCCCTGGGGGTGATTGGATGCAATTCGCTGAAAGTCGACAGGCACGTCCTGGATGTTAGAAATTCACTTTTCCTCAACGTGACAAGGCTGAGTTCGATCTACAATTGTATTTGAAAGGGCAATGAGCGGAAAGATCTCCCATCATTAAAACCTCCCTCTTCTTTAGCAAAATAACAAGATACTTCATTTGCACACAAACACTCAGGGAAAAAAAGAATCCCCAAACCCCAACCGACCCGCGATAACTCTTTGATAAAACGCTATCTCTGCATAATTTGGGAGGGGGTGGACGACATATCAAAAGGTATCGGAGGACCCCCAAAGCGCCCATGTGATCAAGTTGACTTTTTACTTTAAATCTTGAATAAGATGTGAGTTGTAACAAGGGGATTTGCACTTACTCCATGACCCTTGTAATTGGATTAAATATAGACTGAGACGTACAAAAACATACCAAGATTGACACCTGCCAACTGGACTTCCTTATGATTGATTGTGATGCTTCGTGCTGGCAACAATAATGAAATAAATTGTATGGATAAAACAGCACATTTGTCATTTCCGTGCCATAAGAGAGGAAGGCAGCGTGTTAGGCAAGCTGTTATCTGACAGGCACGAACAGCAGACACAACTAAAGAGCTAAACAAGGATTCCAGACATTGACAAGACAAATTATAACTTGTCACAACCTTTTTAAATTTAGAAGTTTTCAATTAACATATATATTGCTGTTACATATAAGATCGGGTGGACTTAAAACATAAACAGGCAGGGACGGAGGGCGGCGGAGGCTGCGGAGCCGGCGCTGCCCCGGCTGCCGGCGCTGAGCGGAGCCGCGGCCCCGGGAGCCGCCCCGCCGCCCCTGCCCGCGGGCACGGCTCTGCCGGGGCAGCGGGGCCGGCCGGGGCCGAGCCCGCGGGAGCCGCTTCCGCCGCCTTTGTCCGGGGCGCGGAGGGGCCGCAGGGGATGCCCGGCGCAGGTAGCGCATCCCCTCGGGGCGCGCCGGGCTCCCCGCGGATGAGCCACCGTCCATCGGCCCGGGATGCAGGACGCGGGCGGCGGCGGCTTGTCCTGTAGGGAAGCGGCTGGGACTTACGACTCCCGGCGGCGATCCGCGGCGGGGGATGGGTGCGGAGCAGGCGGCTGCCGCGCCCCTCCGCGCCCGGCCGCACCCGCGCAGCGCGCCCAGCGCCGGGCTCCCGGCTGCGGGCCGGACCGGGCCGGGCAGCGCTCCCCGCCTCCGCCGGCCGAAGGGTCTGCAGGGATCCCCCCGGGAACGGGGAGGAGACGGCCCCCGCGGGACCCCCCGGAGCGACAGGGCCGGGACCCACACCCGGCACCAGCCCCCCTCCCCCGAGGGCCACTCCGTCCCTCGGCTCTCCGTGGCCACTCGTGACCGGGCTCTCGGCCCTGTGTCCTAGCGGGAAAATGCTGAGGTCCTGCCCAAGTGGGAAAGGTCCTCTGCGGGATGAGAGTGGGTGAAGAGGTACGACACACGGGGCACATCGTGGCACAAGGACTTGAGTTTGGGCTGGGTTTTCCAAGGTGCCCAAAGAGGCAGCGTGACCTTCTGGGGCTGGTGGGGCAGCGTTCGGATTTGGGCCATCTGGTCCCCGCCAGGTCATTACTGGGCATAAAAAGAGGGAGTCGGGAGCGGGCTCACTTGAGCACGGACCCAAACCTCCCGCTCCTGTCGTGATCCCCCAAAACGCAAATGGAACTGCGGAGTGTTTTCCCCCATGTCGTGGTGCGCTTTGTCCGAGGAGATGCTGACCTGGCCCGGCCCAGCAACATCCCCCGGCAGTAGAAGGAAATCCCGGCTCTCGCTGAAAACTGTCGGGTCCCACTCGAGGGGCGACTCCAACTCTTACACAAGTATTTTCTACACCCGTTTCTTTAGTCTGAACGGGATTATGCTGGGTTCGAGGTGACCGACAGTAGAAGTGCACCAGACCGACAGCAGGGATGCAGCACCGCGGCTTTCCCGGCCATCGCTGAGGACAGAGAAAAAGGACTTTCCCCCCAAAACCCCGAGTTCCAACTTGGGAAAAAATAACTGATATTCCAAGGCGACCTTTCCATTTGCTGTAATTACCGCCAAACTCATTCCTCTAAATTAAATGCTGCGAGTGATTTGAATCCTTGTAACGCAAAACCCAAGTTCCATCGAATTAGTTGTAGCCTGCCTGCTTTCCCCAGTGACTGCATCTATTAACATTATAATCTCAAACACCATTTTTTATGTAACACTATTGTTAGTAAATCAACTCCTCAGGTCCACAGAGACGCTGACCTCTGTCAATTCAGTGAAAGTGTAATTATCTCCCCGAATCTTGGACAGATTTAAGAGATTACATTTCAACTAAATCTATATCAATGCTAATTTTTTTCCAGACTCCAGGTGCTAGGCACTCCGAAATGGTGTTTCTGCCCAGCAGAATGGGTTACAAAGAGGAGAGGGCTTGCTGTGTAGAGGGCCAAAAGAAATGAAACCCCACATAAAATTACACCTATTTTTTGCTACAAAACCTGGTTCTTGTATGGCAAAGTTAAACAAAGCAGCTATGCTAAATTAGCGTTAAATAAAGGCTAGTTTAATGCTCGGTTACAGTCAACTGGTGTATATTTGATGGCTAATTGTCTATCAAAATTAAAGAGAAAAGAACAAATGATTCGTTATAAGAAGGTGTTAAAAGCTTCGACAAAAGGACATTTCACAAATATAATATCTGTGGATGGCGAATTGTCCTTTTGAAGCTTTTTTAATGTACTAAAGGCCTGGGACTCCCTAGATATGAATAATGGGGGGAAACGCGCCCTTTTATTCCAAAAGAGCCTCTTTTAAACCAGTCGCTCTAATAAACCGGCGAGGACAATATTCCGGGAGGAACGGGAACCGCGTTGCTGTGATTTCCGACGGCCACTTAAATAAATAATGCCCCGGCAGTAAAAAGGCATTTAAATGTTATTTGGTTTGCGCTTAAAGAGACCTAAGCGCCTTCCCGGCGGAGAGCAGCTCTCACTTGCAAATCAACCCACATCGGCAGGGAGAAAACAGTATTTGTAGGGCTGCGGGGTTGGGGATGGGGACGGATCCTGCCTCGGGTGCCCCGCGGCCAGGCGAGGTGCGCGGCCGCCCGCCCCGCATTTATTGCTTTATTCAGAGTAATGGGTCAGGAAATATTCCACGGGGCGGGGAGCGAGACGGGGAGAGCCGCCAAAATAAGAGGGAAAAAGTGGTAAAGCAAACCAACCAAAACCTCCTGTGTGAAGTTAATTCAAGAGGATGGCGGCGAAGCGGGCGCTGGCGCAGGGTCAGCCCCGCCGGCTCCGCGGGCGCGGAGCCTTGCGCAGCCGCTTGGCGCAGGGAGGGAGCGGGTCCGCGCCCCGCGGAGGGCGTGCGGGAGAGCCGCAGTATGCAAAAAAGCCCCGGCTAAATCATGCAGCAAGAACGACAAACCGTCTGGAAAATGGACCCATGGAGCAGCAAGAATGTACTTTTTTATCTTTGACAACTTGTGTCCTAAAGAAACTATCTTGAAGATAATTGAAATGATTACAATTCATTGCTGCCTTACTTTGAGTAGGAAGAGTCAAATAATGAAATCTTAGTAATACAGCAAAAATTTAATTTACATTACACCACTGCTCGAGGTTTCCCTTTTACTTTTTTTCTCCCCCCTTTTTTATGCCTAGCTTCCCCTAGAAATTTTGCACTCACACATAATTCTGCACTTTGTTGCATTATTCATATTTTCGGGGTTATTTCCCATCTCCTCCCGCCCTTTCTCCTTTAGTAATGGTCTCTGGAACTTCCAGATGTGGGTGCGGGGAATCTTCTGGAAGGAGATATCCCAAGAGGCTGGGGAGGGATCCTCAAACCAAGTCCAGCCAGCTCGAGGCGGGTGCTGCAGCCCGAGAGCAGGTTTTGGCTAACTACCCCCTCCCATAACCACCCCCGGTGATGATCAAGGGCTGGGCAGGCACAGCAGCCCCCATCAGGGTTTGTCTCACTCAGGGCAGCAGTGATAATTAATTTTTGGAAACTGTTCTGGGACTCAGTCCCTATGGGTTTTTAAAATTATTATTATTATTATTATTATTATTATTATTATTATTATTATTACTGCTGTTACTACCATTTTGATACCACGATTATTATTGTTATTGCGATTTCTTGCTATTTTCACCAGAAGAATATTTCCCAGAAGCTGTAGGGTGTCCCTAGTGACGCCGGGGATTTGACTGAGGTGTTTTTTGCCAGAGCTTTGGGCTGGAGGAGGGCACCAGGGCTCACCCGCCCAGGGAAATGTGATGGACCCAGGGCAACCCTCTGCCCCACAGATCCCCAGTGTCCCCCTGGCTGTCCCCAGCCTCTCTGGCAGTTGTTGGCAGTGCTGCTGCCCAGGATGCCTGAGCCCCTTTGCAGCCTCTCACCTCACAGATTGTGCAGGAGGCAGCCTGCCTTTTAATCCAAGTCAGAAATGGACCAGGATACATCCTCAATGCAACTAACTGTTTCTAAAAAAAAGACCATCTGGTAATTGTCTTCCTTTAGATCTTCCCTTAATTATGCTTTTAATTAAAGATGGTTCAAGGCATTGGACCACATGAAGGGCAGTAATTACAAATTACATTACAAACCCAACAGATGTAGCTCTATCTGCTGGGAAAAAGGTACCGGAATAAAATTTGACTAAACTTTAGGATAAATTAATCCGCTGCCTTGAGAACAGAAGCACATTTTTTATTATGCAGACTCTAGCCAGGATTTAAGTTCTCTGTCATGATTGTTTTCATATTTCTTTGACATCTATTGATTTGGAGGCAGCTGCAAGGCTTTGTCACAAGAGAGAAGAGCAGTCACAATATATTAGCTTGATGGCATAACTCGAATATGAGTAGGAAGGATAGAAACATGACAGGGAGCCACGTGACTGAGTGATGGGTCTCCAACAAAATAAAGAAATTAATTTTTAATAAAAAGCTTTAAAAATACCACAGCTAGAGCAACAGCAAGGGGAACGACAGAACTTGTTAATTATCGAGCATTGGAGCCTCTGAAATTTACCCCTAAAGACTAAGGGGGGACGGGCTTTTAATTCCCAGTCAGGACTTGTGCACTGAGCAGAATTCACAAGAAGCTCAGCCCCCGTGCTCTGGGCTGCAGCCCACCCTGCCCTGGCAGCCAGGCCTGGCCTGGGGAACTCGGGGCACTGTGGCAGGGCCCTCCTTCCCCGACAGGCACTGGGAATGAGCATCTCGTTCTGCCCAGGATCTGCTCCGAGGCAAAGCTCCCAACCCCAAGTGGAGTTTAGGCAAAGCCCCCTCGGTTAGAGGATGCAAAGCAATGCAGACCCGACAGCCTCTGTAATTAGGGAAGGCAGTGCAGGCTCAAAGATTTCCAGGGGGAACATCGCCCCACTAATCTGCGGTCACTGATGGCTCTGGATATGCTACTTAAAATGCATCTTGTGGGACTGCAGGAATACAGGCGTAGGGACTCTCAAAATGACCTGGTTTGCAGGGGCTGGCTGGCTCGTCAGGAGGAGATCAAGAGACTATGGGTGTAAGGTTTTACAAAACCCAGTTCTGGTTCAGTGGATAAAGACATCATTGATGATCAAGGGACTGTTTTTAAGTCTACCTCCAGTTCAAAGAATGCGCCTCTCCCGCATTTTGCCAAAATCCTGTGCTGAGTGTATAACTGGGAGCTCAAAGTATTTGAGCAGGTTTGGGCAAGGTAACAGAATTTCCCCGTCTGGGGGAGGCTGTTTGTTAAAAGCAGTCATTGAAGGCAAGCTGGGGAGCGGGGACAGCGAGGATTCACATGTCAGACGCTCCATCAGACCATTAAAAAGAAATTAAGTCGGGACATTTCGTCTTCCCCTCTCCCAGCTCCACATCTGTGGAAAAAGCACAACAAAAATCCAGCCAGCACCTGAATGTGGGGGGTGTCTTCCCTTCAAGCCACAGCACAGTCTGTGATGCCTTCAGTGTCTCTTGAAGGTGAGAGTGGACACGGGAGGCCTTGGGGCTGAGGCTGCTCGGAGTTACCCCTGCCACTGCTTGCACTGCACCCCCAAGACCTCAGTGACCGCGGGAGCAGCGGCCGGACAACCCCAATGGCCAACACGAGGGGTTGTATCTCATCTCTGCCTTCCCTCTCACACACAGACACAAGCAGGGATGCTCTTCCTGCCCTGTCTCGTCCTTGATTTCCAGTGTGCCTCTGCTTAGGTGGGCATGACAGGACCTGGCCCAGCTGCTTGCAGCCCCCGAAGATGCCGCAGCACAACCCAAGGACAGATCAACGCACACGCACATCCCTTGCACCTGACCTCAGCTGTGCGTTCACCCTTCCACACACCCTCTCTCAATAGTGTCACATTTTTCTCCATCTGAGGAGTGCCAGCCCCATGAACGTCTAACCCATTTCCTTACCAATTCCTGGATTTCCTCCTGCACGTGGTGGAGGAACAGCAGCAGATTCTCTTGGCTTCTTGTGGCCCTCATGTCAGGAAGGTAGTTATTTGGACAGACCTCTTGGAATGCCTCTGGATCAGCTGACTCAGGGCTCCCAGTAGTGCTGTGATTTATGATTGCCCAGTGTCAGTAGGTATGGTCACACGAGCCAGTGTGCAACACATTACACTTCCTACACTCCTGTTTCGTTTCAAAATGAACAAACATAATCCTCCTTTATTTGTTCAAATTTTAGCCCCGTGTTTTGCTATCATTTCCCACTTTCTGGAAGTGACCCTCATGACAAAATTCCATTATCCGAAAAGCAGAATAATTTCAGGTTTAAAAATTACGTATATTCTCCAGGAAAACCTGTGTATATAAGGTAATTGGTCAATGTAAGATTACAGATACTCCTGAAAAGCTCATCCTGCTTGTTTATATAGAACTTTTGGAACATATTTGCATATCAGCAAAAAAACCCCTCTGCCCCAAATTGCAATAGTGCTTTTAGATCAGATGCCGTATAGAATATAAATTTATTTAAATATATTAATCTCACATATTTATACCTATATTTATATTATACATATATATATATACATATATGTACATATATAAATGTATATTTAAGCAAACCCATATCCAGAATATATTTCTATACTATATAGACGGTGCAAAAATAGAATCTAGATTTTCATAATAATTTCTTTGTGATTTAATTGCTCTGCCCATGGCCCCATGTGTCGCCATTCAGAAAGGATGCAACATGTTACCAAACAAATGTTTCTTTGTGAAATATGTGAAAGACTACAGATGTTTCTCTGATCTGCTGGGTAAATCTCAGAGCCTTTTTGGTGACGTGGTCTGCACTTGTTTACACAGCAAGTAAGCAAGTGAGGCGTGCTTTTCTGTGAGCTGCAAGGCTTGCCAGATATAAAGCTAAAGCCATATATACAGCTCTGGCTTTCACAGGTCTGATCCAACGCTCGCTGATGGGATGGACAAATTCCCAGGTCCACGTGATATGGTCACTAGGCTGAAATCACAGCTCATACGGTGCATGATGATGTTTATGTCAATAACTGAATACCACAGGTTTTGTTTCTATTCTTCTTTTGTGATCTATACTAAGCACATTTTTTCCCTGTTATGGTCTAAAATAGCGCTATTTCTTGAAAAATGAGAGACCTTATAGCTATTTAGTGTGGAGAATGTACAGTCTTCTGAATTAATTGCATGTTCCTGGGCTTCTGCCTGGTGCATTGGGTAGGGACTGAAAACAGAGAGCAGCTGAAGTGTGTGGAGGAGCCTGTGTCTTTAACAGCGCCTCTCACAGCGCGGTCGCTGTTCACGTGTGAATTGTAGCTCATGCAGTAATGATGGAGCATAAACTCGCAGTTTCAGAGGTGTAGAGTAGATGCAATAATATTTTTGGTGAAGGAGAGCTTATTCCTTGGAGTTTCTCCGAGCTGATGTTGTCTGCAGAGCGTCATGAGTTGGGGATGTCCGCGTGATTCTCAGCAGCCAAGCCTAGCCCTGCAGGTCAGTCTGAGAGACCAGAAAATCCTCCTGTAAGGCTGCCGTGCGCTTCGTGAAGCCCATGTTTTTAAAACGTGTCTAGATGGAATATCGTATTTTTTCTCCAGTTTTAGAGACAGATTGTCTCGATTACATATTGTCATAACAAACAAAGGGTGAGGAAATACTCACTCCAAGCAGAACAGAAGCAAATTTAACACTTCCAAAAAGCACTGACAAGTACGTTCCTGGGCATGGTGATGTCACATTTTTAAGGTGTAATATTTGGTAGTTCAGTCCCTGTTAGATGTTTCTGTGAGACATTGTATTCAGGATATAACTTGCTCAGTGGTAGCAAATGCATCCGTGGTGGGTCAGATACCGCAGACTTTACTTGGAGACTGGAAAACTGAAACTGCCTGTTCTGCGCCTCTCCTGCCAGGTTATTCCAGTTAGGTTTTGGAACAGATGAAAATTTGAATAAAAGAAGAATATATACTGATATATTCATCTTACAATAAGTGGGGAAAGCTTGAAGGTGCTGTGTCATTTGGAAGGACAGAAATAGCCCCCGATGACAATATTCAGGGTTTTTCTGGGAATTCCCAGTAATACCTGGTCATATCTATTACGTGGCTTTTCCATGTAATACCCAAATACCTCCCTTGTCTGTGTGTGCATTAAATCTTACAGACTAGCTGAAGCCTGAACATTTCTTAACATACTCCTAATTTCTTTTTCCTGATTAGTTTAAAACTGACAAGTTGGAGTTATTACTAGGAATTTCTCCCTATTTTCTTTAGCAGATAACTCAGTTGTTCTTACTCAGTGAGTTGCAAACCTTTGCTTGTAAACATTTGCAGGGCATAGAAGTCGAGTTATATAAAACACTGTGTGAGTGTGTACATTTGAAGGACCCTGAGTGTGTGCATTCACACACCTACAGACATGGCCCCTGAAATTTCTGTGTCTCTCGGAAATAGAATCTCTCTTTTTGTTACAAGGACACATTTATCTGTTTATAACCTGCTTTGGGGCAAGCATGTCAAAGGGATAAGACACACATGTAAATTCCAGATAAAGATACATCAGGACAGGAATTTTTATGTATGTCCATTCTTACAAATAAGATTTACTGATTGGCACTGAGAGCAAAATGCTTCCTTCACATCCCCAGGTCACCAAACCCCACCAGGAACAGTAGCTAAGCTTGTACAATACAAGTGGATTCCAAAACAAGGCAAATTTGGAGCAAAGCACAAAAGCTGGCAAATATTGAACCCATTCCTCTTTTCTTCTCTTAGAAAAAAATATTTAAAATGTTGGTGTGTCTGCAATTGTCTGGCTGTTAATTAGTGGTGTGCACCAGAGCTGGGTTTGGAAGGACCCACACATGGACCTGAGCCTGCCCAGCTGGGCGGCAGCAGAGCTCTCTCTGCTTACATTCACTCTTACACGGTTTCCCCAATGAAATCAGAAATCCAAAAGAAAACCCTGTCACTCAGGGACAATGCATAGATTTGTCACAGTTCTCGGAGGACTGAGAATCCTAAAATCAATGGCTGGATTACACTGATCCTTATCTGTGGAGGTCTCATCTGCAATAGATAAAGTATTGATAGGTTGCTTCATTTACTGAAGCATTTCGGATCTCCATGTGGGAAGGCACGGTGGAGCAGTAATTGCATTTTCTGGTGTGAGAAACGCTTCTCAAGGAAGCCAAAGCCAAGGCATTTGATGGGCTGTGAATTGCTGCTGCCTCCTGCCACACGTCTGAGCATACATTTGATTACGATATTGCTGCGCTACACATTTTTGCAATGGCAACAACGCACTGCTGATTCAGGCACTGGGATGCAGACACACGTGCATATATGTGGGAGAGTGTGTGTGTGTGTCGACAGGGAGGTGTCTTCCCCGCAGATGTACATTTCAAGTATTTGGTGCTGCTGTTTCACCACCCAAACCTCCAGGTACACATACCCAGTTAATACTAAATATTGTGACGTGAAAAATCCCCTGAATATTCAGATTAGTGGGACTATTAAGACATTAAAAAAATCAGAACTCTAATATTTTATGTTTTATTTTATGAGCTGTAGCTCTTTACCAATAATAGCAGGGGTTTGGGGAGTAAAGGGGTTGTGGCCTGGGTATAAATTTCTTGTAGATAAGATATCGTTAATTACAGCGAGCTAGAGGACGCAGAGCAGTGAGCCAGTGCTACACACATCAAACAGAGATCTGTATTGATTTAATAAGATGTGATTAATACTAACCATGGCTGGTAGAAGTGTGCATCAGCCCAAACCCAGATTCACACCTAGATGTGAAAATCAGAGACTAAAGATGTGCAGGAGAAAGCTGAGTCTCTCCGAGGCTGATGGAAGTTTACCCACTGCCCTTCCCTTTCCTGTCTGCTGCTCGGTGCTTTTCTGCAGATGTCACTTGCTTGACCCACAATCTGCAGGTAACAGGGAAGAGATATGACTCAGATATTGCAGATTCTGCACTTGCATGTCCAGGTTTTCCAGACAATAGTGTGTTTTTCTAAGGTTTTTTTCATGAAGGCCCTGTATCCCGCGTGATTTCTCTATGAGTCACATTCTGAATCCCCCTATTCAAACAAAAATCTCCCTTTTACTGTCTGATTTTGACTAACAGCCATAACATCCTCAGATGGTTGTTTCAGAATCTGCTGCACTGGTTGTGCACACACACAGAGCTTGCATCCATAAATAAGAGTGTCCCAGGCTCTTAAATTCATGAGGGTGCAATGGAAGATCAGACATATCAGTAGGTGTTGAAATTCTTAGGTAATCAGGATTTTACTGCAGCTTTATTGATTTTTTTTCCTGGCCTTCAGCCATGCTCTTAGGGATGTTTATTGCACATAGCCATGTTCTTTGCATACTTGGAGGAGCAAATTAAGCATCTGTGTTGCATACACATCTCTTGGAGCCTATGCTTGAAGCAAGATAAAAAAAGGATCTGAAATTAAGGGAATATAACATTCTCCTTAAAAATACCCAAAGAATGAAGCTGATACAAATAATGTGCTTTACAGCAAATAGATAGAACCAAATTCACTACTTTTAAATACCACTCTGGCCGTTTCAGTTTGAGTCAAACCAAACCACTGGAAAAAGCCGTGGTAAAGGGAGGAACCATCAGTGAGGAAGAATAGACGTTAAGAGAGAGTAAAGTGCAATGAGAAGAAACCCAATATTGACAGATCATGTAGAGCAGAAGGAGATGGGGTAGAAAAACGCAGTCAAACACAGACAGAAATATGCTGTTTAGCAGGAGGGAGCAGCTACAGAAGCCAGCTCCAGTTTGCGCGATTTGCCCTTCCCTAGAGCGCAAGGAAAGCTCTCTGTAATGCAGGAAACTTTCCAGAGCCCCAAATCCTTGAGGGGGAAGGACACAAAGGGAACAAACGCAGAGCCACCCATGGGCTCTAAGCCACATACAGCCCTCCACAGTGGAGCTTCCTCAGGGGTCCCACACATCCAGCTCGGCTTGTTTTGGGCATGAGGTGCCACCCACCCACCCCAGGCTGAGAGCGCGGCACCAAACCCACAGCTGCCTCTGACAGCTCAAGGGTGGCCCAGCCAGGCTTTTAGGTCATTTCTTTGTAATTTGTCCCTTATGCAGGCAGTGTCTGCTGGAGTTTGGTGATGGTCCTTGTGGGGCCTTCTACAGACCCCGCTCCTAGAAGTATTGCTCATGTGCTTCCACAAGGGATTTCACTGGCGTTCTGCGTCTCCCTGCTGCACGCAGAGCTAAGAGTCCACCTGAATCTTGGCAGGCTCAGGGGTCTGTGTGTAATTTTAAAGCAACATCCAGGAATGGAACTGACTTTTGGTTAAGAAAAAACTAATGAATACATGGTTATGGTAGCAACAGAGCAACACTGCCCTTGCATTAGAGATCTTAGAAATAAATTGGACACGGTTAGGTTTTATGTGCTGTTTTGTAAATGACTTTGGTCTTGTGTTGCACCAAACAGTTTTATTTTACTGATATGGGATACTCCAAAGTAATAAATATTCTCTGAGTATTCAGCACTTGCTTAATACTAGTAATTTGTGTCGATTGTGTGCACTCTGTATTTTACCATTATTCAGCCATCTATAAATCAATCACCTGAGGAAATTCATTGAAAAAACTGCAGAAATGCATTTCTGAGCACAAATCTCTCACACAGTAGAACACTGAAATTTTACTAAGTGGATTTTACCTCCAGGAATAAAACATTGCACGCACTAATTTTGCTCATTTTTAATTATATTTTATTGCCCAGCAAAGCATATCCACAGATATTCTCAAGTATATTGGGAGCTGGTGTTGTGGCAGAGCAGGTCTGCGCCTGTGTCTGGGGCGTCACTGGAAACTGGACGTGCAAGCTCCCGCACGGCAGCAGAAGCTGGATGATAACAGCAGTCTATTTAGGCTGCTTCAGTGCAGCTCAGATGTAGCAAAAAACCTCTTCCAGCTTGTGCATAAAATGGTAAAAATACAGAAAAGTATTACTCTGGCAGCAGCTGCTTTCCAACCATTAACGCTACGGTCACAGTTGTTCTGAGAGGCGCTTTGGCGGTGGGTTCATAATGTGGATTAAAAGCTAGAAAAATGCAGTGTTAAACAGCACAGCTGTACTCTCCCAAGCACAAACCAAGGCATCAAATACAGGAAAACACAATGTTGCACTCCAAGTATTTTTTTTATCAAGGCAAGAAGGTGTTCGTAAATGTTTGGTGTCCAGGACCTACTTGAAACACTTGTGCCCGATTTTCAGAGGCTTTGTGCCCCTGCCCCGGGACGGGAAAAGGCTCTGGATCAGGCTCTGCTTGCCCCTGGAAGCTGCTAAGCACTGGTAATTTTCAGTTGCTGTGAAAGCTTGACATACGTGTATGTATATATACATATATGTATCTATAAAAATATATAAAAGTGGAGAAAAGGAAGAGCCCAGGTGCTGTCTCAAAACTGCAAGTGATCTCCTATTTTCACTTGTATCTGCAGAATATTATCAAAATACGAGCTGCACAGTGCAATGGAAGAGGGAATCATTCTTTGAGATCTTAGATTCATGAATTATTTCCTCTGACAACAAGAAAACCTACCCACACCCCCAACTTTAGGAAGAGTCAATGTAGGCACAGAAATCCCCACCAGTGTCTGCCCTGAAACCAACTTCTTAACTTTAGGATTGCTTTTATCCGAGTTTCTTACACTTCAGCAAAATGCAGCAGAGCTTGACAAATTCATTTTGCAAGAGAAAGTCTGCTACAACTTGTTTGCTTTCTGGGTTTGAAGTGGGGATGCAGTGCAAAGCATTCCTAAAAAAAAATAATTTTTCACTGCAGTTAAACTACATTTTACAGGGACTGGCACACCATGGCACACACTGGCAGATATTAGTGTCGGTTAATAAGCAGTGTTGTTAAAAATCCTTGTGCACATTTCAGGTGCAGTTCAGTTATTCGAGCTCACAGATTCTGTCTTCTCAGGAAAGCAAAATGATTTTATTTTGCGAATTAGATTTTTTTGAATGCAAATTTACAAATAGTGTTTGAATAACAAGAAATTATTATTAGAAACGAATGTATTCTGTCAGGACTCTGAAATTACAAGTATGCATTGAAGTGGATCACTCAGCTTAATCTCCAGTATCTTTGACTTCACTAAGTAGGTCAGACCAGCAGCGAATGCAGATGTCATAAGAGAAGGTTAAAAATCTAAGCAAAAATACAGAAAATGAGCTATTTCCAAACTCGGCAACTCAAAAAATATTTTGAAACCCTCAAACCTGTTCTCAGGTGAGAAATGATATGTGCAGAAGGTCTATATACAATTTTCTTTTACAAACACCTATTCAGAGACAGCTGCTGGTGGCAGAGGCCATCTAAGGAGAAATGAGATTATATATGAGTTCCTTAGGACTCTGTCCTTATTTTGCACAGGGGGCTGTCTGCAGACAGTGAGATGGCTCGGACAGGACAGACAGGTGTCCTTGAAGTCCCATCCTGAGCCGCAGATCTGCTCTTGAACAGCAGGAGCCACCGCAGCCATCCCAGGAAAAGGTGCTTGGGGCTCGTGTCTGATTCAGGCTACCAAATGCTATGAGGAGCTTCACAGAAAATGACTTTCTGTGTGCATGCTGCACAAAAATATCCCAAAAATACCATGCGCCTGCTGCCAGGGCTTTGAGTGGTGATAACCGAGGCGGGGTCTGGGATGCAAGGCGGCTCTGAGGATGTGCCGAGCCTGGGAGGGGGCAGAAGTCACACCCAGCCTCGCAGGGACAGGGTGTGACCAGGGTGGGCACATTCTGAGATATGCCCCGGGCTGGCATGGGCCAGGATGTGACCAAGGATGGCACGTGCCAATATGTGACCAGGGATGGCATGTGCCATGACGTGGTTGAGAGCAGCAACTGCCCAGGGGCAGGGCTGGGGCTGGGAGGGGGACAGAGCGATACCAGAGCCACAGAGGTGTCCCCAGGTCACCTTGGTCTGCCAGCCCCCACGGGCACAGGGGTGCAGCGTGGGCACTGCCCTTTCCGTGGGAGTTCCTGGGTGCTGCAGGGCACCTCTGCAAGGTGGCATCCGGGCAGGTGGCACCAGCCTCGGCTGCTCGGAGGTGTCACTGACGGGGAACATGAGGGTGGTGCCAGGAATTAAAATGCACAAATAATTTGTGAAGATGTTTAGGCCATGGGGCCGGTGAATTCAAACCTGCAGAGTGTCTGGACATGGAGAAAACGGCAGGGAGAAATGAACACTGGCCTGGGGACACAAGTCTGTCAGAACTGGCCATCGTGGCTGCTGGCCCTGCTGCCCCATCTTGCCTTCTGAAATGGTTCATCAGTGCCTTTCATAAAATTGTGGGAAGACAATAAAAATGGCACATTTAGGGTTTCCCTCTGTCTCCTACTTTTGGGGATTTCCTTTCCAGTCAGATGGACTGGAAATGTGTATCTGAAGGAAAACCGAGGTGCCCACAGAAGAGCCTGACCCTGGGAGCCAGGCTCCAAACAATAGCAAGTATCACCTGCCTCTTGAAAGCCTGTCAGAGCCAGGGGCGCTGGCAGCTTGGGAAGAGGCTGGCATCGTGCCGGAGTGCCACCTGGTTCCGGGAGCATCCTGGTGCTTCACACGGGGCTTCCTCAAACTTCCAGCTTCCTGTGCTAGAGGCTGAGGAGGTGTGGGAATTGCTGACATGGGACGCTGATGTGGGATGTTGATGTGCAGTGAAGGAGCTGGGATGCATCCTGCTCAGGTGGTGCCACAAACTGAGGCTGGCCGTTGCTTCCTGAGGTTGGGGGACACCTTCGGGCAGGGTGCCCCAAACTGGGACTGAGCCTGCAGTGTCACAGTGGGTGCCACGGGCTGGGTGCTGGCAGCAGGGAGCCCTTCCTGGGGCCTGGCTGTGCCTGACCCTCTGCCCTGAGCCCGGGACGGTGTCACTGCGGCGGGAGGCAGCGTGAGCCCGGGACGCCCAGGCTGTCACCCTGGCTCAGGCCCGCTGCCGCCTGCCAAGCGAGCGGCACAGGGGAGCCAGAGGATAATGCGCCGCATTGTGCTCTCCCAGCACCTTTTCCCCTTCCACAATCTCACCATTGTGCGCCTTTTATCGCTGTTAAACTCCAGATGAACATCAAAGGGAAAGAAGTTCATCAAAACAGGGGCGAAACAAAAGGCTTTTAAGGCGCGGTGAGGGTGCACCGAGCACGGCAGAGGCAGGAGAGTTCACGCTCGGTACACACAACCTCAGCGGGGCGGCTCCGAGACGGGAGAGCGCCCGGCGGCCCCGCTGCCGTCCCGCAGCCGCGCTCCTGGCGGGAGCTGCCGCAGCGCGTCCCTGCCGCGGTCCCGGCGCTGCCGTGCGGGGCGGCCGCAGCCGGCCGGGGCCACCGGCCCGCAGAGCGGCCAGCGAGGGCCTGCGAGAGCCCTGCGCTGTTCATCCGAGCGAGCGGCACTTGCTGCTCAAAATATAAATACTGAATGCTGTTTGCTAATGAAGTGCTCTCTAATGACAGCTGGGAGGCTTTGGTTTTCCCCAGGAATAAACGCTGGGAACTCAAATGACCAGGAATAGTTTTGCAACTCACAATCATGTTAATAAGCTGTAAACTGTGCAAAATGTACCGGCCGCCGGAGAATTGTAAAATCTGGTTGCAGCTCATGCACAAGCCCATTTTTTTGTGACTAAAAAGCAAAAAAAGACCTAGTGGGAGATGGGGAGAGGGAAGGGCTGGTTATGAGATTAGCACTTCTTGCCAGGGGAAGGCAGAGTGGGTCTCCTTAGGAAGATGTCCATTAGCTGAGGTCAGATTCCAAGAATGAGCCCGAGGTCTGCTCCAAAGTGCCTGACATGTGGGACAAAAACCAGTTGGTGACGTCAATGGGATTTTGGTCTCAGAAATAAATATTTATTATTTACTTGATTACTTACCTTTTTCCCTTAAATAAGATTTTTTTTTGTTAAGGCAAGTTTACATCTTCCCGTTTTCCATTCAGTAGCTGTTCCAGTGCAGTGAGAAAAAACACAACAAAGTGGAGCAGAAAGTGAGAAATGTTTCAGCCCGCAGTGAAAGGGGTGAAAAAACCTCATAGTCCTGGAGAAAATAAAGGACGATTTTTTTTCAAATAACTATGGAGAAATACACTCATTATAGATTTGAGGAACCAGAACATGGAAAAGAGAGAGAATATCTCCCATTTTCCAGTCTTGCAATCACAGACCATACCAAATTCCAGCTGAAGTGATGCTCATTTTGTACCAGAGAGACAGCATATGGCACAAAGCAATTTTCATTCCCAGCTCCAGGTAAAAAGTTTGTTACCATGGGCTTACATGGGCATTGATTTATTCAACCCAAAAGTGGAAACCTGAGGATGATGGGCTGTAAGGTCTGTTTTGGTGGGTAGTGCTTTCTCTGTTAAACCCATAAGGTGAAATATTTGGAGGGCAGAACAATACCTTTGTTTGAAAAACCACCCCTGCTCTTAGTAGCCAGAAAAACAGAAAGCAGCAAATATGATTAAATAACAGAGAAGGAGAAAAAATCCTGTTAAAATCTTGTAAGATCAAGGCCAACCATGCCCTTTCCACTATCTTATTTTTAAAAGTGACCCATGCAGGGAATGTATGTGTCAAAGAAATCCATGGGCTGAGGTATTAGGTGGTGTGATCCAGACAAAGGATATATTTTTAAGTCCATATAATGCTGAACACAAAGATAATCCACAGCTACAGAAAGCCTGCAGGTTGCTACAAAACCCCCTAGAAATCCTCTGCAAGAAGGGGTAAACAATTAACACAAATTTTAAATCAACGTGCTGTCACCTTAATAGCCAGCGAAGTCAGCTAAGATGGGTGTAATATGATGAGACAGTTTAATTCTTGTTATGACATTAGCTGCAGACTTTTACAACAGCTGAAAATGCTGGAGTGAGAAGAGTTTCCAATTATCACTGAGCTTCAATACACAACTCTGGATTAGACTGAGGCATGAACAAGGGCTCCTCAGCCTGGAAAGCAGCATGGAGCAGAGGCTGTGGAAGTTTCCAAATTCTGGTGAAGATATTTTCCCTTCTCCCCTCTTGCTGATACGCTCCTGAAAAGGTTTATTTCAGATAAAATAAGCCCATATTTAAGAGATTTGCAGTGAAACCAGCTCCTAAGCTGTGTGTGCTACAGTATTACATACCATAAATCTCTACATCCAGGAGGTGAACCGAGCCAATCTGAAACGATTCTGTTTTCCCAGCATTAAGCTTCAAAAAATTAAAAGTCACCCAGGCTTGAAGGCAGATAGACAGGTAATAAGCCATGACAGCACTTCACGGGAATCCGCAGGAATAGGCAAGCAGGCCTGGGTGTCAGCCATATAAATATGATCATCAGAGCCACAGCTCCGAGTAATGCCGCCAAGTGTGAGCATGTCCGCCTTAAAGGCAAGCGGGCTGTGAACAGGAGCCCGAGGCAGCGGCGGGCTTAGCTGAGGGCCTGCCGGCTGGGGAGGCTGCACCCCTTCCCCAGAGAAGGGCTAAGAGCCTGGAAGTGCAAATCCCTGAGCTGGGAACGGGCTGCAATTCCCACACCAGCAAGAAGGCTCTCCTTCGGGGTAACACAGCTGCGCTCGCTTGCAGGGGATTTTGGTTTTCGTGGTTTGGGATGGTTTTGCCCCAGTTTTATTTCATAGCTTGGTTTTGATCTCTTTTTTTTTTTTTTTTGTGAACTTCACAAGAACAACACTCCTCCTGGACCTTACTTAAACAGGAAAATTTGTCATAACAAACCATCCACCTCTTCCATAGCTTTTATCCAACTCTTACGGGCAATTGCAAACATGGGAAGTAGCTGGGTGGTTTGAAATAGTGATTCTTTAATCCAAAAATGTCCCACTTTGTATTGCTCGTGTCACATTGCTCTGCCTTTTTCAATATTGATTTTGGAAAAATCATGCCACTGTTTCCTGTTCAGATCATAATGAGAGAAATCATTTTGGCCGGCTTCTTGTACAATCCTTCTGGGTTTCCTCCCTGTTATTTCCCGCAGCTGGGAATACAGGCTTTGGAAAAGAGAAGAGTAGACTGGTAAGAGGATAACTGGGAAAAGCCCTACCCTGAGCTGGAAAAGGTCTTTTCTGAAAAATAAGTTATAATTCACTAAAAGGCCTTTTCCACTCTCATGAAAGCCCCGTGAGTGCTCCACACTGACTGATTACATCCCTGAAGTCCCCCCTGCTTCCAGGTTGGGTAAGGCCTTTGCTGAAAAATAAGTCATCTCTCTCTAAAACGCTTTTTCCCATTCTTTCAAAAGCCCCGTGAGTGTTTGCAGAAGTCACCTCGGGTAGCCTGGACCGCAGGGAGCAGCAAGGGTCCTGCAGCCTGGGGCACTGTCTGGCAGCAGGCAAGGAAAGAGAGGATGTCACAGAGGGAGAAAAGCTGGCACTCCACTCAAACCCCCCAAATCCTAGCTGGAGAGACCTGTCTGAAGTCAGTTCTGTTTTTTTCCTGTTCAACACTCTTTATTTGGCAACTCATTTTTAAAAAGGTTGACCTGAAAAGTTGCTGTGTCATGCAGTACCTTATTCTGCATGGTAAGGTAAGATAATTCCTCATTAAAATGGTCAGCTTCCAACCTCCTCCCCTCCCTGGTGAATGAATAAATAAATAAATACACTTAAATATGTCCTGGATTTGCTTTCTCTGCTATTTCCAAAGCAGAGAGTGAAGCTCTGGGTCTGGCATGCATCATCCTCTCCCAGCTGTTTCAGGGGCTAAAGGGCAGCTGAGGGGTGGTTGTGGGGTGGTCGGGAGGCACTGAGGGGCATCTTGGGGACACCTGTATCCCTTGCAGGTGACCTGTGTCCTACAAAGCACTCCTGACCTGCTTGGATCTGTGCTCAGCCCCTTCAGATGCTGTTTCCCTGGTGCCACCTGCCAAACTCTTAGTTCAGGACGTCACTTGCTGTCTGCTCCTCTCCCAGAAATTCACCTCCAGTTTTTTTATTTCACAATGCCGAATCCCTGGAGTGAAAAGGGGATTTCATGCCTTTATATGGAATTGCAAACTTGTATTAAGCCTCCAAAGATGTTTTTATCAAAAAATCTCAACAGCTGCCAACTTCCCTAAATCCCAAACTATCATTACACATTTAGTCTTAGACAGGGGATTTTTCTGGATCTTCCCTCCTGACCCAATGATAAAGCCAAGTTGATTTGAGATTGAAGATTCATTTATCTCTCCTTGGCAATTATCTCTATTACTGCCCACAATCCTTCCCAATCTTTTTAAACAACATCCTGCTATTAAAGCCACTTGGCAAGCATTTAAAGCCCTGGGATAAGTTAACCATGCACAAAATATCCCACTTGGGGAAGGATCCAGCTATAAAAATAAATGGTTTACGTTCCGAAGGCCATGGTTCAGAATGGGTATTCTTCATTTGTGAAGAGAGGTCATCATTGCTGACAATAAAATTATGTAGGACCTGATCCTCCCCCACTGAGCTCAATAGCAAAATCCCTCCTGATTTCAATGGTGTTTTCCGGGGTCAGTCGCCGGGAAAGCCGACATTCCACAAAGTTGCTGAAAATCTATAATTGGATATATTAAGAGTGCTTTCAAAGAGGTGTCAGATTTGGAGGCTTAGTGTAAACTGTGCTGCAAAGGGGATCATTTCGTATAACCAAATCAATAAAGCTTTTTTTTCGGTGTAACTTTTCTGCTTGATCCCCGATGACAGAAAAGCCAAGCTCTGGAGACTCACCATCAGCACGGAGGAAGTGCTGGGAGCCTGGTCGGAGCGTGAGCCACCCTCTGGTGGGAAAGATCCTGCCAAGTGACCTGGTGGGAGCTGTGAGGGGTGTAATCCTGCAAGTGTTTGATCCAGTGGCTTTGCTTACACTACGGAGGTAACTCGTGCGTGTAAGTACTGGAATACTGAGCCCTTATTTTCATGGTGTTGCTGGTCTCCTGTCACAACACATCTCTTTGGGAGATATGATTGAGAGTTTTGATGAATTTTGCTGTGCCTTACATGTCTATATTTAGTAAAATGCAGCTTAGTTTGTTTCTTTGGAACAAGATATGGATTTATCCCCCAAATGCATTTTTTTAAAATCATGGGCTGTACTTCAAAGTATTAACGCCACTTTGGAAACGCTCACTGGTAGCTCTTTAGGAACTGGAAATCTTCCATTTCTACTTACATGGTGCTTTTCTGGCTGATGAGCATTGTTTTCCCTTTGGTTCTCACGCAGAGAAAGGGCCACTTGGCACGTGGCAGCTGTGCTGGGAAGGGCAGGCACAGGGACTGCAGCCTCAGGAGATGGATGCCCATGTGCCTGAGGGGTTCCACTGATGTAGGACCTCAGGGAAGGGATCCCAGGATGGGGTTTGCTCCAGGTTGCTTCACCCTTGCAGCAGCCTCATTTGTAAACTTGTGCAGGTCATCTCCCCTCCAGTGTCCCCATGCCATCTGCCCTGGGTGTGCAGCTGGGGACAGGGAGACACCCGCAGCTCCTACAGGTGACGCTGCCATTGGGACCTGCTGCAGGTCCCCTCTGTGGTTCAGCCAGGTCCGCTCTGTGGTTCAATCACCCTTTCCCATTGCTTCTCTTTCCCTACCGTGTCCGTGGAGCAGTCCTCCACAGGGCCACAGGCAAAAAGCTTGCTCCTCATCCCTACAGAGCTTGATTGTTTTTTTCCCTTTCCTTTTCAGTAAAAGCTGAAATTGAGTAGAAGCTGATGAGACCACCATGGAGAAATGCTGGTTCACCACACTGGCTAGTACCAGCTTGATCTGGCTCCAGCTCCGGGATGTGCAGCCTACAGACACAGTAATGAAAAGAAATATTCTGAAAAGGATGAGTCAGCTGGAGGCCAGTGGGGAGAGAATGCGGGATCTGACTGGAATTTAAAAAGTTATGAGGCTACACGTTGTTTTGAGCTCTGCCAGCGGAGAAACTCAAACATGTGAAACGCTTTGTCATCTGGCATAATTATGTTACTTTGCTGATTAGCTGGTAAACTCTTTTCAAAATGCTTTTGGACAATAGTAAGTTAATGAAATATAAAAACTTCCTGCTGACACCACAGGCAAGGAGCTGCTTTACATGTTATTGCAAACTGTCTTCCCCAGAACCCCACCAGACTGTTGAACAGCCATGAAATTGTTTTTCAGTATGTATTAGATGACTTACCCATTAAAAGAGTTGAGATATCTTCACACTTTCACTTCCGTACCATAAGCTGATGTGAGCTGTGGGTACACCCACACTGGCAGTGCACTCTGGATTTCTGGGCTTGATTTTCTGTATGTTGTGCTGATTGGGACACCAGCAGTTTTGCGTGAAGCTTCTTCACTCACTCCTCTGGCCAGGTACCAACACATCCTTCCTGGCTCTTCTGGGAAGCAGTGCCCAGCATTCGTATAATTTGCAAAGCAGATAACTTTCGAAGATTTGAAGTTTTGGCTGTAATGGTTCTTTGAATAAAAGATGTCAGAATTACTTCTATTTGTTGTGTGGAAATGTATACATCCCATTTTCCCTTTATAAAGAGCTGATCTACCCAGTCCTATTTCCCAGCCTGGTCAGACTGTTGGGGAGAGTTCGTGCTCATTTCTGAAGCACCTCCAAGCAGGGGGTTGGGAAGGAAATGCTGCTGACGCAGGCTGTGACTGGCTATCCTTTACAATTGCATCATGTCTGCCTTTCCTGCATTCCTTCGTCTTTCCTTCATTGACCCTGGTCATTCACAGGGATGCTGACATAAACTGTGTAACTGGTCACAGGACAGATGGGTGTGCACAGGTGAGCACGAAGTACAGCTGATTGCTGCCTCCTCTTGAAAGAGCAGGTCCCTCTCTCATGTGGGGATAAATGAGCCACCAGTTCAATCAGACTAAACCAGAACAGGTAATTTCCCTGACTTACCTCCTGTAATCTTTAGTGGGAAGCAGGGAAGTATCGGCAGTGTTTTATTGCTCTCACTGACATGGTGTGAGAGGTTATTCCCCAGCTGCCTGGGATGGTTAGCAAAGGGCCTGGAGTGGGCTCAGAGCCATTAGCAGCTTTTACTGAGGGCTTGTAGAGGACCTTTACACTGGGAAAAGAGGCACTGGTGAGTTTTAGACAAGGCAACCCGGTTTTCACCCCAGGAAAGTGCTGGAACAAATAATCACACAACTATTTGTAGACACCCGGGGTGGGGAGCTACCAATAGGGATTTGTCAAGAACAAACTATGTTAAATCACTCCAGTTATTTTCTACGATGGGAAGTCCTGCCATGTGAAGAGAAGCAGTGGACGTACCCCTGCCTCCAGTTTTCTCTCACTTCAGGAAGGTAGTGCTTCTCAGGAAGTTTTCTTCAACAAGGCTGGGCAATGTCAATTGGATGAAGAGATCCTGCAAACCCTCAGTGACAACAGGACCAGAGTAGTGGATCCAGTGCCAGTTTGAACTAGCAACGGGTTGGGCTCAGGGATGGTCAGCCTTGCAGCCAGCCACTGCTAAATTGTCATTCCTGTCCTGGATAGCAGAACTGGTATTACCCAGTTCCAGTCTCAGATGACCCAAAGCAAAGAGCACCAGGGAGGTGGGATGGCATTCGGGATGACCATGGTGGCCTGGAAGGAGTGATGTGCAACGGTAGCGTGATGCAACCAGGGATGGGGTGAAGCACAGCCAGGTGGGTGCCATGCTCCCATTTGGACCTTTTGCTTCAGGAGCAACAGAGAGGCTTGAAGAGCCTTCAGAGCTGAGGGCTGAAAATCACGAAAGACCTGGAAAATATGATTTATGAGGAACAGATCAATGACCTGGAGTTGCTAAGCTTAAAGAGGAGAAGGTGCTGAGGAGGAAGCGATTATAACAACCTTCAAGTACGTTAAAGATGGCGATGAAGGGGAAAGCTTGCTGTCTGTTTCTCCTGGGTAGGACTGGAGCAAATGGGCTCGTTGTGTCACAAAGGGATTCGGCACAAACCAAAGGTGTGTCTTCCCTGACAGCAAGGCCAATGAGACGTCAGGACAGGCTGCTGGGATGGGCCATGGGAGTCTGAAGGACCCAGGGGATCTTGTCTTGGTGCAGGAGGGATCGTCCAGATGATCCACTGATATTTCTGGCCCTTTTAAAATTTTTATAATGCCATGAAAGAATCCTATGGATTTCATTAGGATACTTCCTGGAACAAAAATTCCTCCTTGGGCTTGTTGCTCTGGCACAGCTCACCTGTGTGATGCTGCGCTTCGGCGAGAAGTGGGTGTGAAACGCTGCTGCTGGGATGTGTGGCTGTCGTACACCTCCGCTCCAAAGTGCAAATAACTCCCCGGGCTGCGAGCCGGGGGCCGGGCCCGTGGTAAGCCAGGGGCTCTGATTGATGAATTCTCACAGCAGGTGAGAGCAGCAGGAGACACACACATTACAGATTTCATGTACAGATAGTAGCACTCAGGAAGACAAATTGAGTGAATACCTCAGGATGTGGCTGCTGGGTCAGCCTCCAGCATTACCCAGTGGCAGACAAATCCCTGCCCTCAGCCTTGGCATGAGGCACCTACTGAGATGGAGGGGGTGACACGGCTCCTGTGGCCAGCTCCCAATTTTCCTCATTACCTGCTCTGAGATTCTCTCAAAGATAAGAGGCTCTTGTGCAAAGCCGCTAATTTAGTCCCAGCAAACAAGAAAATAAGTCTGGATGTGAAAGGCTGGTAGGGTTTTGACAAGATGCATGTAGAGGTTGGGCGACTAGTCTTAATTAGGCCATCTTTGTTTACATTTGATGTTTATCAGCTAATTGGCATGGCAAGGTGTGAGTCACACAGCTTCCCTCTGGCATGAAATCAGTTCGCAGGAGAAAAACTGGGAGAACAAATGATCCCAATTATAAGAAAACCCACTGTGCTAATTACCATCCCACGGACTGCGGAGCCTCCCACCCGCGTCCTTGCCCAGCCGCCCGCCCCGGCGTCTCCCAAGCACGGGCGCAGCTCCGGCACACTCCTGCCGCCCGGGAGCCCGGCCCCTCGCCCTGCCCGGGACCCTCCTCTGGCACTGCGGGAGCAAAGGTGATGCTTCACCAGCTGCTCATTTCATGCCCCACAGCATTTCTCGGGGACTAAGCCTGCTGCCTACACTGCTGCCCTTTTTATTTCCCCCTCCATGCCTTTTTTGTTCGGATTGGTGGAGACCATGTTGCAGCAGCAGCAGCTCATGGGGAATGTCTCATGCTCCCAACATCGTGACACCCATCAAGTCAAAGCCTGGGTGTTTGCTACTGGGTAGCTGGACCAGAACCTCACTGCTTAGCTAATTAAAACCAGCACTCAGACCTTGCCTTGACTCTTTCTTCCCTCCCTTCCCCCTTTAAAAAATATTTTTACACCACCTATAGGTTGACCAGTTTCCTGCTCTACTCTCCTACTGCCAGGGCACTTTGTTGCGCGTGCTCAAACACATTTTAGGTACGTATGTGCATATGTACTTACTGTAAATCTCCACCTTTCTCGCTGTGTCTCCCCCTCTCTCCATCCTTCAGGGAGATGTGCTGCCCCTACACCCTTTCAGGCCTTTCCCCTATACACTGAGGGTCCAGTGTGCAGGAATGTTTCTTGGCTGCCCTTGAGTTGAATGATGATCCTGGAGGCTTGGAAAAGCCACAAAGCTCAATGCTCTCTGTCTCCCTGTGTCTCTCTTGTCTTCCCTTCTTAGTAGGGGTAACAGATGGCTGAGGCTTTCACCAACAGTCCCGAACACATTGTCACTCCCAACTGAAAGTGAAATATTCAGTGGCATTTAAATTAAATAGACTCTAATGCTTCAGTAATATTAATTACGGTTTCATTCATCCCTGGCCTAATAAATCAACACATAAAGATAGGATGATCCTGTGGCTGGCAGCAAAGCAGGGCTATTCTGCCCTTTGTAAGGTTATGCACACAAAGCCCCCATTCTTATAGGGACATGATGGCCCCCTCAAACATCTGTGCTCAGCACCACTTGAGGAGAAGCCAAAGTGGTAACATTTAAACTTTTCTTGTCCAATTTGTCCACGCAACAGGGCTCAATTCAACAAGAACTTGCAAGTGAAAATTATAAAACCCATGTTAAGTGGGTGAAAACTTTTCAGCGTTTCAGCCAGGGGGTCCAGATTTATTCTGGCAGCTCCAGGAAGCCAAGGGCAGGGCATCCATTCTCACTGCTGAATTTGTTACCCCAGCTTCAACCTTTAAAAGAGGGGGTTGGGGGTGGAGAAGGCTGGAAGGGTTTGAAAACCTCATGGTGCTAAGCTAAATTTCAAGATTTGGGGAGGCCCTGGGCAACAATTTTTCACACAATTTTTTTGTGTGAATACCACAGGGGAAATAGGCTCTGTACTTCACCAACAACAGGTTTTCCCCCCTCACCGCTATACATATGTAAAAGGAGGCTAATAAAACGGTTGAAGAAAAGATCGCTGCTAGTAAATCTTCTGGAGACAAAACCCTCCACTTGTGATGCTTCAAAGCTGCCCAGAGCTACCAGTTTACCCCAAAAGTCCCAACTCAGGGCTGCTGATTGGAAAATAAAAAGCCCTGTGCATAAAAACTTCACTCCAATTGTTATGCAGTGAATGTGACGTTTACATACAACAGCTTTACTTGACCAAATGACTCCCAAGTATACAAATGAAGAGCTTGTCACCTATAGCTTGGCTCCTTTGGAAAGGTCCAGCTAGAGTAGGTTTACAATGAAAAATAAGTATATTATAATGACAAAGCAACGCCATATCTTGTAAGTGCATCACAGAAAGTTGAAGCAGCTGAAAAAAAGTAAAAGAAACGGGAACAAATAAAAGCCACAGAGGGAAGGTGTAACTGAGCAGCAGCCCTTCTGGGAGGCAGGGCAGAGAGCCGTCTGTGCTGCGGGCTCCCACGGCGCGGCACCGGGGTTCCGGCCGGCGCTGATGCCCAGGCGGCCCGGGAGCAGCGGTGTGCAGCCGGCTCCTGCAGGTAGCACACACCGGAGCGCCGCGGCCCCGCTCCTCCGCACAGCCAGCGCCTCTGGGGACCACAACCGGAATGAGGCTGTGCCCAGGAGCCGACCTGTACTTAAGCGCTTAACAAAGGGATTTTCAGAGCCAATTCCTTAAGCAGAAAACTATTTAAACTACCCTGGCACTAAATGCTGAGGAGCTTACCCTAAATTCTCCCAGGTGGAGGTTTCCACTAATCCTGCTGGCCTGCATCATGCCTCTTGTGGTTCGTGCTGAGCCAATAACACCAGTGCTGTGTAGCGCAGGTATTTCTGTCCAGGTGTTTGACCGATGGTATCTGCCACTGTCAGCCTGGGCTTATCCCACTTAAACCCCATTAGCTGCTGGGATAAGCCCTCCCTGTCGTTTATGTCTATCAGTTTGAGACCTTTTTGTGTGCTTTCTCTAGGTGTCCCAAAAATGACGGTATTTTATGAAGGCACTTTCTGGCAACACCACTTTTGTGTAGCCAGTGTCCAGCCCAGCATCTGGGGACCAGCATGGTCAGGCTCACCTGGTTTTGGAGCTGTGCTTCAGGCTGCTGGGCAGCTGGCACCAGGCTGCCCATTGACTGGGGTGTGCTTGCACAGCTTTGGCCGCCCTGGTTGCAATTTTGACATGTCAGTGGTTTCCACCTGAAAGTTCAGAACATTGATGTGTTTGCTTCAGGGATGTTTTCTCCCTGTTCTTTATCATGGCAAAAAAAAAAAAAAAGCTGTGTCTCTGGGCTGGCAGACTGAGCAGGCACCGTCCCCTCGCTGCTCTTTATTTGTGTTACCCAGAGCAGGATGTGAAGCACATAAGAGAGGGATTGATGCACAGCAGTCTCCTGAGGGTGGCTTTCAGCTGGTTATCTGTGAAATAGTGCAGGGCTTGGAGGGGCTGAGGGTGGTGATGGGATGTGCCAAGCGCCTCATGTTCACCTTTCCAAAGCAGCGCCCACAGAGCCTGGCCTGGCTGCACGAGTGGGGATCAGCTCCCAGCAATGAACATCCTCCCAACACAAGAGCAGATACAAGAGCCTCTGCAAGGACTTCTTGGAATGGGAAGGATAGGAAAGAGAGCCCAACCAGCCTTCCTCCCTACTGCTTTGGTGTCTCAATTTTCAACCTTTGTGTCTAATGCGGCACAGTCAGGTGTCCCCTGTGTTCAAAGCTCAGGTCTGGGGATGCTTCATGGGAGGCAGAAGCCTCTTTTGCACGAGGAGGAAGTCTGACACCGAAGATGGGTGCCCGTGGGCCACTGATGGCCCCTGCCTTGACTGCAAGAGAGAGCAAAAGACAGGGTCCTGGTGGCGAGGCCAGCACTGAGCGAGAGGCAGAACAAGAACAGGGCTGCAGGCAAGCAGCCAGAGGCCCTACAAGTGGAAAGAAAGATGGGAAGGGGCTATGCCACAGGGAGTGGGGGGCCTGGGGAAGGCTGTCAGGGAGCAGCAGCTGCTGCTGCACTCCAGGGCACGGCTCGTCCTCTCCCGGCCGCGCTGTCGCTGCCTCCACCAGCCTGCCTCTCCAGGCAACTGCCTGAAGCTGGCCCCGGGAGCCGGGCTGGCAGGGAGCTGCGCGGCTCCTGAACGCTCCAGCTGGCTCCAAGGCCGTTGCAGCAGCTGAACGAGGAGGACGCACTCCCTGGCATGTCCTAGTTCCCATCAGCTGGCCCGGGCAGACCGGCTGCCCGTTAAAATCGGACAAGGGGAGCACGTGTTGCTCCGGCCCGTCCTTACCCAAGCCGGGCTCATTCAGGATGGCGAGAGAAAAAACTGGGGCAGGAGCTGCCTGAGACCCGTGGTGTGCTGCTGGGCTGGAGGCGGCGGGGCGGAGGAGCTGGCAGCAGCCCTGGGCAGGGAACATGCGGGGCAGGGGCTGCCGTGCTGGGGAACCGAAGGACACTGCATAGGGTTTGGAAGGCAAATATGTGTCCAAAGGTAACTTGTTTCGATTTAGCCATTCAAAATTGTCTATAGTTACCTCAAATGAGTCTCTTTTCACTTCTAGTTTTGAAAAAAATATTTAAAGCCTCAGGACTCAAAAATTTATATGTGGTTATGCAAATCAATATTTTGTCCTACCCTTACTGGAAGAAGGTTTGAGATGCTAGAAATTGCTCTCTACTAGCTGTGCTACTGTCCCAGTGAAGAGTCTTCAAAACCAGTAACCGGTGGAGGGGTTTGCTGTCTAGGCCATGTGTAAATATATTACAAACCCCTAATTCCTTAATTTAGGCTACATTTCATTTGGAAATACTTCTCCATGGCCTGGACCGCAGTCAAGGAGTTAGTCTTTGAGGACTTTAGTCTCTGGCCTGGATGACACCTCGTCCTCCTCACATATTTATGAACCACAGGAAACATCTGAATGAATAATGTTGCTAAATCCCAGACAAAAGTTGCTGAAGTCCCCTAGCTTTAATCAAGGAAGCATTGTTCACTGCTTGTAGATGAGATGGAACACACAAAGTTCACCATCCTCTCCCTAAGAGGAGGCCAGCAGAGGATTTTCAGTAACACAGAAAGTATTACATCAGCCTGCAGGTTGGGGACATTGGGGACTATTAGCAAAAGTACAACATGACAGGTTAAACCTTCACTGTTTTGGTGCTCAGACATAAACCTTATGCAAATTGTTATGAGCTGACAGAAGAAAAAGTTGGAAAACAATTTTTATGTGGCAGAGATTAGCAGGGAACATTTCACTGAATTTATCTCAAGGTATAATTTGCTAACATCTTTTTCTTCCTTGCTCAAAACATTCCCTGGTAGTTATTTTTAGTAATGGCATATATGTTTCCTAGTAAGGCACTTTGCATTTAATAGTAATAAGAAATAACATTATCTACTTTTTATGATTGAAGATTAAGGAGTCTATTCTAATAGCTTCGGTTGTCAACACAAGGTCCTCTGGTACTATGTTTCTTGGCTTCCCTGTTGTAAAAGAACATGTCTATGTAGATATTATTAATTTATCATTGCACAAAACAAAGTTTATGAACACTTAATATTTAATGTGCTGTGAATTTAATAATAAAAAATTAAGACTCTACCTTACATCATTTTTTAACTACCTGATTTTTATTCTTCTCATTAGCTCTTTATGGCTCTATTCTGAGATTTTAAACCCCTTACTTGGGTTTAAAAGCATTTAGTTGTGTATGCTGAAATGTAAATACTTAATCTCTAGCCTAGTTGAATACAAGGACAACACCATGATGGTATTAAGCACTATGACATTTCAACCATATGTGGAACAGAGGCCTATAAATACGAAGCTGTTCTGAAGTCAGCCTGAGCCACCCCCAGTTACATGATCTGGAGGCCTGGGTCCTCTAGCCTGGTCACTACAACACACAGGCTGCTCTTTCCAAAATCTCTGTTGCTTTGGCACTGATACTTTGCCTGGCAAAAGGGGAGGCACCTGTTGCAGCTTCTCCATGGGCCGATACTCCTTCTGTCTGTCCGAGTAGCTTCTTGCATAAGCATGACTAAAAAAAAAGTTTTCTATTGCAAAAGATTAACGGATCTTATTTCTTCTTTTGGCTTCAGCTTTCCTCTGCACAACCTGACAGATCTTGTAATTATCTGGAAATGCTCAGAATAAACAAAACTGCTTGAGATCTTAAACCAGGGAAAGCATCTTTTGATGCATCAACACTACACGTTCCAGCCCCAGCTGAGGGTCTGGCTCTGCTGTGTCTCGACACTCATATGCACATGGTATTTGATTTTGTTCCTACAGCATGGTGCATTCTAGATTTCAAGTACTGAACATGATTCATCCTCATTTCTTTTTTTACATTTTTATTATCTAGCCTAGCTCTTGAGGGTTTAGCTGGAAGAATAATTAATGTTTGGTTGATAATCTGAATCCCAACAGCTCATCCCAGACAATGTTTCTTGACAGCGAATCCTGCACCGCAGAGATTAAGGAACACATTTTCAAATGTCAGAAGATGAGAGCTGCATGCAGAAACACAGCCACATTCGCCAGCACACCCTGTCCTCCCTGCCCTGTGTCCCTAACACTCCCATCACACCATTCCTGAGCCACAGCCCCGGTTTGACGTGATGGCATCCAGCGTTCATGTATTTAGGAATGCGTTTTACCACACATGCATTTAACTGGACACTTGTGTATGCAATTATCTGACCTGCACGCCCAACATGCGTGTGCCTCATGGGGTTGCACATTCTGCAATCCAAAGCAGCCGAGAGTTTAAGTGCCTGCAACAAAAATAGAGAAGAAGCCTTTATTTTTAAAAAATCTGGCAACAATTTAACTTTTTTCTGAATGAGACAGAAAGCAAATGTTCTCCAATGAAAGATAAATGGCAATCAGAGCTGGAATATTAATATGCCTGGGTATGAGAAACAAGCAGGATGAGCCAGAAAGGAAGCAAACATTGCAGTTTGAGCCTTGCTGGGTGATAATTCCAAGTGGAGAGCCACTGTCAGGGCTGCTCCTTCAGAGAAGGGTGCATAGGGACAGGAGAGAAGAAGGAGCACTGTCCATAAAGAAGAAATTTAAAGAAACCACTAGGAAAGGATTTGGAGTAGAAAAACCAGGTTGTGTGGAATGGAGGGGAAAAAAAGGGAAACCGGGACTGATGACTACTGCAGGTCACCAGGCCCCTTCAGAAGGACAGACAGAAGGAAGGCTCACAATTGCCATTGACAGCTTGATTTGACACCCGGAGAGCATCAACAGGTGAAGTTCAGGGCCCTCTTTGCTTTGGCTGCCTTTGCTGGTGGGACAGCATCCCCTGGGCCACTGCACTGCCTCTTCCTATGGGGAGGAGGAGACCTGCCTGAGCTTGACCTTAGAGGAACCTGCACAGTACCTGCAGACATTTTACTCAAGAGAAGATGAAGAATTTATATGTCTATATTTTATGAGATAAGGCTTCACAGAGTGCATTGGTGCTCCCCTGAACTCCAAAAAAATGATCATCAATTTAACCACTACTGGAAGATGAGGCAGTGCTCATCAGGAAGATATTTGGCATTAATGGCCAAAGTATCCCAGTAGGTTGTTTCATAGTATTAAAACTGTGATTGCTGGAGAAAATGTGAAAAAAGGCCATCTCCTTACTAGTCAGAGTAATTTCTAGCTATTTCTCTGGAAATGCCAGGTGTGGATATCCTCCAGACACCACACAAGTGCTGTGGGTGGAATGGGAGTGTGGTGCTGGGAGTGCGCAGGGTGGGCATCCCTTTGCCTGCCCCCTCCTGCCAGTCCCAGGGGTACCTCACTCCTCCCAAGATTCAAGAGCTATCAGAGGAAGATGATTGCAGGGAGTGAGTGAACACAGTGGGAAGAGAGGGCTGTAGTCACCTGGTGCATCACAAGTTGTCTGTCACCGTATCACACCGCAGTTCCCCTCTTCCACTCCTTGCCTTTACCCTGAGAAGCTCATGTTCGGTCTCTCCAAGAAAGTGTCCTCACAGGTCAGAGCTGGTGTGAAAAAGGGGTTTTCCTCTCACAGTCTGCCTGCTACAAAAGAAAATGACTCAGTTCCTCCCTTCTCCTTTCAGGAAAATCCTTCATATGACTTGTCACTGACCTGGTTGTAATAGGTGACTTTCAGCACAACACCCAGGAGACAGAGCTGTAAAATGCTACCAAATACAAACCTCTAAGAGCCTGAACAGCCTCCACCAAATATGAATGATGGCACCTTGCCTTTTTTCAGAAGGAGTATCACTTCCTTGAATAAATGAAAGTAGCAGGATTCTCTTTTTATTTTCACACTCCTGCAGCTCTTGGAGTCTATTTCTGTTGCAGTCAATGACTGTGCTGCCTGCAACACGGAGTGACACTTGGCTGCAGAGCCTTCTACACCCACCAAGCCTCAGACTATGCTTTATCAGGCAGGCTCATTGGCTCTGACTGTGGCCAACTCTCCCTCAAACCCAGGCTTGTCTCACTTGATGCTTTATTGTTTCATAGTTCTGTGCAAACAAGTTAGTTTCTAATCCTCCTCCCAGACAATAAACATTTTACAGACACAAAACCCACACAAAAGTGTATTGTAGGGACTAAGGACTGTTTGGTGTCCTAAGCAAGAGACTGCTCCTTGACTCTCATGATCCAAGTGCTGCCATATGAAATTTGGGAATACACGTGTATAACTGTTTTCTACAAGTGTCCTTTTGTTCTCAAGCTGGATCCTTTAATTGCAAGGCTGGTGAGATCTGCTTTGTCATTTGCAGAGGGTTTGTATAATGAATGTACATATTTAGTGAGAGGTGATGAACCCTTCTCCACCTCCCATCCAATGAAGCATTAGCACCACCAGTTGGTCATCAACCCTGAATAACATCCAGTCCCAGCTCCAATAATAGCTCAAGAACTTTGTTCAGGTTCTCAAGAGCAACATGTTGTGCCATCCAGATATATTGTTTAGTTGGCCTGAAGCTGAGGCAAGTCATGTTAAAACTGCAGCAGTGCATTTTTTCTGGGTTTGTTGATTGTACCTTATCTGTTCCAGCTTGAAATTTAAAGCTCACTAATGAGGGAATCAGAAAACTATAATGAGGAGCTCAGCTAAATCCCAGATCACTCAGCACAATCATATTTTTCAGTTCGTTGGTGAAAGGCTCAGGAGGATCCAGAGAAAACACTGTTAGTGTTTTGGACTCCTTGAGCATCCTGATCCAAAGATGCACTAATCTGCAGAGGGAAGTGGGGCAGACTTGGGTGCTGATTCTCAGTTCTTAGGTCAGTAAACTGGCTTGCCAAGCTGTTTCTGCCTGGCACGCAGCTAGACTGACATGGGCATGCATAAAGTCTTGATTCATATACACATCTGCAATGATGGTCACGCCTTCAAAGAGAGGTGTGTAGCCCTGGTTACTTGGAGGGTGTATTCACTCTTCTTTGCTATTAGAGTTTGCATAAACTGCAAATATTTTCCCCTTTCCTGGTTCTCTGCCTTCCTCTTCCCTCTTGTTTGCTCATAAAGAGTGTACAGGAATTTTGCAACACTAGCAGAGATTTCAAGCTGCATTCCTGCTTCTGCTAAGGCCCTTGGCATCACCCAGGGATTCAGCAGGAACATGAACTACCTTCGTACCTGCTTTACAGGTCTTTTCTGTGGTGTGAGTGATCTAAAAATGTCTCAATGCGAAAGGGAATCACTATGTCTGGACTATTTCAACCATCACTTCATGAGTATCTGAGATGGAGAAAGGGTTCTCTCCAACGCCACACTCCGCAGGGAATAACATCTCCTGAGAGAGGAAGCAGTTTGTCAGCCAAGTGCTGGGGATAAACTATATGACCTGCTTCTTTACAGAAATGTTAGCCATTACACCTAATAAAGTGGTTATAGACACCCTCCCAAATTCTAACATTACTATCTGGCCCATGGCACCAGTTTGATTAGTACATGTTGGTGCTTTACTGCCTCTCATCCTACTCCCTTCACATCACATCCTTGCTGTCCTCCCTGCATGGGATGGCATCTGACAGCGGCACCCGAGGCTGTAAAAGCTAATTCACTATGGCAGGATTGTCACTCTCAGAACCAGCACGCCCAACAAAAGGCAATGCCCTAGACATTTTGAGTTTGCTAGTATTTTTTAATTAATCTTGCTTATAGGTGGATGCAGGGGTCTCAGTGATGACTGTGGCCTCCCCAGCTGATCTTGTACAAGCACAGAGCAAGGGGCAGACTTTGCCAAGCAGTTTTGCCCTCCAGGGCCTGCTATCTTGAGTCACTGGTGAGACACAGACACCTAGCCCAGTCCTCCACCATCCCTCTTGAAGCCTGAGGGACCAAGACCTTGATAGGCAAGACAGGTGAGAGAAGGGAAAAAGGACTTGGACCTCACTTTTTCCCACTGGGAAAGTTCTGATATTCTTTGTGGCACTCCTGCTTTATGAAATACTCTCCTGGTTTACTCATGATAGACTTGTAAAAATAAGCATAATAAAAATATTTTTGCTTCCTCTTTACTCTCACGTTTCCCTCTTCCTTCACCACATGGAACTTCCATTTGAGGATATTCCCACAAAAACATATTTAAGAGTTGAATACAATACAAATACAATAATATATGGTGTTGACTAAGACACTGTCAGGGGTTAAAAATGTAGAGCAGAATATGACAGATATCAGCCTGATTTTGTCCTGCTGCTGGCACATGGTGCTTATAGAGCCAGTAGCTTGGCTCCTTTGACTTACAGCAGAACTCCTCACCTGAACAAGCATTTGTGGTGCTCAAGCCCTGGCTTCGCAGGCTTGGAGTGGTTTTGTAAGATTTTTTTTTTTTCCTTTCAAGAGGTTATTAAAATTGAAAAATTATGCAGCCCATTGCTTGGTTGTTTCTCACAGGCTCTCTGGTGCTCAGAGAGCGTATCAGCTTTGTACCCTGGTTCTCAGGCACACAGGCTCTCTGAAGAGGTTGGGCAATCTTCAGTGCCACACAGCACTCAGAAGTGGCACTTAGACTGTAAATATTATATGCTGCTGTAAGAACATTTGAATGGTAATACTCAAGCAATTACTTTCCTTTCAAGATCATTAAACACAAATCTGACTTGTATTTTAATAGGACTGCCAATGTATTTAATGGGGGGCAGTAAAGGGTAGGTTTTTTCTAATGGATGAATGTTTATATTATTATCCACTCTGAGAGACCACATTAGGAGGAGCCTGTATAACGCTCATGTGTTTTGCCTCAGTCCTTTTCTCACAGTATTCAATTTTTTCTCAGTTCTGCATCTTACAGCATGATGGCAAAACTGCACCTACTATAAATTCCACCAGCATATTTTGATTATGAGACAAAAAAAGACCAAACACAGTCATGCTGAAAAGAACTTGCAATTGGCATTTCCATCATGTTTGTTAAAACTGCAGAGAAAGGCAATGCTTGGCAGGTTGGCAGTTTTGGCCAGTGACATCTGCTCTGCAGCCACAGGACAGGCACTGTAGGACTGAGCAAGACCAGCTTCTACATGGCACCTTGCAAACACATCTGGGGACTGCTTGGGCCACTAGGTGTTTGTCTCTACATCCATTCCCATCTGTGCCTGGGCTGCTGAGAAGAGTGGGCAGCAGTGTGGGACGTGGGTGGCTGGGCCTGCCCTGAAGGTGCTCTGCTGCAACACAGACGCACTCACCATCACTGCCTTCACCACAGGGACCTGCTGGCTGGAAAGCAAAGTAGCTCCCTGGTGTCTTATCAACTTTGTGAGCAATTTGAACAAATTTGTTCCTGACTACTTATTTCGTACTATTTCAACACCTGCATCATCTTCCCATGGGGAAGTTACCTTATATATTTTCACTAAATATGGAGTATGGGGTGGGCAATCAAAGCTGGGCTGAGCTGGTCCTCACCAGCCTGTGCATTTTGGGAGCTCAGGAAACAGCAAATACTACACTCTGTTTCCACATTCCACTCACTCCTTGAAAGCAAAGGCTAGGAATGACTGTGCTGCATGACTGTAAGCAGCTGGTAGCCTCTGGACAGTAGTTAGAAAATTTTGACTATTTTTTGATTCCCACTTGCGCATGTACCATAAAAACGTCCTGTTCCCTGCTACCTGTAGTGAAGGATCTGCAGATAGTTCAGAGCAAATGTAGCGCTATAGATCGTCTGGTGTTATCACCTGTTCCCAAAATCTGGGGCTCAGAAACACATTTCTCTGTGGTCAGTGCTTCCTATCAGTCAGAATTTAACCATGGACATTTGTTGTTTGAAACAGCACCCAGCTCAAGACTGTGTACATGAACCACCTGCATCCTCACTAAAACATTTCAGGTACAAATCTGGACTTCTGCTTTTTAGGTAGCTTTGGGCGGTAATTATTACAAGCCTAACAAGTAGAATTTAGTAGGTGCTCATAGGTCTGCACTGTAAACATTGCAATAAAAACCATCAGGAAGGTGGCTTTAAATCCAGAGATCATGGGAAGAAGGCCAGGAGTTAAAGAATAAAGCAAGCTGGGAGGTTTTCTATTACTTTGCATTTTAGTGGGCAACAGCTAAAGCTATCCAGGAATTGCTACAGGACCAAATTTATAAACAGAATATATTGTGCTAATAAATGAGGACATATTCAGTGGTGAGTCTGTTCCCAGAAATGTATGGCTTTCCCACTCCTAAAGGGGAACATTCCAACCATGACAGCTGCCATGTTTGGGACTATTATTACAGAAAACTGTTGACATTTTCTGGGTTAAGGATGGTTATCTGGAATTCATGGATAATTTAGTCCTTTTGCTTGCAGAAATAGTTTGATATGCTCTTTAAATAAGCATATAAAGAGATTGATGTGTGATGTTTGTGGGTTCAGATGTTCTGAAAAGTGACGCTCCTCTATGGAAGAGAATAAAGCTTAAAAGGGGATATTATTTATAAAAGCACCACCATGCACAGGCAGTGTTTATTTACCATTTAAATGCCTCATTTCTGTTCTGGCTGTCTGTGCTATAATTTGCACAGGCACTTAAACTTGAGTATAAATAAATGCAAAGAAGTGGTGTTTATGCAGAGTTAAGATGAAGAAATCAAGCGCTAAAAGATGGAGGCCACTCCTGCCTCATCGGATCAGCCATCTTACCCACCTTTGGCTCCTGTGAGGGCCCCTTCAATGACAAGCAAGGAGCCATCCATGCTGGAATTGGAAGAGCTTGATCAGAATACCAGTGCTGAGGACGTGGCTGAGATTTAATGAGCGGGCGGGCAGTGCGGGCCGAGCACCACGGCATCTCATCGCCACTGAAACGCAGGGAATGCGATGAGGCACCTGGAGTATCTTGCCAAGATCCTCAGGATGGGAAGTGTTTTCCTCTGGGCAAAGTGAGGCACTGACTCTGCTGCGGGATGAGGGCAGCAGATGCCAGAGGGCACCCCCAGGATGGCTGGCTACAGTGGGAATATTTGTCACTGTCACCTGTGAGTGTTGGAGAGAGGGAAACCAAACTCCTTCAGCTCTGTGCTCCCCCACCCACTCCCAAATCTGTAAACAACTGCTTTGCTTCTGCATGTTTGACCCTCTCCCCCGTGGTTATGGACATGTTTATGGTAAAAATGCCATGTTACAGGTGCACAGCTCATGGGGACGTGGTCCAAGGACCTCTTACAGGTGGGAGCATCGGGTGGGGCAGGCATGGATGCTCTGGGGTGGCTGGCAACCTTGAGGTTCAACTGCTGAACTCAGCAGGTACAGATTCACACCAGTTTTATGGTTGTGGTTGAGGAACAAAATCTGAGGTAGGGTTTGATTAAATTATTAGGAGCATAAATCCATCATCTGGCTGCCCTTATTTGTCTAGACAGACGAATTGAGTTGTTTTGGCAGAAGAAAGGAAGGCACCTATTGCTTAATGTCTATTAAAAGGGTGAAAAAGTTGCATCTTTTTTCATCATGTTACAGCAAACTCCTGCCTTGAGCTCCTGAGAACAGGCATTAGGGAGGCAGACTGGTGTAAGGAAAGGTTATGCCACTTACTTACCATGTCTTCTCTGTGGCAGTCCTTGGGGAAGCTGTCCTCACTGAGTTCTCTTCTCCCAAAGCATGGGCTGTGATGACTTTCAGAGCGCGGCTGTGCCGTCCCTGCCTTTGGCAAACTGTCAGGGGCTGCATGGCCTCTCCAGCAAAGAGAGGCCACTCCACAATGAGAGAGCACACGTGGCGCAGAGGGAGCAGTCCAGGGAGCAAGGGTGCACCAGACTCTGGAATGGCTGTTTCAGAGTCGCGGTCTCAGGAGACATTTCTGTACTTGGAACGTGCCGTGTGTGGACAGTCAAATCTTCCTTTGCTTCTGCTTTAACTGCATCAAAGAGAGAAGCCTGTGACCAGTGAGGTGCTCAATGCCAACTACATCAGAGGTAAAAGAGTGGAGATGCTGTTTGGAGTAAAAGAGTGGAGATGCTTCGGGAGGGGATCAGTGGCAGTGCCATGGTGCTGTTTGTGACTCCAACTTGACAGAAGAGGCATCCTTATCTTCCTTAAACCACTGCTTTCCACTGATATCACTGATTGATTTCCACTGCAGCATTATCCAGCATGCATGTTGCCACTGCCAAAGCATTTTCTTGTGTCCTGCCTTCACTGTAGGGAAATCAAACAACTGAGAGATGATTGTTTCGTGGAGACAAGATCACCCTTCTTGCTGAGGTGAAGGGGCACGAGGCAGCACAGAGGCAGCCTGCAGGACTGATGGATGGGAGGGATCAGGCCAGCAGGCAGGGCCGTGCCTGCCTCACTGGCACTGCACTGGAGACCTTCCACAGCATGGGAAGCACCAGGGCTGCAAGGTGCCCACCCCCTGCTCTTGTGGCTCCAGTCTTGGCTGTGCAGCAGTGAAAACGGAGCTTGTCACTCCTTGGCCAGTCCTAGTGAGCAGTCACATTTACAAGGTATTTGAGAGGGAAAGACAGATTGCCCTTAATGACCAAGAGGGACTGTTCAGGTTGTTCTTCTCATGCTTCCCTAGCAGCTCTCCAGCTTTGCCCTCAGCAGCACGTTTGTTCTCAGTCACACAGGGCTGTAGCAGCAGCTGGCTCTGGGAGCAGCCCCTGTCAGTGCTGCAGCAGTGGTGCACAGCCTGTTGACTTGGGTCAGAGGGAAATGTCACCCTCCTGTGCTCATGTGTGTCCCTGAGTGTCTCTTGAAGAGCATCAGGCACACATTAACACTAATAACTGAGACCACTATTCCTTTGCCTCTGCCTGATGGGCAGCAGGCAGAGTGTGAACTACACTGTGTATCAATTAAGTGGAAAATAAATAATAGGAAGAAAGTAATATCTTTAACAGTGCATTCACTGGCACATACATATTTATTAGATAGCAAATAAAATGCTGTTTATATCATGTTTATGTGCATCATGAAGCCTTAAAGTAATCTGTGGTGTCATGGTTTAAACGATGGAAGTCAGATGCAGCAGCATTGTCATATTCCTCAAAGCAGCCTGACTGACAAAACTCTGCTTTTTAATTTTTCTTCCATACCCTTGCTCCATTATTGCTGTACATCCTGCACAGGATATAGGGCTCTTCCAACCTAAGGGAATAAAATTAATTTCTAGACATTTTTCAACCTGCAAGTTTTATTGCAACTTTATCCTAGTCATTCCATCTTCAAAGACAAACCAAAGGGAGGCGGAGGGAGCAGGGCTTATTCAATGAAGTTGCAATATGTGGGTGAGGTGAGTCAGGAAACATAGCAATAAATATGTGTGGTTTGCTGGATGTGTGAGCAGCAAGGGGACTGTCTCCTGAAACATGGTTAAATATGTAAACTCTGCCTAGGGAAAATGTTTGTTTGCCTAGATTGACAGCAATCAGGGTAAAAAGCACTCAAGATAAGTGGCTCTTTAGCCAGCTTTAATTTGTTGATGGATGGATTGATGGGAGGATGGTCAAAGAAATGACAACATTACTCTCTGTAATGGAGATATCTTGTCTGCTGGAGTTTGCAGTACCATTCGGTCTAATTATTCCTGATCCATCTATGAGCAAACTTTTCTCCCAGTGAGACAAGTTGTCATTCCTTTCCTTTAAATAAAAAGATAAGAAGGTAAAAATCAAGAACAATTAGAGCAAAGGATGATGGTATCTTCTGCAGTCAAAAATTTATACAAAATCATCTGTATTGCTTAAAGATGGTTTACTGTATTAATTGAAATAGTTGTGCATTCTATTATGTAGTTTGTATGGGAACAGATGGCCCATTTCACAAATTAAGCCTTGTCTTTTTGCATTGCTCAACAGAATAATAGTGAATGAACATTGCTATTGTAAATGATCCCAAGTTCAAACCTTGTAGCATCACAACAGGCTACACTTTTCTGGTGGAAGTTAGTGGAAAAGCAAGGAAATAGATCACTGAATTGATTCACCACAAGTTTCGCCACGGCAAAGACAAAGAGCAACTGATAAAGCTTAAGTCTTGCTCACACCTTTCCTGGAGCACAACATAGACCAGGCTACAGGTCCTGCAGCATGGAATGAATTGGGAAATGGGCTGTGGGTTGGGATAGCACACGGGTTTTGTGGACTGTAGTGAGAACAGTTTCTCAGGCTCACAGCGGCAGTGGCACAGTTGAGAAAGGGTCATGTGTGAGACTGTGGTCTGTTCTGCTGAGCACTCAGAGGTGACTGCTTGCAAAGCATCCTGAGAAATATCCTGCACTTACTGCAGATGCAAAAGCTGCCAATCAGCAGGACAAACAGATGTCCCAGATTTTCTAATCTGGCTGGAATACGCTTGCTCCAGGACTAGCAATAAAAGAACCAGTATCTGCTTCCCTAGCCAGCGGGGGTTGTTGCCCCCAGCATAACTGATGGAAATCCATGGTAACACTTGTTTTCCAGGGGTGGATAGCCTGCAGTTTCTGCAGGATCAGCTGTCTTTTATCTTGGATTCCCCAAATTTGGGTTAACCCATATCAGTGTCACTGCTGGAACTTGCATCTACAGTGTTATTTTACGTGGGCTGGCACAGGGTGGGTGGCATGAAGCAGGGCCGGGTTAGGAGCAGCTGCACGTGAAACGGGTGCTGGTGGCAGCTCACATCTTTCTTTGCAGAGGCCAGCACCATGAACAACCTGAGTGTGGGCTCTGCACGGGCCTCTCAGAGGAAAATCCATCATGCTGGGGGGGGTGGGAACTAAATTACGCTGGCACCAAATTCCCTTCGCCTGGACCCATTGAATATGTGGGTCTGTACACCAGTGTTTGATTTGCTGAAGAGGGGTCTGCCAGTCCCCGCTTTGCAATGACATTGGGGTGTCACAGTAGAGCCAGGGCTGTCCCCACTGTGTCTGCCAACAGTGTGGTGCCACTGGCAGCAATCAGCCACACTCTGAGACCTAGAGCTGACTGCAAGCTCCTCTTGGCACCAGGATGAGCTGGGCCAAACGCTGGGTACATCTTGTGGGGAGCAGGGGACCTCTGGGACACCACAGGGCTCCACTGTGCTGTCCCTGCCGAGGCAGCTGGCAGTGGTGGGGGAAAACTGGGAGCCCTTGGGCAGCTCTCATGAGCACAGCACTGCGGGGGAACTCGCACTTCTGCATGCCTTGGACCAGCCCCAGCTACACGACAAGCACATATGCTGCTGTTGGAAATTTTATGTGGAAAAAAACTAGCTTAGATTTTAGTTTATAGTTCTTTTCAGCAGGGCTGCATGAAGCTAATGACACAGAAAGCCATTTGGGTTAAATTGTGAAACTGAAAGATGCAGCACCTGCTTTTATGCTTCATATGTTACTAAAAATACTTCTTCATTTCTAAAGTGAAACACAAATGACAATACAAAAGAAAACTCTACAATGACATTGGTGACATTATTAAGAGGGGTTTCATCAGTGTCCCTGTACACAGAAAGATGAAATCAGAGATAGCAGGAACAGCAGACATCATTATGCCATTGCTCAAACCCTTGGTGCATCCATACCTGAGGTAATTCATTGCCCTCCTGATCTCTCACTGTAAAAAAGGGGAGAGTGATAAGTTTTAGACAAGAGACATGAGAAAGTTCCAAAGTATGGAAGAGCTTCCATATGAGGAGAAACCAAATAGCATCTATTTATCCTGGCAAAGAGACTCCTGAGGGAGACAAACATGGCAAAAAGGTGTGGAGGAGGCAAATCAACCTGTGAAGTGCTTTCGACAGACAGATGTGAGAGAGGCCTTAAGAAACAAACAAAAGTGCTGAATTTAACAGGAATGTAACTTTTCAGGGAAGGTGTGGAAGTCAGATGAGGTTCACACAGGAGGTTGTGCCGACCCCTTTGGGAGCAGCAGCCCTGGGGCTGCCAGAGACCATGTGATGCAAAGGCCACCCAGCCTGGCTGCAGGCGGTGATCCCACTTGTGCTGGGATCTGTGGTCAGCCATGTCCTTGTCCCCAGCCCATGTCACCTCAGGCAGCGGGGTGGGGCTGGGCAGGCACGTGGATGCCCACCTCACCAGGCAGCCTTCAAGAGGTGCCGCTGGTACCTCTTAGGGCTCTTTTTTTGTGGGTGCAGCTCACAAGATACAAATACCACAAATATTGTTAAACATTTTCCTCTTCGCTCTTCAAAATCGAGAGAAAAGCCCTGACTCAAGAAAATTTTTTTTACCAGTGAGAAGGGAGCATTGCCAGAGAGTATGAACCCCTGTAGAGATTTTACTTTTGCTATTGATTTTATGCGTGAGATGCTTAGGTACTCTGATAGTATCTGGCAGTACAAGGAGCCAGAGAGAGAACAGAAAGGCTAATACAGTAACAATGTCACCAGAATAACTTGTACATTTTTTGGAAATTGTGTGTTCAAATCTGACTGAAATACCTCATTGTTTATCCAGCAGAGAAGTGTTTTGCCAAAAAATATCATCCTCCCCTTGAGAAGTTTTAATTTTTTAATTGGTTTTTTTTTTGCAAGAAGGACATGGAAGGGAAAATGGGGTGTTTTAGCAAGCCACAAATGCCTTAGAAAGGAAAAAATGTAAATGGCAGAAGTGTAGGTGGTGAGCTGAGGCATTCACAGTGAGGGAACACACCTTCCCTCCCTCGCTGTGTAACTTATGTCACACTGGTACTACGGCACTTACTCGAGTGTTAAAAACCCTCATTGAAAACATCGCTCTTAAATAAAGGGGTCTCTGAATAACAGCACCGCTCCTCTGGGACAATGCAGCAGAAGGCATGGGCATGGGGGACGCTGTCCTCAGCTCCTCTGGAGCCCCACAAGACATGCAGCCAGACCTGCCCTTTCAACAAAATGCTGCTCTACCAGGCAAGGATGCTCTCTAAAGACACCCACCCACCCTAAACAAATGCAGGAGCCAAATGTTCTCTAGAAGAATGGTCTTTTCAAGGGTAAATTGCTTTAAAAAATAAACAGAAATTTAACTGGGAGGCTGGCTGTAGTTTGGGTGCTCCCTGGGTTCAGTTATTCTCCTGGGGGGTAACAGCCTGGATCTTTTTGGGCTGAGGAGGGGCTTGAATATGTCAGTCACTTCTGGGGCAAGTGCCCTCATGTTGAGGGTCTTTAACATGAAGCATAAGCCAATGCATGTTGGAAGTGCAGCTGAGCTCTGGAGAACAATGGGCAGAGATTGAAGCACAATCCCACCCCTCAGGTTCCCAGCTGTTAATGCCTCAAGAGGGGCAAGATGTTAGGGATTGCCCTTCTGGGCAGCCCATTCCTCCCTATGCATAATCCAGAGAGCCTGGTTCTCGTGCTGGGCTTCACACCAGTAGCCCAGCCCTAAAAAAAAGGTGGTGAAGTGTCTGACCTGTCTGGACTGCCTCTGCACAGAATCTGCCCCCAGATGTGCCTAATTTTGGGCATTTGAATCATGTGTCAGAAATACTCGTTCATTAAAAATATGAGTGCTTTCCGTACAGTTACTGGATGACTGTATGTCAAGAGACTAAAATATCTTTCATTTCAGTTCATTTAGTCCAGCAAGTCTCCCCACTGTAACTGTAACCCACCCTGCTGTCAGGGAGTGCACCAGAGCTACCGCAGAGCTAGAGAACCAAAAAATATACATTTGAAGTGACAGCATGAAAAAAGTGGATGGGGGTGAAATATAATTAGCTGAGGCAAGGACAAGTAGGTAAGTCTCCACAGTCATAATTTATGGGGGATATTGTTATAGTTATTACCATGCAATTTAACAGGAATACACCAGAGCAATTTTCATATCTTAAAACATGCAGATGCACTCATATATATGAGAAAAGTCTCAGAACTCAAATCATCCAAAAAAATCAAGAAAGTTATTATCATAAAGAGCCACAATTAACACGGGGATCGCAAGGGATGAGTCTCAATTTCTGATAATCTTAAGAGAAAATGAAAGCATTATTAAAACTTTCGTGTGGGCATGGTAGCTACACTCACAGCTCTGTGCACACACCAGCACTCTGCAGTTTCCACCAGTCACTCCTCTACTGCTCCTTTGCCAGTCCCAGAACCAACAAACTCTGTGGATTCGAGATTTCCCAAACCATTAGAGGACACGTGGTAATGAAAAATATTGGGACTGACCTTGCCAGTTTAAATAGATTTTTTTTTTTAACAAAAGAGTAGTGTTCAATTTCTGAAGAGGAGAAGGAGGAGGTATGGACACTATCGGTACAAGCTTCTGGGGATTCCAAGTTGCAAAGTGCTTTATGACAGCCTGTGCTGGCATCCATAATTTACAGCCTTCCTTCTAATGTTGCTGTCAATACAGTATTGCTCTTATCAGCTGCCTAAATTACTTCTACCAGTGACATACAATCAAAGAATGGTTTGGGTAGGAAGGGACACTTAAGGTCATCTAGTCCAACCCCCTGCCACGGGCAGGAACACCTTCAACTACATCAGGCTGCTCAGAGCCCCATCCAACCTGCCCTTGAATGTTCCCAGGGATGGGGCAACTATCACCAGTGCAACTATCACTAGTACCAGTGTTTCACCACCCTCATTGTAAAAAATTTCTTCTTGCTAGCTAGCTAAATCTATCCTTTTTTGGTTTAAACCATTACTGCTTGCCCTATCCCAACAGGCCTGGCTAAAAACTTTTTTCCTTTCTTTCTTATAAGCCTTGAAGGGCCACAATAAGGTGTCCCCAGAGCCTTCTCTTCTCCAAATCCATCTCTCTCCAATTTAGCAAGAAGGATTTTGGGGCACCATGTCAAAGGCCTTACAGAAGTCCAGATAGGTGACATTTGTAGCTTTTCCCTTGCCCACTGATGTAGTCACTGCATCATAGAAAGCCACAGGTTGGTTAGGCAGGACCTGCCCTGCTGGCTGTCCTGAATCGCCTCTCTGTTGTCCATGTGCCTTAGCAGAGCTTCTGGGAGGATCTGTTCCATGAGCTTCCCAGGCACAGGGGTGAGACTGACAGGTCGGTAGTTCCCAGGCTCCTCCTTTCTTCCCTTTTAAAAAATGGGGGCAAAGTTTCACTTTTTCAGCCACCAGGGACCTCACCTGACTGTGCCACCATTTCAACAAAAGGAGATATTAGTCATTTTAATTCACACTTAAATTGCTGAAGATTATCCACTGTCCATTAGATTTCAACAATACCCAAACGTAAGCTGTTCTAATCATATGCTAAAATAAAATAACCACCAACTCTCACAACCATCAGAAAAAATCAATCACTCCTACACTGATGAAGTTTCTGCCTGTCTCAGAAGTCCTTTTTCTCTTCTTTTCCTGTACTTATGTGTGCCCAGTGTGATTTCAACTTAATATGCAGCCAGCCCTTATTCCTCATAGCTGCCTACTTAAGGTGACTAGCTTGTGTATGTACCTGTTTGAGTCCAGTAGGTGTGGTTTAGAAATAGTTGCTCTTCTCTTGGGGCATGAGAGTAGGCTGGAAGAGCTCCTGAGGTTTACTGTTGTCTTTAAAAATCTGTTCCTCAAGCTTAAAAATGTTGTCCCAGATTTGGAAAGGGAGCACTTATTTAAGAAGGAGGGATGAAGTACCGCAGCTGTCAGCACCATTTCAGGCATTTCTGGATCACAAAATCACTCTCTGTCTATTTGCCATGTCCTTTAATAAAAACAGAATGAATCTCCAGATAATGCAACTCAGGGGTTTTATTGTTTTCATTTTGAGGCTCGAGGTGAGTTGGGACCTTCGCTGAACCAGAGCAATGAGCCCAATTAGACCAAGCCTGCATTCCCAGCAAATGACTCTGCAGTTAAAGCAAGAGACCCACAAAACTCTTACAAATTAAGGCTTACGCAAAATTGTTAAGATCCAAATTTTAGATGTATCAAAGACAGCCCATTATGTTATTTCAGGGTTGGTTTTTCACATCATTTTTTTCTAATTCTTCCAGTCCATGTCTGTAAAAATCTTCTTCCTTCTGTTTGCTGAATCATGCCTGGAATCCATATTAGAAGTCAAGTGTAAAAAAAAAGGAGGGGAAGCTGTGCTACAGGCGGCTGTTGTTGTCAATGCCCTTTCTTTCCCCGCAATAAAAGTCACACAAAAACTTAAAACCTTGCTGGGCCTCTACTCCTTACTGTCAACATTACCTCCCTTCAGATCTGTAAAAGGGCACATCATTTCCTAGCAACAGCATTAACCCGTTTGCAGGCAATTGAAAACAAGCTTGCTTGCTTGCTTGCTTGCTTTCCCATAGCTGGCAACACCTTGTGCTGTTCCTGCATGCCTGTGGTTCAGAGGGTCATAGTCTCTCTTCAGCATCAGGAACTGTTCCGCAGGAACCCCAACAGGAGCAGAGAAACAGGAAAGCTCGAGACTCACCAGGGCATGTGTTCTGCTCTAGTCAAGGCACCGAGTGCCACAGCAAGGGAAGGGCTGTTGAGAGCACTCAGAGGGGAGCATTACAAGCATACAGCTGCAGCAGGAAGTTTCATACTCCAGTATTAATTTGAATGTGTGGGATGTTTATGATACAATCTCAAGACAGTAATTAGGCCGTTAATTGACAAGACACTTACTCCTGTCTCAATAAATCATGACTGTGCTCCTTAGTCATTGTGAAATGCCCCTCAAATAAGAAGGAACACAGGTAAGTATAACCATGTAAGTAAGGTCTACAGTTCATTCCACATATATAAAAATAGATACAGAGATAGATCTATTTTCTAGCAGCACCTAAAATCTTTTACATATGTATTTTTCTAGCTTCTGGACCTAATTGAACTTTATTGCTGTTTCACAGACCACCAACTCAATAATCTTATTTCCTGTCATCACTCTGAGGCACCAACACAATTGTCTGCATCTCCTAAAAGACTTTGGCTGAGGAGCTAGAGGAGCTTTTGGTCTAAAGTGCTTGGGAGTCACAGGGCTACTCAGTTATGCATCCTTTACCGTGTTAAGGGTGGCCTGTTGAAATCCTGCCCATCTCTTGGGAAGGACCTACACAAAACAGAACCAACCGTAACAATTGTAGGTAGACAGGTGGAAGTTGAGCTCCAAATCTGAACTTTGTGCTGAGTCCCTCACTACAGGGACAGCATATAACACTGTTAGGCTACACTAAAAACTCCCAAGGAATTCAGATTACAGAACTGAAACAATGCTTTTTTTTTTAAAAATACTTGTGAAAATGTGGTATCTGTGTATATGAATGCCAGGCAATTCCAAAAGGGACAGGATGGAGGTCATATAAAATGCATAACTCTAGACCAGCTGGTAATCTGAGTTTTATCATAATGCTACTAACATTTTTTGAGCTACTGCCATGCCTGGTATCCACTGACATTTCTCACACAAGACAAGAGTAAAACCTAAAGATACATGTTTGGTGATATGTCAGCGTTGAAATAAAATGAGCAATAGAAACTTTGTGTCATTTTTTGCAGTATTTCCTATCATCTAAGAGGTATTTTATCAAAACGGTTCAAAATAGTTTTTTCATTCAGAAATTACCAAAGAAAGTCTCCAGACTGCTGACCACAGTGGGTCTCCAGAACTGTTTTTATTTTCTTCTGAAAGGAAGCAAGATGCAGAATCTTGTAATCTGCTCCTCAGCCTGTGATCCCCATGCCAGCAGATGATGTGGATTTGGAAAGGGGAGACTGGACAAGCACTTGAAAGAGATTTACCGAGGGCACTAAAACAGACAAATTGCATTAGACTCAGGCAGGCTCTTGAATCAAACCCAGCCTGAGACTAGGACAGTATGTAAATATCATAGCTGCATGCCTTGTTCCCACTCTAGCCCAGGCACTTGCTGTGGCCACTGCTGGAGACAAGGTGCTGGGGTCAGCCTTCCTCTGAGCCCGTATGGTTGTTGTGTTCCAGTGAAGTCACAGGAAAAGTTCTGTTGGCAGAAGCCGTGTTGGCTTCGTGTTGGCTTCACGTTGGCATGAAACATGTGCTTAGCTGTCCATCTCTTTTTTTAATGTATTTTCTAGTCTTTAGTACTTCATTTATCTCTCAAATCTATACCTACAAAGTAATTCATTCCTAGCAATACATAAATGGCTTTTCTGCTGGATTTTAGATGGATTGCATCTCAGGTGTTTTAGACAACCTCAGGGTGAGATGACTTTCCTTATACTTCTGTGATACACCTGAGAAAGTGGTGACATATCTAGAGCAATTTCTTTGCCTTGCAGTTCCTTCCACATATGCATCATCATCCCTTATTATTTTTATTACTTATATTTTTGTGTGTCACTACTATGAAGTTACATAAGGTGATTAATGCTCTATGACTGTGTAATGACTTCATTTGATTTGTGAAAAAATAATTAGAGAAGAAAGAAACCGCCCTTAGAAAAAACCATGAGACCAGATGGAACGGTATGTCTTGGGCGTGGGAATGGTTATGCAGTAGTTTTTGGGAATCAGTCACTGGGGGATTTTGCTCTCCTGCTCTGCTTGTTCAATCACAACCTCAGTGACCAGTGTCTCTTCTAAATTATCAGAAGAGTTTAGGAGAGAAATTCGTTAGGGAAATTTGCCCTTCTTGGCCGATAGATTCATGTGACTTACACTTCTCTAAAACTTTTGACTGGCCAGGGAAGTCCTTCCCCATAACTTGAGTATTTATCAGAGGGTTTGGTTCAGCTTCAGAGGACAAATCATCATGCTGGCATCTCTACACCCAGGTGGGAGTGAATACAGTCCAACCTCTGCCAAAATAATAACAATAATGACTAGAGATGTGTTGAATAAGTGCTTATGCTCAGCCACTTCCTCTGCCAATGAAGGAGGAAGCGCAGGGGAGATTTTCAGAAAACAAAAGGAGCCCAAACCACCTATTAGCACTTACTATTGTCACCTTGCAGCAGGGGCTCCACACTTCAGTGCTATAGATTTAGGACCACACGCCTTGCAACAGACCTCAAAGTCCTTGTAAGCTTTCCTGTAGGATTTGGAGCAGCAGTAGTGAGTGCATGAGGCTGTTGGGCTGTGCGACTGCCGCCGTCCAAAAGGCTGTTTAACCTGAGCTTAAACACAAGGAATGACTCGATCCAACACATTGTTGCATCAGCCATATAGAACTGGAACCCTATACAGTTCTGAAAAACATCATTGAAGTATTTATGCCTAACCTGAGCACTTGGGTAGCAACTGAAACAGAGTTGAAAGGGAAGTATGGTAGGGCTATACAAATAAAGGTTCTCGTTCACCCTTGTGTTTCACTGTTGAAGCCTAATTTTGCTACAACGTCAAGCTGGTTCCATTAAAAACAATCCTCCTTTCAAAAAAAAAACTAAATCCACAAAAAATGAAGAAACATTTAGAGTTATAGTTTGGGTCTAATTCCACTCTCTAGCAAAGCCAGGGTGTGCAGAAGAGGATTCCTTTCAGTCTTAGAAGCACCTGTAAGTTCATAATCTAAATGAGCTATAGCTCAACTCAGCTACAACTGGCTTGTTTAATTAGAAATTATGAGGGTCTTAAGTCTTGGGAAAAAAAATCTCAGTATTTTCAAGTCTGAATTTCCTTTGTTTAACTTCCCTAAAATTCTCTAGCTTCTCCCAACATTAAAATCAGTACACATATATTTGTGACATCAAGAAAAACATGGGATTTCAGAAGCCTCTCAGCATTTGCTGGTAGAGAGAACCAGCTGAGTCACAAATCTAGTGTTGATTAATTGTTATTTTAATATACTATTTATATTTAAAATGTCAACTTAATTAAGTGGCTAGTTGGGGTAGAGATCACAGGGAGATCATACATTTATTTTTTTATTATGAATAAAGCATGTTCTCAAAATCTTATTTAATTCTGAGAAATGAATTGGGGCAGAGTACCGAGTGCCAGGGATGAGTAATCAGTGCCAGGTTAGGCATGCTTCACTGGCTTGCAAGCGATGGGAAGCTCCCTGCCATAGCAGCTCATCAGCCCAGACTTACCCTCTGCCTGGCACGGTGTCTGGTCACTGTGGATTCCCACTGTGCTGCTTTTCACCACCTCAGATGGCCACTTCAGTCAAGTTTATATCAACTATTTTTGGCTTTTTGAGGTAGATGTCTCCTTGCTCATCTTACAAAAGAGCTTTGGTTGTGCCTGTGACACCAGCCATAATTCAGACTGGCAAATGCTATTCAGTTCCATCAGGCGTGCTGATGAGTTCTCACAACGATGGCTTAGGCAAATTTCCTGACTATACGTTTCTTCTTGCTGGGAGATCGTTGGCCAAGAGTTCACGAGTGAGCAATGCACTCTTTCCAGGAGAAAAGGAGGTCTGTGCATTGCCCAGGTAGAAATTCAAATGTTAGAGGGGTGTTTGAATCAGGGCTGGCGAGGCAGACACAATTAGCGGACGTTGCACCTGCCAGACCCGCAGCAGATATTAATGTGGCTCAGAAAAAAGGGTCATGAACAGAGATGTCAGACTCTGAAACTCCTAAGGAAATTACGCTGTCAGCAAAAGGCCAGGCAGACCCCCGAGACGGGAGAGCGCGCCAGGAGGTTCCTTTTGCTGGGAATGCAGAGTTTTCCCTGTGGGGAATGGGGGTTGGCAGCTGCACACCTGCCTCCTCTGCAGCTTCCCAAGTGCCTCCCCAGATGGGAGCGTTTGCTGGAGATGGCCCACGCTGCTCCGAGCAGTTTCCTGAGCCCTGTGGCTGCTGTCAGGGGAAGAAACAGTATGTGAAACATGGCATCGTTTCATTTCACTGAAAGGAAGCAGATAACACAATGGATAAAATAATGTTACAGTCCCCATGTGTGGCTCTGTACTGGTGCTTAAAAGCATTATCCAAATACTGTGGACCCACAATAAGCACACAGAGAAGGGGTGTTAAATGCTTCCAAATTACACTGCAATGAATTCCCTGTGTTTCCTCCCAGTTTTTGCAGTCTCCATCAACATGACACATAGGTATTCAGTGTAGTGCCTTGCTCCACATACCTTCTTGTTCCCAAATCAGCTGGGCTTTCTGCACTTCGGGCATTCTCCTTCCACTTGCACACTGAAGGACGTGTTAAAGAGCAAAAGAGCTTTGTTGAAATGTCACCCAGGAAAGGCCATGAGACAGGACAGGAGTGGAGCCACAAGCTTTGCCATGGCTGCTTTCGGGAGATCTGGCCCCAGTAAATGCCCTCAGCAGTCTCTGTCTCCAGTGCTTGGTGAGAGTGAGGGACCTCAGAAGGGGATCCAGCCTTCCCTGCTCCCTGCCCTGTGGCCAGGGTGTTGCACAGCCCATGTTTGGAGGCAGACCCCGGGGAAAGGGCTTTCCTCTCATGCCTGCCACTCTGCTCCCTGCCCCGTGGCCGGGGTGCTGCACAGCCCATGTTTGGAGGCAGACCCCAGGGAAAGGACTTTCCTCTCATGCCTGCCACTCTCACTGGGCAACTCAGCTGTTTGAGGCAAAACTTGTCTGAGATCCAGTGCCAGAAAACTTCTCCTTCGAATAAGAAACACAAGGGAGGTCAGGGAGAAATCTTACTTCCAGAAATGATAGGAGGAGGTGATGGAGCTGTGCCAGTTATTCAGTCACAAGCCAAGCAGAGCACTCAACAGAATGTGAGGGCCTGGGATCCCCTTAGCAGACCAAGTGTCTTTGAAGTCAAATCCTGAAAAAAACCCATCTCAAACCAAAAGAGTCATCCCAGGAGCAAGACCAATGCCCAGGTCTCCTCCAGGACTCCAGTGAGCACTGTAGATGGTAAGTGCCACAAAGACTTTCTTCTTTGCTTTCAGCTTTCCAGGATATGAGTCCTTGGGCTAAATCCTGCATAAACATCACCTGATCTGCAAGATGGGAATGAACTAGAATAATTGGTAAAATACGAAATTAAGAGTTCATTTCTTCCTCCTGCTTCCACCACCTCTCCTCCCACCTTGTTTCCTAGAACACTTACTTGTGTTCTGCGATTGAGGGTCACTGCAGGAGCTGCACTGGGAGTTCGCTGGGAGTACTCAATGAAACACCTCTGCTGCCCAAACTTCAGCAAGCTTCTTGCAGCAGCATAAAAACATCGATACTTGGGCACCAGTGAGAGAGAGAAAAAAAATCTGTCATACATTAAAAAAAACTTATTGCTCTCCAGTGGGCCTAAGGTGAGCAGTGAGAAGCCTGGAGGTTTGTCCTGCAATGAGACGGGAGGGAGCTGTACATCGATAGGATGCCTTAATACAGTTACAAAATTAAGTGTAGGGCACCAAAAGAGAGATATTCTGTCACCTATTCACTTCTCCTTTCGTGAAGCCACACATAACACAAAGTTAATTAAAGCCTCTATTCTGAGAAAAAGGAATGTTCCATTTGGTGAATTTAGAAACAGCTGGTTAGTTTTATCCATTACTTTTGTGCTAACATCAGTTGAGCTCATTCAACTCTCTCTTTTTATGAAGCTGTCCTTCCTATGCTACCTGATAGCTACTAATTGCTGCAACTACATTTCTGAATTGCAAATTTTCTGCACTGATAAAAACTTTGATTGCCTGTCAGCTACACATAAGGAAAAGATCACCAGTGCTAAATGAGGTGTTCCACGCTTGGATAATAATGCCTAATGAATTATTCAAAAAAGAATGCTTGAATGAAGCAAACAATTTGAAGGGTTACTAGCAGCCGTAACAGTTCAACAGCCAAAAGAACAAAAGTATCATCCTGAAAATTACACTAATGATTAAAAAATGCGTATTAATTCTACATTTGGAGAAAAAAGAAATGCCAATCTGATTTTAAAGGTTAATCATTATTTTTTCACTAATGCTCTAATCTCTGGGAAAAACACCCTTTACCAATATTTTGGGACATATAATATTATGACATAACATATTTATATAATTTTCCAGGCATTAACCCTCTCTGCAAATTTCAAATTTCACCGTGAAAGAATCGAAAACCCGGTTTGAGAGCCTATTAGTGTCTATGAGATTCTTTCTATCGCTTTAAATGAACCCCGGATCAGGCCCAGTTTCCAGCACGGCAGCGTCATCCTGGATGCCTTGGGGTCAAGCACCACTAAAGGTGCTCTCGAGAGCGACTGCTGAGCCACAGCATGGCCTCAACCATACCAAAACACAGCCCAGAGTGTCTGAATTACTCCAGAATGGCTTCGGTGTGGTGAAGCCAGAATCTGGCTCTCACTGTTCATGTGATGAAAGATTTGCTAAATGAAAAAATGGGTGATGGAAACAAGACCCACACGTTCAAATTATATTAAAAACAATGACTATATTCACATAACTGCTGTAATATATAACTCTTTCTGTCCCAGAACTGATTGTACCCTTGAAAAAAAGTGGATGGTTATTAAGGAAAGAAATATTTTCTCTAAATGCTCCTGGCTAAAGTGAGAAGCATAAAAGAAAAAGAAATTCTTAACAAACCATGAGAATTTCACGGATGTCCAATGCTGACACATTTTCAGCTTTCATAAAAATATATTTCCAAGACCAAAAGTGATAATTTATTATGACAGACTCTTTCTGGTTGCCAAAAAGACAGCAAAAATCTGAGAACTAAATCTTCAAGAACATCTCCTGTAAAATATTAGTGTTACGTGAAATACATGAAGAATAGCAGCACAATGGCAGTGTCACGTTTGTCTGCTGTGCTGTTAAAACACTCGCGGTTGTTGTGTTTGGAGCTGAGCTAACACAGACACACCGCTACAGCAGAGAGGTCTCCCAGTGATTGTACAGTGTAGACAGCACTAAGGAAGGATTTGTAAAATAGCATTTATTAAAATGAAACCCAGTCGACCACTCAGCTACCTCTGCTGCAGTTTTGCAGCTATAAAGCCTTTGGTATTAGACACCAATTAGTGATTTTATTATAAAGATGTTCAATGTCAAGATAACACTTCTTCTCATTTCTGGCAGTGACACTGAATGGTGGATAGAAGAAATGACTTCAGGAAAGCATAGCTGACCATCTGCTTAGGCCTGCTCACTCACTGATGATTAATCCTTTCCCTCGAGGACAATGTCTCCATGTGTTTCTCTTGCTGTCTTTTTAATGTCACAAAAAGAGGTTGATAAACACATTCAAGTCACAATTAAAAAACATTTTAACTGACCAGTTGCCACTGATGATATTATTAGACAGTTTTAGTCACTCTTGTAACAATGTGTTTAGTGGTGTTGATATGCAGTGGAGATGAAGTTTCTTTAATGTGCCTCTTACCTATTTTTATGTTTAGGTGACATTTAAATGTTTACCTTGATGCAAACAAGCAGTCTGCAGGAGGCATGGGGAGAGGGTCATTTTTCACTCCACAAAAGCAAAAGCTCAGGAAACACTATCTGGAGGACTGCAAGGCGACTGCTGTCCTCTGACTGGGATGGCGGAGGAGGAGGAAGAGGAGGAGCGAAAGACCCATCAGAGATTGTAGGTAGATTGCAGTGATTACTTCCATTCCCATATACGCTGCTGCCAAATGCACAAGCAATGGATTTCCCATTTCCCCTCAACAGGTCAGGGCTGTGTGTTGTGCTCATGGGCGCCCTGAGCACACAGGAGTCACACGCGTGCAGGGACGTCCTGCTGGTGACATGGGAGCTGCTGCAGCAATGAACGGGGCTGGGTCCTACCTGGCCTCGTTTCTCTCACGAGTGATGGTAAGAATTGTGCTCCGTGTGGGAGCAGGTTGATGCTCACTGCTGTGCAGAGCTGTCCTGGTGGAAGAGCTGACTTTTGAGGGACCAGCCTCTTCCATGAGGACTGGCAGTCACAGAGCTCTGCACCTCTGGCCAAAAGATTGCTTTCTATCTATATTCTCATATAGGGATGTAGGAGTGGCCAATCTCCAGGGCCTGACCTTTCCTCTCCATCCCAGTCTTTTACTTGTGGTATACTTTTTTTCCTCCAATTGATCTGCACGTGCAACCAACAGAATCACATTTCTCGGCACTCCCAGAATGGGAAGCTTCTTTTACCTTGCCGAGATCTATGCCTACATCATTGCCTCTCATTAGATTAAGGGATTTAAACTGTCCTGCAGACCTTAGGAGAATAAGTTGTGACTCAACAGGAATCCAGTAAGTTATGAAAGAGGGCATATCAAGGAGAGACATAGAAAGTGGTTACTTGTTGAAGACAGATTTGAATTCTGATTTCATTCCTCATGAAGAAGAGTTTTCAAAAGCCCTGGGGTAACTTGGAAAACCAGGTCCCATTGACTTCTAATCAATTAGACATATTTTTGAAATTCATGTAGATAACGAGTAAGCAAGTTTACAGTCCAGTCCAACTTGTGGTGAAATTGATGGTCATGTTTGCTTTCTGAAAGATAGTTCCAGTACTTAATTAGATTTCCTGTAGGCATTGCAGGGAAAAAAACCAAAAACCCAACATAAAAAAAAAAAGAAAAAATGGTGGTTTATACAAGAAAAAGGTAGTGGCCTTGCAGTTTACCACAAGGAACTCAGATGGGATGAGAGCGAAGGCATAGATATGGTAAGAGAAGACAAGCGGGATCTTAAAACTCATAATCACTGGTGGACAGAACAAAGCAACTGCCCTGACATAATCACTGGTGGCTGGACCTTGGTGTGGCACAGAGGAGATCCAGTGGAGGAATGTAACAGAGGAGGACAGGTGATTACAGAGGTGGGCCTTTCAGGTGATTTTGGCTGAAGTGTTTTTTCTGCGTGATGGCAGCAGGAATGGATACTGAAAGCTTATTTTCTCATTAACCCAAAAAATAGGTGATAAGGAAAAGGAGAGGATTTTAAATGCTGAACCCATGAGAAAAATTGTTGCCTATAAATGATTTCTTTTAAAATCATCAGGATATATATACACCAATTTCCAGTGGAATTGCATAGATGCTTTATAAGGGGAGAAGAGGAATAACCCTTGAAGAGGCTCTCAAGGGATGGTTGCTGACATGGAAAACCATTTGCCCCAGTCAAATTTTTGGCTTTAATCCGAGATGAAGGATCTAAGTCATTTAAGGGTGTTTCTGTTTACCCCTCAAGCTTCCTGGAGGCAAGAGAGAAGCTTCCGTGATCAATATTATCAAATGGCATGGAGAAGCACAGGGCATTACATACAAACATTCTTTCTTTTTCAGATTCTGAGGACATCTCATCTACTAAATAACAAGGCACTTTCCACATCATAACCTACAATCAGTCCAACAGACCAATTCAGTGTAGTGGTACAGGATAAAAAGTCTGATTTCTGGTGTATTAGAGTTCTTAGAAAAAGGAAATTAAGCAGCAGGTGGTACCTTGAGCAAAATTTTGAGGGTGGATTACCACCACAGATCTAAGCAAGTATCAGCTGGTAACAATATCTAAAACTTCATGTAAAGGCTTCTTCCTCCAAAAAATTCCTGTGCCTAATACAGAACCACAGTTACTCCAATGGACTTGTGACAGAGTCTTTGTACAGCTGGATGTGAGAGGTAAATTTCATCCATTCCCAACATCTAGTTCATATAATATCCATCTTAAAAAACTATCCCTCATCACTTCAGGATATTGTTTCCAGTGATCAACTACCCATTCTCTATTTTAATTTCCTATCCTTGCATGTTCCTTTCACTTAAAAAAATATTTTATTCTAAGAATTTTAATAGAACAGTAGACAAGATTCTTCCTCTTTATAGAAAAGGCTTTCAATTTTTATCAGATCAATGATAACTTCCAATTAAAATTTTATGACCAAAATTTCACGACTTGAAACTTTGCAAGCCAAATTATTCAAGAATCTCAGGAAGACTGCTCAAATTGTGAGAAACCAAGAGTGTTCACTCAGAAACATAGGCTCCTACTTTAAAGCAGCCTGCTAAGTCCAGGAGGGTTCCAGTTTAAAATTAAATCATCAGCAAATTGCAACGGCAATTACAAAAGAGGGAATGGATCTGGCCTATACTGTTGAGCTAGAAATCCATTATTCATATTTTAAGAGTTGAATCAAAGGCTGGTTTTTTGGCAGTTGAATTCTGTTACAGGTAAATCCAGAGGAAAGTAAAATGTGCTACAAAGGTAAGCTTTTAAATTTCTTTCTCTTTGTGTATTTGGTTTGTGAGATGCTTCCAAGTAATAAAAAGATGACTTGGTAAACAGAATGTGTAACATGAGCCTGAAAAAGGGGCAATTCCTTGCCTTCAAGAAGCACAACTCAGATGGCAAAAGAAATGAAGTAAAACATTAGGAGGATAGTGACAGATTTTTATAGTGACATTTCAAAATGTTGACATCCAAAGTAAATTCAAAGAGATTAAATGGCTTTGAGTAGTCAAGAAAAAAAATCGCATAGATGTGTCATCAGCATAACACTGGAAGCTGGAACTCAATCCACCCTGATGGCTAAAAAAACAGGAGAAGCACACACCACAGAAATAGGCTTGTACCCACCAGCAGCAACTGACTAATTCTGATATGATGTTAATTGTAATGAGTTGCACAGTTAAGTGTGCTGTAATTGTAATCAAGGTGTCAGCACAGCTCTCCAGGTATCCTGTGGTCACCAGGGCCATTCAGAAGGACTGGTCTCTTGTGACTTGCCCCTGTGGCTGTGTCACACCCTCAGCTATTATGAATTTGAGCACCCCAGCCTCCTACCCAAATGTTACAATTTAGCCCTTCTTTAAAACATCCCCAAACCAAAAAATCTTATTTTTCTGTTTCTACTCTTTCACTGGGCAGCCCCGATCATCTGCGTGGTCCTCTCTCCTACAAATGTCTGTATGTTTTTCTGGTGGCTCTTTGTGCCTGAAAGCCCTTACCCCTGCTCTTCCTTCCATCACAGCTTCCCATAGCCTTCTCCCAAGCACCAGCTTCTAATTCTTAGCAAGAAACAGTCCACCACACCTGGAAAACTGAGCTGGAAACTGAGCAGCTAAAATAGAAAAGCAGACTCCAGCCTGACTCAAGCCAGTGAATTCCAAGATACACGACTGTAAGGAGGTGAAAATAAGTGTTGGGAATCACAGCAGCCACAGAGGAGGATAATGAGAAGTGCTGGTGTTAACTCTGGAAGACCAAAACAAATCATACGACACTGCCCTGGGCTATTAGATCTGGATTACGTAATTAGTTCATTAGATCTCCCCAGATCCACGTGTGTGCCTCAAATCTTAGCCATAAACTGTTTTAAAAACACAGAGTGTGCACATTATGAAAAGCCAGATATGTAACCAAACCCACATCACCCATTTCACTTGAGTCTTACTACACTGTCCTATGAAACATCTATTTTTATTTCTCTTTACCTTGCTGCACCAATAAAAGGGTAAAATAGGTGGTGTCACCAGGGTGGCTGTTCCAGCACATTTTAAAATTTCAGTTGCTGCACTTTTTTAGCTCCAAGACTGAGGACTTTTCTTCATGCATCCAGCTCACTTTGGTTTTCATCCTAACAAACCCACGAGGTATGGAGAGGAGATTTCAGAAAACCTGAGAAACTGAAGAGCTTTGGGTTGAGCTGGAAAAACAAGTAATGAATGCTCAGGAGCAATACATTCCTAATAATAGAGAAAAAATCAAATGCCAAAGCCAGTTCCTTCTGTGTTCAGCTTTTCCAGTGTTTCTCTCCACGTGTACATTGCCTAGGACAGCCATCCTCTAGTATAGACTATTTTGTCAAAATATTCTAGAGCGTCTTTATGTTTGTCATCCCTGTATCAAGAACAATGTGCATTATTTCCCATATCTGAGTAATAAATTTAATTTGCCATGTGTCAGCTCAATTACTGAGCTGATCTAAGGCACAATGAATATTTCTTGCCACTCACTTTGTGCTCAGTATGCATCACAATTTAGTATCATCAGCACATACAGTGCATTATGGTGGGCCTTTCTAGCTAGGTAATTTATTTAAAATCCAACTATGAAGCCAAGTATTAATCACATTTAACTCTTCCCTTTTGGGGGGAACCCTCAGCACAGAAAATTCATTTTCTTTCTTGTATTTCTATGCCACGTCCTTCTCAGCCCCTGTTAGGTTCATCTTCAGAAGCAGCCTGTCATGTAGATCCTTATCAGAGATTTTCTGAAAACCTAGATAAAATATGTCATATGCACTGCAATTATCTACTTTATAACTCCTAAGCTCATTAAAGAGGTCAATTAGTCATTATTGCCTTTTTTAAACCCCCTCTGGCAGCCTCAGGTTAGACTTTGGCTCCTTAATGCAGGCAGTACTCAAACAGAGTGAGTGCTCCCAGGAGCCAAGTGCTCCTGCAGCCAGAGCTGAGCACCAGCACTTTTAGAGGGAAAAAAAGGGAAAAGAAAAAGAAGGTAACTGCCCACTGTTCCACTCACATATTAAATATTGATGAAAAGACTGAGAAAATAGAGCTGGAAATGTAAAGAAATCACATCTGAGAGAAGAAAAAAAAATCACGGAGAGAATAAGAGGAAGGGCGGGGGAGGGAACACTGCAGAGCACTTTTGTAAGCAGAAGCTGAAATTAGCAGGGGGGGTATCTATTTGCAAGCAGAACAAATACAATTAGATGGTCTCCCTGCTAATTTTGGCTTCTGGTTGCACAAGTGCACTGCAGGGCACACACCTTTCTTACCATTTCCTCCTGTTCTGTGCTTTGCAGGTGATACCTGTGAAACAGCAAAGGAGCAGCGTCTCCATTTTGAGTGCTGAGTGTAAGCACCTGGATGAGTCCTAGCACTTCATCACGAAAATAATCACACAGAGATTTTGGGGTGGTTATTACTAATAATGCCCTCCTCACAGCACTGCTCATAGGTGGTGCACTGGGGGATGAACCAACACAGCCAAGCATCCAAAAAGTCTCATGGCTGTCTTCTTCTGCTGACTCAGTTTCTCTTGGGTCCCAGGCAGGACCACACAGAGTCATGTGAAGATGGAGACACTCAGCTCAGTGGGGGGGACAGGATGGAAATGTGCCCCAACCCAGCTGAATCACCATCTAGGACCCTCTGCAGAACGTCCCTTCGCTGTTGACCATGAACTATTCACAACTCGTCTCCTTGATGTTTTCGCTGCCATTGTTGTGGTGCAAATTGAAGGAGAGAAATGAAATGGAATAAGACAACGAAAGAAGGCTATTCCTGCCTCGATCTCATTATCTCTGCTGAAAAAATGAGCAATCATGGCAGTGAGAAACAAAATCTCTGAGGAGTGCTACTCCAGGCAGAGAAAGCAGCATCGGAGGGAAGGAGAGCATTAATATGTGCTTTTCAACAACTGCATTTCAATTTACTGCTGGACTCTACCTCTCTTTTATTAATTTAGGAGTGTTTCTACTTTATTCTGTAATCTGTGCTCTACATTTTACTGAACTAGATGTCTATTTTCTTTTTCTGCTCTTTTTTCTTGGTTTTGTTTGGCAGTGTTGCAGGCGATCCCATTTCCTTCTATTTGCAAGTTTGCTTTATCTATATTTCACAGTTGCAATCAGGGCTGTCCACTATCTTATTACTGTGTGATAAGTGGTATCTGCTAAAACTGCACATGAACTCATTTTTCTCTCTTCCCTTCAAATCCTTTCAAAGTTGGCACATTTGAAATAACAAATTGTTGTCTTCTGGCTTATGAGTTTTGATCTCTAAGGTAATTTAATGTGTAACCTTATTATTGTTACTCATAGCTCAGGACCCTGTCTTAAGTCCAGTTTGGCATTACCTTTTTAGCAATTAATTGCGACCTGGCTGGGCGGTGCATGTACTATAACGAAGCAATTCTTTGATGAATACATCTCTGCATTATTTCCTAATACACACATTTTAAGGGCATCCAGCTAATGAGGACAACTGAGAAAGGTCACACACACCATACTATTTGTGATAATACCTTTTGTATTTACTAGGACTCAGGTAAACAATATAACAGAATGGATGTTTTATAGACTAAGCCAGTCTTGCACCATGACAGGCTAAAATTCATTAGTATCTTTGTATCTGCAATATACTGAGTTAATTTTTTTCTGTACACAGTTCTGCTGTTTATGTCCCTGATCCTCCTGTATCATCCATGCAAGTGGAACTTTATATCCATGCTGAATCCTGTGAAAGGCAGGAATATGTCCATTTGCAGCCAGTCAAACACACAAAGAGCTGAGTTGTGCCAGTGTCTCAAACAGGGACAGCCAGCAACAAATACTCAGATTTTTTGCATTGCTTCCCAAACTAGATGTATTAATTACTAATATTGTTTCCAAATGAGCTAATATGCACTGGATATACTTACTTGTGCTAAAATTTCTGATGACTTCAAAAGCTGATGTAGCTGAAATGTATTAAGAACTTAAAGGAGTCTAAAATAATGCAATGAAAAGCTTCATCCTGAAGAAAAGGTGGAGTATAGACAGCTCTTTGAATGGTATCACCAGTAAGAGATAAGCATACGAACAAATAGTTACAAAAGTAAGTTATAGTAAACATCTTCGTGATATGGGAAGAGAAATTCAGGGGTTTTGCCTTACAACTCAGAAGCACAGTAGCAGAGTAGTGAGGTAATCTATGAATCTGACCATGTCAAATAGATGATGTTTTACTCTTCGTCATTCATTTATTTAAAAGTTTCCCTGTTTTTGAAGACTTGGTGTCTTTTTTGGGGGTGGATGTGGGGGTGTGTTAACATGCTCCTCTGCTCAGGAATATGATCATGCAAATCTGTTCATTATTGACAAATAACTGTGCAGGTATGGTGCTGTCAGAAGGGTTTTCTGTGGTGATCACTGAGTCCAGTGAGGAAACAATATCATTTCAAATTTTGCTAGCACTCCTGAATCCTCAGCCACCTCCTCTGTAGTAACTCTGGTTACTGTGAAACAAGACCACCATGGATAAGAGCACCTGGAGACCATCACACTGGACTATGACTATTTCAAATTGTTTCAATACCCAGACCTTTAGACTTCCAGCAGTTCTCAGAATCTCTGGAATACTAAACAAACTAATTGTTCTGTAGCAAAATCATAAGTCTGGGAACACAAATCCTGATATACTCGGTAAAAGCCATCCCACTGCCATGCAGCCCTTGCCAGGACCTTAGGCATTAAAAGAAAGTGCTACGTAGATTAAATGTGGGCTCACCTGCCAGGCAGCATATGTTTCACTACTGTCAAACCCAAGGGTTCTGTAAAGGATTGAGACAGATGTTTATCTCACCTCCTGCACCTTTTGGAGAGATCATGTCACAGCACCCCCATCACCAGAATGCTTTATTGTGAAACACAGCACCCTTTTTAACACCGGTTTGCCTGCAACCTGAGACTTGCTGGTAGAGGTTTTCTTCCACGTCAGCTAGTCTTGGCTATCTTAAGTTTTCCTAAAGTGACATGCTGGAATTCCCTCCACACATATCAACCTGGAGATACGTGAGGTGCAGTGAATTGTAAACTTTCACAACTGATTTACATGTCTCAGGTTTTAATACCCTCTCAATTCTTAAACGGATTAAGGAGGACAGTCTTTAGCTACATTTGACAGAGATTATTCTCGACATGGCCTATTTTTCATGGTAGTCATTTATTGTACTTTGTAATTAGCTATATGGCCTTCTGCATTGATTTTTTTCCTTTCTGAAGCTACTTTAGGTCTACTTCCTAAATGCTGGATATGGTGTTTAGTGGCACCACTTTTGTTTATTCCACAGACTGGCATATTTGATAATTCATTCATTTCTTCACATGACATAAATTGGCAAGGAATAATCAAAGGTTGGAAATAAAATGTGTTTGGCTGTCATAAGATGGATAAAAGCTCTGGAATGCCTGCCCAGTAATAGAAATACTGGAGGCCAAAAATTCAACTGTTTTTTTTAGATGAAGCTTATCCAGTTTCTGAGAAGGTTTGTAAGACCTAACATATTTTCTCTGCTAATGAGGAAATGGGTCCCAAAATACAAAATGCCTATTTCAGGCATTTGAGGGATGAGTGTGCACACACAGGATGATTCACCACCGTAAAATGTCCCAGCATTTTCTTGTGCGTGTACAAAACAAACAGAAAATTAATCATAGCTTGTTACTTATAAGCTTTCCTTTGAGCCTCGGAAAGGCTAACTCTAACTTTGAACATCACTGTATCCGTAGGGGAAGTCTGTCTTTTAAGAAATTTAGGGGCACATGCAGCCAACTTCTGATGCACCATGTACTTGCAGTTCATAAGGCTGCCCACACTAGCAGTCAACCAGATCCTGCTTTGTGATATTTTCCACAAAGATCATCCATCACATCAGGTGCATGTTTATTTGCCTACACAGTTGCAGCCTTGCTGTTTTGATAACCAAGCAAACTTTTCCCCAGGTTTTTATATTTATCTGGAGACAGATTTCAGGAAGTTGCTCCACCACACCATCCTGCTCTCCCACGCTTCCTTCTGCTGCTTCTGTCTCCCAAGTCTTCTGTTGCTCCTCCCCCCCACATATGTCTCACTGCTGAAGCTCCTTCCAGCTTTACTTGCATCTCTGGTCCTGTGGCTCCTTTTCTTGGATCATAGCATGTTGTATAATGTATTTAAACCCTGTTGGTATGCACTAGCCAAACTCACTCAAGACCAGCATCCACACCAGGATCCAATTATTAATTAAGACCACCCCAACCTATAGTACTCATTAACCTCCTACAAACAGCTGTGGCTGCAGGGTGGGCACAGGCCCTATAGATCAAGCCCTGGGAGGAGCCAAAGGAAAGGAGGTGGTTGTTCCTGGTTGCTGTGTGCTGCTGGAGCTCTGTGCTGAGAAATCAAAATCCAAGACTCAGAAGACTGTGAGCTCTGGCACAGTAGCAGGTGACAGCATTCAGCGTCTGCTCCCTTTTGGTGCATTCTTCACCTTCACCATATCTCCAATACTACTGGAGAGGGCTGGGAGCCACAGTAACCCAGAGAAATACCCTCCAAAATTCAAGTCAGGTTAGCAGAAGAGTCATATGACATCCACATCTACAACATCTAGACTACATCTGCAGCCTTTGTGCTGAGCTCTCGTGCAGCACAGGATGGGTGCCAAAATCCCTGGAGGAGCTTCAGCAAGGGACAAGCCCAGCTTCACATGCCTCGTGCAGGAAGCCCTGTAACTGCTAAGGCCACCTGAAAGAGAGCAGAAAAGCATTTCCTATTCTGTGTGTCTGTGACGAGAGCAGACACCAAGGCTGTGACAGTCTGGAAAGAGCCTCATGGGACTCATTGCACAGCACAGTGAAGGTGAAAGGCAAAGCCAAGCACAAAGGCAAAAGGAAGCACACGAACCCAGAGCACAAGCATTTAAACAAATCAATATGCTGCTCTCCAGAAGCAAACTCTCCATCAGAGCAGACTTGTGGCTCTGTTTTACATATTCCATGCTCCAGTCACTCACTCCAGTCATTGCCAGCAATGATGTTTCTGTTGCTGCTGCAGTGCCAGGGGAGTATAACCTTTCAGAAGGTGTGGGGGCTGGGGTAGGGCTGAATTTACAGTGAAAGGAGTAAAGAGCCAGGAGGGACAGCCAGGTGTGTACCTACATCTAACAGTAGACAAATAGATTCTGCATCAAACGGATTATTTGGTTATTTATTTGGTTAAACTGCCATAATGATAGATTTGGAAGTTGTTTGTATAACTTTTTATATTCCCAAACTTCTTTATACTAATGCAGTCCATACGTGCTCTTTTACAGGAGCTCATGGAGAATGGAAGCAGGCTTACCACTCCTGGAGCCTAAGAGAGAGGTCAGGCTCTTCTCTGCATCAGGGGAAGGCTCTCAGGCTAGATCTGCCAGCACCTGAAGCAACAGGAAAAGAGTTTTACCATGGAGATCTATTCAGATCCACAGGCTATGGATGGGCCTCTCTAGCCTGAGATTTTATAGCTGCCTCATGGAGTGTTAAAAACAAGGACAAGTTACTGTCTCTTACACCAAAACATCATTTACATCTGTGTCTATCTCAACCCCAGGGTAGCAAGAGAAACTTTGAGGTTTATATCAGCATCATAAAGGCTTAAAGCTTTTTCAAACCCTACTCTCCTCACCCAGAACAAAGAAGTGGCATCAACCACCAACACTTATGACAGAGAGGTCAGCAGGAATGCAACTGGGACCATCCCAGCCCAGTCAACAGAAAGCCAAGAGACAATAGAAATGCTACACTCTGAACTGAAGAGAGACTTGAAATATCAGTTCAACAACAAAAGGGTACCTATCCCCATCCTGAGACAATCTACAGTGCTGCGTTTTAAAGAAAATTAATGTCATAAAACATCAAGTCAACGCCATCAAGTCAAAGCCACTGCAGTCTCAGTTTTGTTACTCACAATTATTTTAAGTATTTATTGTTGGAAGTGTGAGGAAAATGCAGAAACTGAATTGAAATTTGATGTGAAGATGTGACAGTTACAGTAACACAATGTCTTTGTATGATGGACTACTCCTAAAATGCCTTGTATAATCAGATGCACAACAAAAATGTCTGAATGTGTCTTGCCATGTATCAGATAAAACATGGAGTACCTATTTGGCATCACCCAGCTGCTTTTCCTTCAGCATCCATCCCTCTTGCAATAGCTTTAGAAAGAACAAGACACAGAAGCATGAGAGGGAAGAGAAAGAAGACAATGATAAAGATATGAAAAATGCCTGTTTAATTATGCTCCAGATTTTATCTCTGTTTCATATCAGCTCTCTCTCTTTCCTTTCCAAGAGAAATAACTGGCATATGCTTTATTTTGAAAGTAGATTGACACAAAAAATGAGAATTGGCCATGAATCCTGGCATTAATCTCCCTTCACAACAGCCTCTGATTGAGTCAGAGCTATTATTCTCACTTTCAGGTCTGAGTCACTACCAAAAAGGATGCTATGTCTCCAGCATCCTTTCCAGCAGGAGTATACACTGTCTAGCAAGGACGTTGCAGAGCACTTCAAGTGCTACAGAGCTTTCTCTGACTCTTGCTTTTGACCTCTCCATTCAAAAACTCACAGCCAAAAGGAGGATAAAGAAATAGTACTGCTGTTCCAGTTTCCTAATTACTGCTTTCTTACATCCTTCTTCTGTTTACTCCATGACAGCATCTAAAACGTTATCTTCTCCACCACAACCACACTGCCTCATGAAAACCCTTCCCTGCTTAATTTGAGCTCATCCCTTTTACTCTGTTTGTACAAAAACCATTGTCTCCCATTGTGGCTCCTCTTTTGTCTTCTCTGCTCCTGCGCCTTCTGCTTACATGCATCGAAATCTTCCTAAAGATCAGTTGGCATCTTTTTTCTGCTCTGAACTTGAGATAGTCCTTAACAGGCCACCCTACATATTCCCACTTACTACTCACACGAGGAATTGACCCGCAGCGTCACTCTGCAGCCCAGCTGCTGAGCTCAGCATAGGACACCAGGTACTCTGGAACATTAATTCCCATCATATGTAACATGTCTGCTCCCTGTCTCAGCTGCACCCAGGCAAAGCCCTGCACCCCATGCTCTTTTCCAACAGGAGGAGGAACAATCCCGTGCAGGAGGAACATACTTAGAACTGCAACTGCCTGACAGATGATGAAATAGTGCATTGTGTAACACACTGAACCTTACTTTAAAGCTTCAGGTTTTTATCTCCCTTCAATGCTCTTCTAAAGTAACCATGGAGTTTTTACTTGGGTGGGGAGGTGGAGGAGACTGACTTCAGATGCAGCACTTGCTCCCTGAGTTTTCCCAGCTCTCATTAAAGGCTCTGGACAGCTAGGATTAAGAGAGCAGCCGCCTGAGGGAGTGGGATGGAGAGCACACACCCTACAGCCTTCTCCCAGTGATGAGAGGCCATGGCACCCAGAACCAGAGAATGGAATGCTGATCCTAACAAATGCTCCTGGTCTGCTCTACTCTGAAGCTGAAGACCATCTCCTCTTAATTTATTTTGTTCTCTTCAATAGAGGACCTGAGTGCTTTCCTCAGCCAAATTTCCCAGCTCACCACCTGGTTTCCCTGCAAACACCTATGGAGATCTGAAGGCAGACTTGTGCCTGTTGTTGTAGTTAGGACAATAATGCAGGACTCAAATAATGCTGTTCTTATGCTTAGACCCTTTTAATCAAGCAGCTTTCCTGAACCATTTTATTGTACTCTCTTCAGGAACAATACTTTTATCACTGCAGATATTCAGTGTGATGGGCTGTGGGACTGGCTGGCAGAAGGAAACGGCTTCGGGAAAGAGACAAGGGTCCCTTCTGGCATGTTTTGGATGGGACCATTTCTGTACCTCAGGAGCTGACAGGACTGCAACTACTTTCTTTTTGCTGTTTGTTTTTTTACCTAAACACTATTTTTTCCCAATCATCTGAAAAAAACCCCTGACAGCTTAGGTACATTTGTACATTTTTGTTTCTGGACAAATCTCCATGAGCCATCACTTATCCCTTCATTCAACATCACTCTTCGCTTAAGTGACTTTTCAGAACTAAGCCTGTATGGAACTGACTGTAGTATTTTATCCTCAATGTGAAATATTCTTCACTTTTGTGACACCAACTAGTCTTGAAATGCTGTAAAAATGCTGACAGAAGAAATACCAGAGAACGGTTTTAAAAAGCTTGTGAAGGATCGGTAGGTCCAGAGGTGTTTTTTCAGCATCAGAACAGCTAGGGGACATTTAAAACCTAATGGAAAAAATTCTAGAGGACACGGAGGATTTAGTGTATTTGAGGGAGTCACCAACATGAAAGGTAACATATTTTGGTGGAGGCTGGAGGGGACAGGACCTGATGGACAGTATGTCAGCCCTATAGTAGTAACAGGGGGGCAGGCAGTGCTACTGGAACGTGGGGAAAGCAATGAAATGAGAAAGGTAAATGAAGCGAAGTGTAGCATCAGGCAGAGGCCCCAACATCACAAACACAGTTGCAGTGTACAGTCTCATAGATCCCCTGAGTTTTACATTGAAGAGAAGTGACAAAATCATCAGGAGAGAAATGAGAATGACCAGCAGAAGCCTGAGGAGGAACAGTGTGAGAAGGGAGTCAAAAACACTAAAGAGCTGCCTGAGGTTAGTGCTACTGGACTACGATTTACGAAGGGATATATTCAAAAGTGCCTCAAAGGTTAAATGTGAAGCTTGGACAAGAGAATGAGAGAAAAGAAAACCTTCTAGAGTCCAAGATGTAAGCAAGATATGTGGCATGTACAGCTTAGCCAGCACAATTGCACTGGAAACTGAATTCCTGAACAGCAGCTCTTTGTTTTGCTGTTTTCAAGTGGCACTCCCAGGCATGTCTTTGTCATTTGAACCCTGATGGCTTCCACTGCTACAGCACCTCTACTACAACAAAGGAGGAACCCTTAAAATAAGGCTATGGAATGTTCATTAAGATAACACCAGTCCTCAAGGATTTAATTTTCAGATGTAAGCACCACTCCACATATATGTGTACACACAGATGTACACATACACATATATATGAGGTTGCGTTTTCTCCTGCTCATCAGAACTCTTAAAAATACTTTTTAGCTGTGTTTTAAAGTTTTTCTTACAAATCCAGACACAAATAAAAGAGATTTTTGCCGACATGTTCCACAGTCTCACTTTGGAGTCCAAAGTGGTACTTCTCATTCTCCCAGATAAAAGTCACAGTAGAGCTATATTTATAAAACTCCCTCTCATTTAGGCTTTTCTCAAGTCTTTACTGCATTCTGAAAGAAGCCGTTCCCCTTCCAAAGCAAGTGGTCCTACAGGTTCTTTCCTGGACCCACAGCCCTGGCTTCCCCTTTGCCTTTGTCCAGCTGTATCAACAAGAGTCTTGCCCACCTACAGACTGCATGTTGCTCCTGAAAGGTGGAATTTATCGCCAGTTCATTTAATTTTTCCCCCTCTACAATTATGGGGATCGTTCTGCCTTTAGTTCAAATCATGTAGCCCTTTTTCACTTAGCTTTGTTACATCTTTAATTACGACCTTAGCTTGAGGTGGTGTAATTTTACTTTAAGAGATATGCCAGAACTCAAGTACTGACATCTCCAGGTTTCATAGAAATTGCAGGGATCATAGGAATTTAACCTGATAATTACTTCAATATTTCAAGTCAGACAATCACCATATAATATAATTATGGGTTGTTGTTTTTCCAAATTCCCTTTGTGGGTTACTCTAGGTGAGTGCAGGTTAGAATGTATGATGTTAAGTAGATATAGAAACAGAGATAAAGAGGTACAATATGTCTAAATATGAGATTATTCAACCACATGTATAAGGAGTGCCAAAAGACAAAGAGAGGCACCTCTTTTAAACACATGAAGTAGCAAATACCACATTCCCAACTAAGGAATGTTCAGATCAAGGATTCTTTTCCACAACCTCTTCAGCCACAGAAGTTTTTTCCCCTATGAGTCTTGCAAGGACTGGCACAAATGGGAGCAAAAACACCCTTTGCACAAATCTTGCATGAAACCTTCAAGAACTGGCCCTTCTGTCACCCATATAAATTGTCTTTTACTAACAGAAGCCTTCTTAGCCAGCACTTCATCATGTTCTTTAGCACAACCGTGATGATTTAAGCTATAAGCTGCTACTTCCTAAGATTTTCTTCCTTTAATTTAAAAAAAAAGAAAGACCAAAATGGGAACATTTTAATATACTGTAAACTGATCACATTTTGTGGGGTTTTTTTCCTCTTCAAAATGCCAATGCTTTTGTTATCTCTTGCACGTAAAGAGGCAAGGAAAAAAAATTACTTGGCATGATTTCCGTCATGTTGATTCTTCTGGGTTCTCAGATATTATGATCCATGGAAAGTCTGGATTCATGCTTACTTCTACTCTTCATTAAGTCAGTTGTAGTTGAATTGCTGGTAGGGCAGGCTGCTGATACAGTAGGTGGGCATGCTGAATAAAATACATACCACAGCTGTACCTGCACTTGTCAGAGAGCCAACCTGCTTTATGCCAGTCTGTTCTCCACTGCTTCCTGGTCATAGCCCATCTGTTTCTGAATTTATAAAATGCTGAAGAACACAAATATCTGAACCTATTATAGGTAACATGCTTCAATTAAATTCTGATTGTGGAGCTGTGCTTAAAAGACTATCATTGGTAATGTATCTCCTTCAAATTAGCCAGTAAAATAGACACACATCCATCGATATTTCTGTGGAATTCCGAGGCTTTTCTGTGTAGTGGCTTCTACATATGGTGCACCTGGCCAATATTCTTGCAGTTGCAAACAAAATCTAAACCAAAAAAAACCTGCCAAGCCAGAGTACGGAAGGTTACTAAGACAGATTAGATAAAAACCTACATATAGGGAGAGGTTCCACAGTAGGAGCCCTCACAGGTGAAGTAAGCCAGACAGCTATTGACCTGAAGTTTTCCAGTAGCTTAAAGAAGTGCTTTACATTTCAGTTGGATTCAGTGATAATATAGAATGATAATGCACACAAAAATGATGGAAATAATAAAAGTTTATCATGTACATGTAATTTTTTGCACTGGGGATGAAACACTCAACTTTACAAGGTCAGTTTCATAAAAACTACAACTTAAACGAACTCAGCAGGCTGTCAATAACTGATTTAATAGGAACAGACTTTAAACAGAAAAAATAGGCGAGGGATATATCCCCAGGAAATTTGCTGAGGATACCTACAGTACCTATGATTAAACTATCTGTCCTCTGGATGTCATCATTGCTCTTTTTATATGCTGTTGGTTAAAGATGCATTTATGTAGAAGATAACCACAGCCCTAAGGAAGCTGGCTGGGGTGCATTATTTTTGGTAACTCAGTGCATTTCCAATTAGAACTGAATTACAGGAGTGTGGTCCATATCATTACTATTTATAATCTAAAATGAACCTTTTTCTATAATGCAGTGCAAAAAAAAAATGACCCCCTGCATACATTTCATTTGACATGAACTCACATCTCTGCTTCAAGAAGCACTTTGTGCCTCTTCACTAAAAATTTCCATCTTCCCATATGTGCAGCTGAGACACAGCTGCCAGTCAGCAATAGTGTTTGCAGTATTTGCAAAAATCTTTGCTTTAACCTGGAACCAGAATTTAAGATTTCAAAATAAGGTGCTTGGTTTCTCTGGCAAGAGAATACTCCATTAGCAGTGATGCACCAGAGCAGAAAGGAAAAATTTCGGATACACCTTACTGTGACAAGGCTGACCCTGAGAGATTTGATAGAGAAAACAGACCAAAGTGTGGCACTGCAGATATTTACCATATTCCTACAAGATCTTTTATAAGATATTACAGCAAAATAGTCTAAGTAGAAGCAGATCTAGGCTGAATCACTCTCCCAGCATGAGGTATGAGGCTGAATTCAAATCTTCTCAGTACCTTTCAAGTCCAGATGAATCCAAAGACAAGGAGGGGCTGCCTGTCCTGGAGCATTGGGGCTGCTGGCAGGTGGTGCACCTGAACTGGCCCCAGCCAGGTGGGGAAGGAAATTGTCACCTTTGCACTTCTGTTCTTGAGCTGTGCCAAATGTTCATCAGCTGCTGTCAGGAACCATCCTGAAACAGTGTCTATTTTAGCAGCATGGGGACCACTCCAGAAGTCTTAGAAGTACAAGTCTGATGTTCTTCTCCCTTCTACATGGCCCTTGAACACAAAGTGAGTTGTCAGAGAGCTACATGGCACCAAAAACATCTCCAGCTTTCACAGAATTATTATGGAGCCTTCAGAGAGAGATGATGCCCAAGAAGTACAAGCTAAGGCTTTACATATTCCTTCCCAGCAATAAACACTCCTCACTCACCAAGTTGCCTGAGATTGAATTTTCCAGAGGTGTGGGGATAGGTGCTCCATTCCCAGCTTTATCCAAAGCATCAGTTCAGACAGCTTTCAGCAAATCACTTGCACTTAGCTCTACAAAAAGAACCTAGACTTAGCTTGCAAGAAACAGAGCTCAAGTCAGCAAAGCAAGAGGCACTTATAGTCTGTTAGTTTTCTATGTGTTTGTGATTTTGGAAACACTCAGATGCCTCATGCTGCTAGCAGGGCTGGGCAACTCAGCATTCTTTTAATGCCTCAGCCCTAGGAGGATTGTAAAGTTCGACAGTCTTGTAAGTAGTTCACAGGTAAAGAAGAATGTGTTAGGTGAGCTAACTGGACAAATCTTTCAAAATGGGCCCTTACCTTTTTTTTAAGGAAGAAGTGGAGGGTTTCCTCATCCTTATACTCAACAGCTATTAGGTAAAAAGTTAGCTTCTGAGGGAAGAGCCCATTTCCAAGGCTCCTTACTTCTATTTAAAGTGAAAAACAGCAACAGGTGACAGAAGAGGAATAAATTACAGTCTGCTGGGGGGCTGTGTGTTTCTCAGCAAAGGCCAGCCAAAGCCCCTCCACCTGCTTGCCACATCCTCAGGACATGGGCCAGAACAGAGCTGAACATGGCAGAGCTGCACCAGCCCAGTACTGACAGGCTCAAGCTTTGAGGAAGGCTGATGGGTTTGGACGTAGCAATGTGTTACTGTGGCTCCACGGCTTGTGGATCAGAGCTGGCCTGGGTTTCAGCTAGGACACAAAGAGACTCTGCCCTTAGAGAAGCCTTATATGCCCAAAGGGCTCTGCAAATATCAACAGGCTATCTCAGAGCCAACGCCCTTGAGGATGTGTTCTTTATCTTCACCATGTCATCTTTTCCTGACTACCCAATATTTTCAGGAGAGCTGTGACATTTCATTTATTACAGTCAGTTCACCATTTTGTATTATGAAGCAGAATTATTAAAAGATGTACTTTAGGATGGTCATTCTATTGTTTTTATGCATCCTCTGGAGATGTGAAAACACGGCCAGAAAAATAACCTTAATGTGCTGCCCCATTTCAACACTGGAGTTTTGCCTTGCATGTTAATGTGTATGTTTTCATGCCTCAGCTACACTAACTGTGCTCCTTTCCTGTTTCTATTTATTTTGGAAGCAATATATGTTTACTAAATCAGTTGAAAAGTGTTAATGATCAGTTCATAGAATACTAATGTGGATTCAAATTACTTTCACATGAATCAGGACAAATTAAAAAATACTATTTGATCATAAACTGCTTCAAATCCATGTCACAAGAATTCTAGTATCTTGAAATAAAGATTCTTTTCTTTCATTTTGTTAAGACCTCATTAGATAGTTAAATTGATCAAAAAGGTGTGGGGACAAGAAGGCATGGATTATCCATGGTTCATGTAACAAAGAGAATGGATAAACCCTGTGTATGTGCAGGAAAGGGGAGGGTATCAAAACCAGTTGCTCCACAAGCAGTGCCTCTTCCATGTGCCTGAGAAGGAAGAAGGAGACATGTAAGTGCAAGGAAAAGAGTGGTGACATGGCTACAGCCAGCCCTGACCCATAGCACAGCACTGAGCCCTGAGACATAGATGTGAAACCTGAGGACTGGTAACCTACATGGGCACTGGGTCAAAATGTTTCCAAGGGAAATTTTTATTGCATCCCAGAAAATTCAGGCACACTCCAAAGACAAACTCATTTCAGTGACATTTCAGCGTGATCCTGTCTTTATCTGAAACAAGGCTGTGTTTCAGAACTGCCTTTCAAGCATATCTCATAGTCTAAAGGTAGGAACTTAGCAGAGTTGTTCTCTGCTAATTCCTCCAGGTTTCAGTAGAGGAGAATAACCCAATTTAGTGACCTCCACTGGGGAAAAGCAGACAAGTGAGGTGTTACAGCGCACACGCTGTTTGGGAGCAGTGCTAGCTAAGCATATGCCATGCCCACCGGCCATACCTACTCACAGGTGACAAGGAACACACCACCTCTGGCAAACCAGCCTTCATGGCTCTGCTGCTCACAGAAAGCCTTTTTTCCCCATCTGTTAAACCCTGCCCTTCCCAGGCTCCCAGAAGTTGGAAGTTAACCTCTTAGTGCTTTATCACACAGGGATGTGATGTGCTATCCTAGCGAAACACTTCTTACTCGGATGCATCATGAGAATGCACACGGTGATTGCTGGGAAGGCCAAACTAGCATCGTTGAACTAATCAATACTGGAGGGTAAAACCAGTTTTGGGAGGTAAATTGCAGCTGTACCAGGGCACTTGCTGGATCCCAGCACAGTGAAGATGCACAGGAAGAATTTATCTCTGCTCACCTTTTCCTGATTCATGAAGGAATAGTTGTGGGCACAATATTTCCTTAACCATGTTTGTCCTGAACTGTGGTTTAGGAACCTAAGGCAGGATGTCAGGCTGGGTTTGCCTCCTCCACTATTGTTTTGTGGAGACCAGGAAGAACATTCAGCTGTTCCTTTACTCTTTTATTTCCTTTTTTTGTGAATTAAAAAATGTACTTTACTATGGATATTTTAAGCATGACAATTAAGACTCATTTAGGAGACTACCAGAAAAAATAAGCTCTCCAGCCTACACTATTTCATTCAAGACAATTTTATCTAACGGATTTTTAACAAATTTAAAACATTGCCCATATCTACTCTAGCTATGAGGCACTGGTAATCAAGTCAAGCACCATTGACTATGAGAATAGTGAACTGTGTAAAATGACTTCTCAGCATTATGTACTGTCACAGCACAATTTAAATAACACGTTCATTATTCAAGGCCTTGTAATTCGTACGTATAGAAATAGATACAGGGAGCTGAGAGAGGCGTTCAAGCTTTCAACAGTTAAATAAATAAGCAACCTGTATCATTACAACTGTACTGTACATTCTTTAAATATCTGATAGGTCGTTGGAAAGTCCTTTTAAAATGAAACCCAGTAATACAAAGTGCTAATTTAAGCTGAGAGATGCATATACAGATGGCTATTACATATTGACGCTGCTTTTACAGGAATGAACAGAAGATTTGAGAGAAACTGTGCTTTCTGGGGAGGAATCTCAGATATTAGTATTATGTTGATGTACAAAAGGGCTCTTACAACTGCGATTACAGAAATCTAATATTAAAGTCATGCTCTTTTCTATAATTTAAGTGCATCTAGATATTTGTTTCTGCACAAGATGGAATATATTGCAGATGTTATTGTCTTGATTTTCATATGCATTTAGAAGATTTTAAAGTGAAATTGTTGCAATCCCATTCTATCCAACACTTCTGGTAGAACCATGGTTGAAGAAGGGTATTCCACAATTTTTTTATAGCACTCAAACCCAGTCTCAGAATTTCTTGTAGCTCAAAAATTTTATACTATACTTAGAGTAATGTGATTTACAAAATATAAATATGTGACCATAAGTATAAAATAAAAATGTACAGATATATTAACCTGAGCTGTTTATAAGTAATTTTTAAATAAATGTATCAATTTAATATTTGCTTTTGTATTTTGTAAGGTCAATAAATTTGGCAAAAATTATTTCTTTACTATGAGGGCAGTGAGACAATCAAGCATGTTGCCCAGAGAGGCTGTGGCTGCCCCATCCCTGGAAGTGTTCAAGGCCAGGCTGGATGCAGCTTCGAGCAACCCGGTCTAGTGGAAGTTGTCCGTGACAAGAGGAACTAGATGATCTTTAAGGTCCCTTCAATCCCAAACCATTCTATGAGTCTGTGATTCTGTTTAACAAACACAAAAGAAAAAAGACAAACAAGTTTCACCCATCAATTCTTGCCAAAGCAAAAGAATTTCAAAAGTCTCTCCTACACCTGATACTTGCCCACTTGGGACCTGCTATCTGTGACTGCTGAATTTAAATTGTGAGTGAGAGATGAATTTATGCCTTGCTGTTAAGTATTAAGTACCTCAGCAGAAAACATATCTCCTCCTTTTCTGAAGAGAAAGTCTGTGTCTCTAGACAGAGTCAGGGCAGACAGCTGTGATCCCTCCTTACTGAGGAACAGATGAGAAACATTGTCCTCTTCTGACTGACACTAGAGCAAATCCTTCAGAAACCTGGAACTTCTGGGGCACTTCTGAGTTTACTATTCACTGTTGACCTCACAAAGCAGCCTTCCCAAAGGAAAACACAATTCCCCTCACCTCAGAATACACAGAAAGGCCCATGTGTTCCTCTTTCTGAGTAGTCCTGCCCAGACCCCCATTTACCACCAGGGCAGGGATTGAAAGTATTCTCGAAGCTTTATAAAGCTTTACTTTGCCATTTGACATCTTCATTGATACTCCAAGATTTTCCCTTTGTCTTTTACTCCCAGACATGAATACATAGGCTGCCTCCATCACTCCCTGTGTTCCAACAACTTCTCACTCCTCTTTCCTGGGTCAGTCTATAAACACACAGACAGTTGTGCCTGATGTGAACATAATCCCTCCTGAATCCCTCCACTGCCCTTTCCTAACTTCCTTCCTTTATTTCACCACATCACACAGAATTTGTTTTATATTTTTGTCTTGGTGCTCTTATCAAGGCACCTCTTATACTGAAAGCATCCTCTCTTTCTTAGTAGTTCTCAGTGTTACAAAGCTAGTGAAGATTTAACCAGTTTTTAGGCATTTCCCCCACTGGATTTCTTCCTTTCCATGCTGATCACTTCTCCATACACAATCCTTCCTGAACCCTTGCTCACGGCTCAGGGGGAGATATTTCATATTTACCAGTGGAAAAGAGAACACACGAACTCTCACCTTCTCGAGGAGGTCTTGCAGTATCTTGCTAACGTATTGTTGTTTTACTTCAGCACCTCAAAACAGGATCTGTCCTGCTAAACATGTATTTATGCTTCACAGTACGTCCTCATCCTCCTCTGAGTACTCCTGGCACAACTGAGCTGTGCAGTTGGATGCTGTTGCTCTGTACAGCCTGATTTCTGGCTCTGTGAGTAGAGAGGATGCTTCCACAGATCCTATGAAGTCCTACAGCCTGGACGGCCAGGAGACCATGATTACAGGCATACTGTGGAAAACACTTTCCCAACAGGGCACCAACAAGTACCTTAGTGGTGTATGCTGGCTTTGTTGAGGTCAGGTGAACTGCAGGAAGTTGTAGTGGATTTGGCATTTATCTGGCTACTAAAAAACTCCCACCAGGCCATGTCATTCATTCAGTGAGCATATCCTGAGTTCCTATGTCTCTCTGCTGCCTGTGATCTCTTTTGGACAGCTAGCTGTGTACATGAACATCCTCCCGTAGGTCAGACTCAAATCCATCCTTGCCCTGCATCCTGTCTTTGAGCTCTTAGTGGGAGATCCTTAGAGGACAAGAATAAGAAACAGGACTAATCAGAAATCCCTGTGTACATTCTCTCAGCTTCCAGCAATCAGCTGCTTAGAGGACTTTGAACTGGAGCTTGCCACAGTACCATCATGTCAATAGTCCCCCATGGACCTATCGTCAGTAATGTATCTTATTTTTTTGAACTTGTAACATCTTGTGGAATGAGTTCCACAAAATAATTATGCCCTGCATGACAAAAGTTTGCTTTAAATTCCCTGTGTGATTGTAACACTGGAACCCCCTTAGGTCCTGTATTGTCAGAAACAATGCATTAGTCACTCCCTAATCACTTTCTCCATGACACTCATTATTGTGCACATCTCTGCCTTTTTCCCTTTAGTGGATCCTCTGAAAGGTCTAGATTATTTACTGTCTCTCTGTTGTATTTCCTTATACCTTCCTAGTTCGATCCCTTTGAAACACAGAAATCAACCAAATAAAAGATGAAAGATGAGGGCACATTAGAATTGTTCCTAGCATAGATTTCGACAGTTTGATTTGACTAGCCTTGTTTGTGACTAAATTGTACTTAGCAAGTACACCACTAGGAAAAAAAATCCAAATAAAAAACTAAAATAGCATTGGCTAACAAATGGCAGTAGTAATAAACAGACTGGCTTCTCAAGGAATAATGTGTAACAAAACAATAAAATAAACAGGTGGAATAAAATATAATCCCAAGATAATTTCCAAAACTAAACAGGTAGCTCTTATCCCCAACACCTAGTGAAGGCTCCTTTGCTCTGGGAGGAAATTCTCCAAGTTTACCACTTCAGGGGAATGAAAATAAAGGGAAATGCAGAGCTGACTCTCGAGTTCTCTGTGATACAGCAGACAATTGCATCTGCTCTGCTATTGACCCCTTGAACAGGGTTTCAGAAAATCCATGCATTTAAGAAACGCTGCATGACAGCTTATTACTTCCTAGAACTGTCACTTATCTCCGGCTGCAAGTGACTCAGCTGAACAAATATCGCCTCGTACATTATCATGTGTTCGTTAGCAGCGAGATTGGCTTTCTTATGCATGGTCAGCACAACACTTTTTCTCTTCTGCAAGAAAATAAAAAAAGATATATTTAGGCTGAACAGCCCAATATTTTCATAAAACACTTTGAGAGGCAGCTGCACCTCTGGACATTTTCAAAGCACCTGTATCAGGAGTTGGGCTCCTCAGCCTTTGCTTTGTGCTGGCAAACTCTGCCATTCTTCCCCAACCCACAGTGGACTGAGGCATCTCTTCACCAAGACACAGCACCTGTGCAGTCACAGTTAGCTGACAGGAGGCAAAATCCTAGCAAGGATGCCATAGTCTGTGGCCACCTCAGTCCCTGCACAGCCTGAGTCTCACACAGCCTATATGACCATTGTAAACTTGTTCTCATATGGTTTTTCTTGCTTTTTCTCTGGTGAAACAAAACTTTCTCATTAAAAATTTTTAAAAAGGGTTTTTATACAGCAGCCAGTAATCAATTTAGCAGCCAGTAACTGAGGTGACTTCACTGGGATCTGGAATTACCTCCTAAGTAAGAATTAGTACCCTTAATGACCTACAGAGTTAAGCAACCAGGTCCTCGTCTGGTGCACAGAGCCTGTGCAGGTGACAGAGATCCAGACAAGCTGCCAATAATTATGCAAGAACATAGTCCCACATAACCTGCCCAGCATAACTGAAAGCCCTGCTCTCTTCTTTGATCTTTTGAGTCAGTGGATATTTGGATATTCTTCGAGGAAACACTAATATGCCAAGGCTCTTCTGTTATCATTAAGAAAACAGTAAACAGGTTAAGCAGGTGCCTCTCCTTCTGCAGGCTTTACTAATCTAAAAGTTCATCTGGCAATTGGCAGGTAGCTATCACAAAACCCATGAATATGTGTGTGAAAATAATGTCTTTCCCTGTGCTTCCAAACAGAGATGGAAAAGTGGAGTGTGCTATTACTTATTAGTTACTGAATCAGTGTTTCAAATTCCTTCTCAGGAAAGAAGCTGTGCCCAGCCCCAGTGAACACCCACCCCTCCGCAGGATGGATGATGAAGTCTCTTCTCTGGTGGGAATTTTAAAGAGACTTTTATGGAATTCTTTCACAGAGTGTGGTCATGGGAGAAGGCAAAAAAAAAGACTGTGTAAACCAGTCATGATGCTGGCTCGTGGCACAGGACTTACAGTGGTGCAGGGAAGGAGGAGAAAAAGACTTTGGTAGCCATCCCAATTTAGGTGGTCAGGGAAAGGGCTTAAATACAACCTCCAGAGCAGATGGTGTGCAAATCAGCTTTTCACCCAGGTAAAATGAAGGAGATGCAGACACAGAGAAATTCACAGAACCATTGGGATCAGGAACTGTGGCTAAGATGATCCTCTGGAGAAGTTACCACAGGTTGTGAAAAAAAAAAAAAAGTTGAAAAATGAGACCATAATGCCTAGTGGCATTATCTCTATATATAGATAACTATATATCCTATATGAAGCATATATATATATTTTTTTTTATTATTTTTTTTAACAAGGCTGACATAATTTTTTCATTTCTCAAAAAAATTGGTTGTAAAAAATAATTGCATTTGCATTTTCAATTAATATTTTTTGAAAGTTTTTGCATTACATTCTGTTAAAGAACAACACTATTAAAAATGTACAACAACAAAACATATTAAAACCTGAAAAAGCAGTTTATTGGTCACCATATCTGAATATGGGGTCCTTTAGTAGCATTTCCAGTGTTTGTATTATTTTTTTTTTAAATGCCTTTTGACTACATTCAGGACAGGAATTTCTGAAAATATCCAGGAAAGAAAATACTTCAAATATTTTAAACTGGCTACTTTAAAGGTATACAGAGGAAAAAAAAAAAGTCAGATAACGATTGGAGAGATTGGATTGGTCAGTTATAGTGTGCTATTTGAATCAGCTTGTAAAATGAAGTAATATTTTAAAAAAGCTTTTAATACAGGCTGACACCGAGTCAGATATGTCAGAAGAGAGAATGTAGGTCACACTAACAACACAGAATACCATATCCTGAAATGCAGTGACACTGAAAAGGACTTCAGAAAATCAATTTGCCATGAATTCCCTATGCAATCTATGGGCTAAGGTTAATGCAATACTTGCATGATTATGCAGGAGGCCATGATATTACAGGTATGTATCACTGATGGGACCAGCACTGCTATGTCCAGTTCTGGTATCTGATTTTCAAATAATGATGATTCGGGAATATTGCAAGGCAATCAAGAGTGAGTCACTAAATTATTGGAAATTGTGGAATCCTCACCTGTGCATAACATACTGCACCAGGCACCCGCAAGGAAAGGGCATGGAAAACTCACCACAGTGCCAGTGAGGTGCTGGGAAGGGAAAGTCCTGACACCAGGGGACTTTGCAATTAGTGAGCAAAGCCTCACCAGTAAGTAATTAAGAAAGAGAAGGTATGCAAATGCAGGTTGGAAAAAAAAAAAGTCTGGTCTTTTAAAAAGTAAAGTAAGTACTAGGTTAAAATCAAGTGCTTGAGAGCAGCAATGTAATAAGCTGATGTCCTTCCCCTAAGAATGAGTGCCTTTACAAAAGATACACTGCAGCTTGTCTGGGACCTGGGGCTGAAATCACATGGCTGGCATGATGCAAGGAATAACACCAGAGGTTCTTAATAACTGTAAAGCCTCAAAACCATAATACATTTACTAGACTATGAATATTTTGACACGAAGAGGAAACAGAAGTCAAGGAAAAATAAATGTTTGTGTTTACATGGTCAGCTGTTTACCAGTTATCTTCAAAGCAGAAGAAGCCCCAGCAGGTGAAACCGAAACAAAAATGCACATGCTGCTGTCTTAAAAAATGCAGGATAGAAATAAGGTCTGTGAAAAAAAAATATTTTTGACTGTTTGCTTGTGAAAAGAAGCAACACTTTTTTACATGCACACAGACAGAAGCACAGAGCCAAGAAGCAGGAGGACTGAAGGAGAGACAAATGAGTATTTAAAAATGATGTGTTCAAAGATCCCAAATATTTTATTTACACCTGCATTCAAAAGTGGATTTTAAGCTGCCATTTCAGCACATCTATTCTCCCATGTAAAAAAAAAAACCAAAACCCAAACCAATATTAAATACTGTTACCAAGGCAGTAAGTGCTGCAACATTTGCATTTAGGAGCAACAGATCTCCAGAACTGGCTTGTGTGCATGCAAACATTTTCAAGATAGTGTCGGAGTAACTAATTAAAAACCCCTACATCCTTGCTCATTATCATCAGCTGCTGGAAGCTGCTATGTGAGTACTAGCCTTAAAAAACATGTTGGGCCAGCCTTGAAATTTGCAGCTTACTAAACTTTACCACCAGGCAAACAAAACTCTTAAAACAAAAATCAAGTATGAAAAGAACCAGATCGTCATTATAGAAAAGGGAGAGAATAGTGCAGAGATTTTAAAAAGAAAATGAGGCTCAGAATGTAACAAACTGCCTCAAGTACAAGCACATCTGATTAATCTACTGCTCTTTCTAAAAACAGCTGATAGCCTTCATCACAAAAAGTGACAAAGGGAACAAAACCAACTTGGGAAGTAAAAATCACCAAAGAAGAAGAAGAAGAAGAAAAGGCTTTCAACTGCTTTGACAATGAGGTGACTCAAAGAACTGTGTTAGGTACAGCACTGTTTAATATGTTAGCAAACAGGAGAAGGGGCTTAAAAATTCAGCCAATAACACTGGACTTTGATACAATTATTGAGACTTGTCCAATATTATGAGAATATTATGAACCACTTCGGAAGGGCCTAATAAACTAACTAAATAGGCAAGGAGATGGCAAATAAAGGTCACTGGAGAGAGAGACGTGAATGCATATTAGAAAGAATTTCTCCCATGCATCTGTGCTAAAAGGCCAGCACTGACACCGCCTTCGAGCACACACAAAACCGTGTTTGGGGTAGTGCCACTGACAGTGCAGGAAGAGCTCCGGTAGGAAACGGAGCACTTGTGTGGATCAGGACCTCCACTGAATTTGTGACCGTTGTGGGGGGAGGTGGAAGGGAGTAAAACCGTGGGCAGCTGGCCGACAATCTGTCCATGTGCAAGAGCAGGCAAAGAAATAAAGCAAAACAAAACATGTTCCTTCTGCTTCACCATAAACAACTCGACCACAAAAAGAAAGACTACGTACAGACCAAACTAGGAAATAGCGAGGCCACTACAATTTCATTTTGTAAAGGAGTGATTTGGCCTTTCTGCTCAGCATAGCCCAAGGACTCGCAGAAATGAAATGGGTCCCAGAAGAGGCCACAGAAATGATTAGCTCGCTGGGGAGAGAGCAGAGGGAGGCTCACCTCCAGCGACGCATCCGTCCGCTCCCTGCAGGAGCCGAGCTGGGAGCAGGAGACCCTGGTAAGGAGCTGTAGCGAATCACCCTGGGGAATTACCCCAGGAACCAGGGGAGGGTCGGAGAAGGGACGTGCTGGAGTCAGGTTTTCCTGCAGTGCTCCCAGCCCCTGTGGAGAGGGCTTGTCCCAGGGAGACTGCAAGTCCTCACCACCCCAGGACCCCGCTGTGGGGTCTCCATCCCTTCACATGAGAAAGACCTGCCAGAACAGGAGTATTTGAAGCCTGTTTCAGGCTAAGGGCCAAATGCCTTAAGCACTCCATTACTGTAGGTGAACTCCAGAGACGCTGGAATAACATTGGCTTCATTTACGTGAAAACAGGGGCGTCGTGCAGGCTGACTACACAGCAAATTTTAAGACTAAACAAAATGGTTCTATCTTCATAATGGAAAAAATAACATTTTATCATAACTAAGTTTCTGAAAATGTTAGTGACAAACCACAAGTTGTTCAGTATTTTCTGCTATAACAAGCAGATACAGAACAGAATAAGAAAATCTGTGTGTTTCACATTATGGTTTTATGTATTGTGCATTGAGCTCGCCTAAGAGCTAAACAGCATTTGATTTGTGCCTAACAATAAATAGGAAAAGGATTGCCAATTAAGAATGTGGGGCAGCTATTTTTAACGAAATGTTTTTAAACTTTTGGCGAAGTACGAGAGAAAGGCAGTGCCATCTGTCGGGGAAACGCGGCCGGTTCAGGGACCGCTCGGGCTCGGCGCTGCTGCGCCGTGGGGAGAACAAAAGCCCGGCCGGACTCAGGGACAAGCCTGGTTTGATGCGGGATAAACTTTTGCTGACGAACAGAAAGGAGAGGTGAAACAATCTCAGTCGATTCAACACCGGACTGTGTCAACCAGCAGCTATGAGATGTATTTAACACCTTCGTGCTCCTTCTCGGCAGCAGTTTCAGATGCGCGGGGACAGGATGTGGGGCACAGGGCGATGGAGCGAGCAGGGCAGGGGACGTCAGGCAGGGCAAATCCACGCCACCTTCGGCCACTGCAGCAGCCACAGAAATGTTCCTTCCTCGCCGTCCCATGAGTCAGCACTCCTGATGTCAAGACTTTGCACTCAAATTGAAACACGCAGCAAGTCCTGTATGGGAGGAAGAGAATGTGAGCTCCACAAAGGGCTAAGCTGGCAAGCTTAGGTGGTCTGTCAAGAATCGGGGCTTGGGTGGTTTTTACTCATCATTTCCACACTGCTTGTGATTTCACTTTAAATATGCAGCAGCCGAACGGTTGTAGCCAAACGCAGGTTTCAATAGTTGCACTGAATTTGAAAGCCAATGTATTTAACATTTAAATACACTGCATGCACCTTATGAATTATTTACTTACACCAGCCTTTCTGGAGATTCAGGGATATTCTCACACCCACACATGCATAGCAGCACTAACACATCTATGTGTATCAGATGAGTCTTCTAGCTAATGATGCTTTTCTGTAGCTATTTAGCATGTTGCTATTTTCATTTACAGGTCAGGGTGGGTAGTGGATATCAAATATGGACATTTTTGTGCCCAGTGAGGGACTGACACATCGGCTAGGATCACGTTGATGGTTATTCAACAGAACTGCAGTAGCCGCTATTTTTGCTCCATTCCCACAGCAGCAATAAAACAGTAGCACAAAACAGAAAGTGACACACCAGATACATTGAACAGCAGCTGCCCTTAAAATCCGAGCAGTCCCCATGGACTGATTTGCCATTTGCAAACACTACCTTATTTTTCCCCCTTCCTCTACTGAGGGGGTGTAATTAAAGAAGAGGGGAAAAAATGGCATCATAGCAGTAAGAGCAAAGAGTAAACAGTGAGACCAAAAATACATGACCGTGCTGGGGGAGATGTGTGGAAAGGATGCATCAGTAAGGTGGTTCCTTTAAGAAAAAATCATCAGTAATAGCAGGTGGACAGTCTCCTGCTAATTAGTAAATCACTTAATAAAAAAATTCACTTTTCAGGCAATACCAAAGCAAACAGTTAGTGTATAAAAGCCAGGTAAGCAGTGGAAGCACACACCAAAAGTGCCCTTGGGCAGGATTAATGTATAGACAAGCTTTTGGAAAAGCATATTTTTCTGTTTTAAACAGGTAAGTGTATTTTGAACAAAGGCAGGAAGACTTATTCTCACGGTGTTCCACGCTGCCCTGTTTTAAGTACCGCATGTCATAAGATGTGGAATGAAAAAAGCACTTTTCTGGTGCCAAAGGGGAGAGGGACTTAAAGAACAAAAAAGTACCATTTCACTTGTAAGAGGTGCACTCTGGTATTTTTTCCAGCTGAACTCTGTAAGTGTGCAAAGTCCAAGAAACAGAATATTAATCTTTGATGAAGCAAACCTAGACTTGTATAGGCTTGGACTGCAACCATAATTATATTGTATTCAAATGCCAGGGCTCTTTTCTCAATAAATGCACTTAAAGTATCCTGTAGAACAATATTCCATGGGGAGACTGAACTAATCTGCACTTTCAAACTCAAGATGATATAGAGGCCAACCAGAACCAGAACTGGAGCTAAAAATATTCAATGACCCAATCACTGCATAGCTTGTGATAGTAACCTTTTTTTCATAACATATGTTCACAGATATGTCATCATCATCTGTTGTCAGACTAGCGGCAAATAAAGACTCGCAAATTTTCCTACATTTTTCACATCTCTGCTTGTTACAGCAGTAACATTGCCTGCTTGCCTTTTATTCATCATGTCTAGCATGTTCTAGTAATTCTCTGTCATGCTAAGATCTTGTGCTCTCAATATTTGTTTGCCTGGCTTTTAAAACAGATATACAACAAGTTTTCTTCTTTTTTTCCCCCTCTTATTATCTGCATTACACTTCTTCTGATTTAGGAAGGACAGGAATCCCTTTCCTGCACACATCCCCAACAGTTTAAGACTCTAGTCATCCTTTTATTTAATATCAACAAACAAACCACCCAAATTTGATGCTGGATGAAAATGTAGCTATCAACATAGCAGAGCTCAGCCAAAAGGACTTTCCCCAGTACTTTCAGTCAGGGGACCTGGAAATACTTCCCAGCTTCTATGGCTGTTCTGCCTGTGTGTCAGGATGAGTCCCAAGTCTTAATCTCCTCTAATTCTTTAATACTCCCTGGGAGAAGGCCAAGGTGTGTACAGGTTAGGAACATGCCAGAGCATGCTGTCAAAGGTCTGGATGATCTGAACAATAAGGCACTGGGACTACAGGGTACAGGCATAGGGTGTGACATGGATTTTGCTATTTCCAGCACTGGAACGGGGCTTTTTTTGCCCAAAACGTAGGAATTCACAATACAGAAAATTAATTTCCAAAATGTGAGAGCTAGTGAGCATTAACTAGCATTAGTGACTTGCACCAGCTATTAGAATTCTGTTGTCATAACCAATAAGATTTTCAGTTTTTCTCAAAAATCTGTTATTCTATGTAGTCCTGGATCAGGAAGCAAGGTAAATAAATATGTGCAGAACTTCCCATCTCAGTGGCATGACCCAAGTGAGTAAAGACAGAACTGTATTAAGACACGTGTGCTGTCAAAGCTCACAATAGGTCAAACCCATCTACTAGGTAAATTTTTCATTTACCTTAGGGATGATACACCAACCATGCAGATTTACGGACTATGAGTTAAGTTTTCCTGATGCTGATGGGAATTTTAACCTCAGTCAAGGAAGTGTCTAGGCCTGAAGGAGCCTAAAGACACCAATAATCACTTGCAGGTGATGATTGTCTGTGTTGAATGATCCCATTTAAAATCCTGCCAGGCATCTATTTGCCTCTTCAGCTCCTTAGTTACTTTTGTGTATCTGGCCTTTGTTATTTGGAGAGTCTTTGGTTTATTCTTCTTTCTATAGTCTTTTGTCTTTGAAGGATTGATTTATTGCTATCTGATATGAGCTACATAATCCAACAAAAATGCCTTGTCTCAACAGTTTATAGTTCTGCTTAAGATTTATGTATCATCCATCCTTCCAAGGAAAGTACTTGCTTTTTCTTCTTTACAATTTTAAATGTTTGCCTATTCAGAAATAAAATCTTCTCTTAGGAAAGGAAGTTAAGCTGAAGTGTGAATCATTTTAAACTCTGACATGGCTCAGTTTAGGAGGTGCTCTTTGTAACATAAAAACACACACATTCCCTGCTACCCGTGTTCCCCAGCGCATTTTCCTAATTGTTCCTACCCCTCATTCCAGCTCTTCCTCAAAACTTTCTCATTTTTGCACTGAAAAATGATTTCTCATTTTTTTCTCTTTCCTTTTCTTTATTTAAAACACTGTGGCCAACACGATTTTCATGGGCTTAACCCTGTCTTTGACTCTCTCTTGAATCTCTATGATTCTTTCTGCCTCACCTTGGGATGAATGTTCTATCCTCAGCTTGTGCCTAATTGTCTCCTTGGTTGTTTAATGTCTTATCTGACACCCTTCACTCATCCTTGGTCACACACTGAAATCCCACAGTGCCTAAACTTACCTTGGTTTGGAGCCCTCAGTCTGCTGGAGAATTGTAACTTGCACCAAGAACAGAACATGGGCCTCTAGATCTGAATGAACCAATGAGGCTTTGAGAGGGGGAAAGGGGACATGACCTGGACTTGTCTTCTGCAAAAGTTCTGGCCCCAGCTGTTGTGTCTGGGAGCATTTTGCTCTGGAAGATGGCCACATTTTAAGAATCAAAAATAATTTTCAACATGCTCTGGTTCATGCGTACGTTCACAAGTAAATACAAAAAGAAGGCCACGTATGCAGTATTCACACCCATAGAACTCACATTCAAAATGCTGTGGAAATGAAAAGCTTCTGAAAAATCAGGTGACCTTTCCATGGACCCCTTCACTCACCTTTTTAGCTACACTTTTCTTGCCTCAGCTACTTTTCCTCAAAGGCATCAGAAGTTCTTCAGCCTCTATGTACCTCAGCAGAAGGCACGGATACTTGATGTCATTTAATGATCAACCTATTAAGTCTGATACCATTGACCTCCGCAGCAGTGCTTACTAAGCACAAAATATGATAATATTAAACATTTTAAAGAGGTTTTTTTATGTTTCATTTCAAACCAAGTACTTCTGATTAAGGCAGTCAGTTCAATTCCTACCACAGTTTACATCTAAACCTTTTTGAGGTTTATAATAATCTCCTCCACCTAAAAAAAGATTGGTGACTAACATTAATAGTGCAAGCAAATATTTTTAACCCCAGAGCACAACCAAAGGAGGGCAGGTAGGCTTTGCTGCTCTCAACTAAGCTACATATGGGATTTGTGATGTGATCATTCACATTTACGATGAGTGTCAATCCAACATCTGCTCTTACCATATTGGACTGTGAATATTTCAGATCAACAACAGAAATCCAGATGTGTTTGTGTCATGAGCTCTATGCACTCTACTTGAAATGATTTGTCTTTAAAAACAGAATTATGGATGCACTCACGCTTGCAACAGTATCCTGAAATGTTCCTCCTGCACAGCAGAGCTTTTGTGGGAGAATTCAGCCACCTGGGTCCAAAGTCCCTGACATTCCGGGCAAGAGGCATGTGCAGATGGGGACTCCCTCCCTTCTCAGTGCAACAGCTGGAAGTAGAAGACAAACCATCATCACATTCTACACCATTATTTTCCCCACTTCTAATTTGATTCTTGCACTAACCCCCCCACAAACTTTTACTATGCAGTCTCCCTTCTAAGGATAGCACAACACATTATGTATAGTCACAAAATCAACAAAAGCCATACTTATTTTATCCCCATGTCTCTCTACACAGCTGAGTAATTTAAAAATGGTTATTACAAGCACTACATGTGTGACCTGCTACACTTTATCAATTACCCTGTCTTATTTCTTTTTTTACTATTCAAGTTCAGGATTTCCATCCTGCCCCAAACACAGTGAATATTCTGGTTATAACAGAGGAAAGTTGTTGTTAAGGTTTAACTCATATCAGAATGTCTTAAGACCAATTATTAGCTTTTAATTTTGTTTTCTCCTTCCACCAAGCCTGGGTTCTAGCTGGTGCTATAGATGGGGTTCACGTGCACACATGGAAGAGCCACACATGCAGCTGTTCATCTGTATATGGAATCAAACATGGATGCCTGGACACTGGTCCTCAACTTCCAAGAAAAAAAATAGATATTAACAGATTTGACCAATGCTGTTTGGAGCTTAACACATTGCTGCTTTCAAAAGAATATGGAGGGAGCTCGCTGCCCTGTGTGTGGTGAAACACACAGAATGGCTCTCTGTCTGCCATTAGCATGGCCCAGCATAGCTCTCAAACTCCCTGTGACACGATGGGGAAGCACAGGAGTGAGCACATCAGTGAGCACAGCTACAGCATCTCCCCCAGCCACAGGCAGCTGTGCGCAGCCCTGCCCAAGGCTGGGGATAAACCTGTGCCTGGAGGACAGAGAGCACACTCACTCCAGCTAGAGCCACACCCCAGAACTGTGCCACAGAGCTGAAAAGCACTGCACTGAGGAGGGGGAAAAGACAGCGAAGAGCTACAGGGAAGTGCTCACCATGGTCAGGGGACTTACAGTCACCCATCTGGGTTACTAATGCAGTTTATTTTCCTAATTCTGCTCCATAACACATTTATTGGATCACCTTGTTCAGATGTGTGTAACTTCAGAGGCATGTCCCTTGCTTGTTAAAGGTACATGGCACTTCCCATATTCTAAGGAGAATTTATGTTTTTAGACATGAGCCTAAGCAAAGGTGCTCTTAAGAAAACAACTATAATCAATCAGGAGTATTATGACAAAAAAAAATCACTAGAAAATACTGATTCATGCAATCCTGCCCTCTTCTTCTTTTTTTTCCTTTTTTTTTGGTAAGAAGAAGGACAAAGAAATATTTTTCAGAGCTCTAACTTTTTGTAAGAAAAAAGCTATAGAGAATAAAGACATTACTGTATTCACCTGAGACCTGGGAGACCCAGATTCAACTTAGAGCTTTACCTGATTTAGTTTTGGCCTCAGCAAATCCCAGGTGAATGTCATGACCAACTGCATACATCTCAGCCTTTGGTATTCGCCCAGGGAATTCAGGGAGCCCAGGAATCAAAAATGTTCCTTGGAAGCTCATCAAGAAGTCAGGACAATGGCAAGAGTGGGACCCAAATCTGCACAAATAATGGGAAAGAAAAACAGGTGCAAAACGAGATTTGCCAAAATGAAATGAAAAAGATCTCATTTCTAAAACAGTAAAAAGCTGAGTTCCTCTACTATAAAACCTGGTAAAACAGAATGTCTTCCATGAGGTCATTCCACTTATGGTGATAAATAAGCTTTAAACCATCCTCTTGAAAAAAAAAAAGTAAGGACCATTAAATTCTGATATCCCCAAGTCTGAGGAAAACTCCCAGTGACTTTATTGAGAATTTTGCCTTGATGAATAGAGATTCTGGAGTTCAGGAGGTGGCCCTGAAATGTCAGGGTCAGATCTCTTCAGTACCGCAACTGAACACAAAACAACCAAGCTCAAAGGAATCACCCAGGACCCTGAAATTCTTCTCCTACCCCTAAGGCACTGTGCAGCTATGTACAAGTCACAAATACCGTGTGAGATTTGCCTTCTATTTGCCAAGCTCTGGGTTCCTGTCCTGCTCCAGACTATTGTGCTATCACACTGAATGCCACTGCAGGCTCAGTAAATGCCATAAGATGCCAAAGTCCATGGTTTCTCAGACTCTGCATTTCCCACGCTGCTTAGATTTGCTTGTCACTATTTTCCTGCTTGATAACTGCAGGGATGAGAATATTAGGAGTGGCAGTCTAATCAGTGACCACTCTGGGCATTCAACCTGTCAGAGCTGAAAACTCATGAATGAGCTGCAGTGGGTCAATGAGAAGCTAACACATCAACCAGAGCAGGAGGCTCCTCTGCAACAGAGCCCTTCCTCTTCACACACCCAAGACAGAAATGGAAGCCATACAATAAAACAAATTTAAAAAATCTCAAGCCAAAACCAAGCAAGGATCAAAACCCACACAACAAAGATCTACTTTCAGCATAGTGAAAATATAACAAATATTTGCTTGTTCTTTAGACACAGTATCAGGCAGGTATTGCACTAAAGATATTTTTTTTTGCAGACTCATAGCAAAGATCTGACCCTTTCTCACACAGTGAATCCAAATATCAGATGTGCACAAATCCTTATAAATCTCATCAATAACTATTTAAAAATCTATCTGTCTATCTATCTGTCTATCTATCTATCTCAAACCCTGCAAGTACAAGTAAATGAATTCAAATGTTCTCATTGCTCAATTAAATCTCATCCAGAGATGGGTCTGGGCAGCCATGGCCCCAGTTCAACAAACCACTTAAGCATATGCTTAAAACAAGCTCTGGATCAATTCCCAGTGAGGATTAATGCATATTCGTAAATGCTTCACTCCTTTGGAGACCGCAGAATGAAATATTGCTGGAAAAGCCTTAAAAAGTAAAAGCACAATTTTAGTCACTTGTTTTTAAATTAGCTTAAGCCACACTACATATTCTAGACTCAGCAAACTCTCCACAGACAAATGTTTATTTTTATTCTATAGCACCTTGTGCAATGAAATTAAAATTTCAGAATGTAGCGCGGGGCGGCCAGAGGGAGAGATGAGGACAGAAGGTGGAGGTTAATGCAGAAGGACCATCTGAGGTTTCCAAGTACATTATAACAGAAAGCACATAAATAGGATGGCCAAGCCAGTAAATAATGATAGATCAATCTACTGCTATTTCTGTGGCTCTGCAAGATGTACACGTCCTGACACTCCTGTTTATGTATTAAATTGAGAAAGTGAATTGATACAAAGTGAAATGTTTTCTTTCCCTCAAGCTTCTTTTGTGCCTAGATGGACGGATGTTCACAGTCCACTTTTTCCTTTGGTTAACCAGAGAAATATATTCTTGATTAGACCCACATCATTCATGTTTTGCAGAGAATTTTTTGCCTACACATACAAGTCCTGCTGGGGTAAGCCAGCAGAGACCTATTGACTTAGTGTCGTGGCAAATTACATGGCCCTATAGTCAGATGAAATATTAACTCAAGGGACTGATATTTTCACTGGATCAAAGACCCACTAATGAGAAACAGAACACTGGTTTTCAAAGAGGGTTTAAAAAGTTAGAACAAAACACAGATCATTTAATATACTGCAAAAGTTGCAGTAACTTCCTGACAGTTTGCTTGCCTACAAACCTCTTAGCCCTGATTTATTAACATGAGCTGCTGTGCCAAGTTCGTGTCATGAAGGATAGATGCTGTGTGCCCACGCTCTGCTTGGAACTGCATAAACATGATCATCAACTAAATTTGACATCATAATCAAAACAATGAAAATAAGATAAAGGTGGCAGGCAATATCCAAGAAAATGTAGTAAGAAGCTCCTTCTACATTAGGAAAAATAAAATTTGTCTGCACTGATGGAGGGGACGACCTGTTTTTTAAAGGAATTCAGGTGCTTAAAGGAGCAGATGGGTGCACAGTGGGATTTTTAGAAGCTCTTTGATGGCAACTCCCACTGAAATCACTGTGTATTAGGCAGCTAGGTATTTCGGAAAATTCACATTACCTGCATCTTTAAGCACCTAAATACCTTTAAATATTTGGCCCGAAGACAGCTTACTGTAACGTCATAGGAAACAGAATAGTCCCCGCTCAAGGGAAAATAGTTTATTGTATGGTCAATTAATTTTCTAGCAAGAGAAATCCATATAAGCTATTTGTAAGAGAAATTAGGCCAGAACTCCTGAGCTATGACTTCTAAATAGTATTTTGTAACTGAAACAAGAGATCTGGTACACCAAGAAACCTTGGACATTTATTTTTGCAAGACTATAACAGCGATGATACCTGTACAGTTAAGGTGCTCACCTTAAACTGGAGCACATCCGGAATCCACGGGCCTCAATCCCACCGAAGAGGGAAAGATAAATGTGGTACCTCGGTGTTTGTGAAGGGAGTCAGGGGCTGGTAAGTGCAAGGGCTACGGGAGGGACACACTCCCTGCAGAGGAGGCAGGCAAATGGTCAGAGGCGTCATTTGTCTCTTTGGTCTGGGAGAAAGACACGGGCAGGCGCAGGTTTTGTCCCAAGGAAGCTCCGGAATTCCAAAGGTGAATGTGTAAGATTTTGCAGGACATTTATGTCCACCACTGTGAAGGGAAGGGGGCATTGCAGGTGTCACAGAGGTGAGACACTGCTTCTAAAGTGGCTCACTGCCACTTAGTTTTCAAATTCCACTGGTCCAAGAACAAACTGGAGACCTAAGATAGCAAATCCTACGCAAATCCTTTAACTCCTAATTCAGGAGTAGGAGTCAGAATTAAAGAAGCCCATCTACAGCCTGGCTTGCATCCAGGCTTTGCCCTGTTAGCCCGAGGTCCAGAAAATCAAACAAGTTTCTTGGCTTACCTTTTACAGAAAGGGCAAATACCAGTTCTAGTGCCGCACCATGCCACCTTTCAGTTGCAGAAGGAGATTTCTCCTGCATCACCAATCTGTGTATCCCATCCAAGTCACTTCATTTAAAGTGGAAAAAAACAAGCAGTGACAGAACAGGGCCCTTAGAGTAAGGCTCCCAGCATAATGCAGCCACAAGAATTTAACAAGTGGGATTTACTTAACTGGTCACTAAGTGTTAGCATTGCTCTAAAGATATATGGCTGAAAGTGTTTCTCTGGCTATAAAGAAACAGAACTGAGGGAGCAGAGAAAATGTCTGGCAAGCAAACTCTCTCCCTTTTGTTTAATAGCTCTCTTCAGACTTGTAAGCCTAGAAAAAGCTTCATTAAAGCTAATGGACAAATCTTCCAGGAAAAAAATTAAGCACTTAAATGTTACTAGTTTTGGTCTGAGCACGCAAAATTTCTCTTCCTTGCTGGGTTCACCCCAAGATAGCAATCTTCAGGCAGAGTACATAAATATTGTCAGTTCTCAGGCTGGCTTTGTGTCTCAGACCTGATGAGTGACTGGCAGAGTTCACGGGCCAGGTTCACCAGCCTTGTAAGTGGGCACAGCTTCACTGAAGTCAGTGGGAGGCCTGAGCACATTACAGGAACCTGCCATAAATAGAACAGAGCTGTGTCCATTTGTACCAGAAATGACTGCAAATTGCTGCCAGCAACATTGCAGAGAACATTTTTCACCCTGTAGACTTCAGGCAACCCGTTCCTGAAGATACCATACAAAAAATACTGCCCCCAAGTCACCTCCATAGCTACTGCCATGGCACCCCTTCCCTTAACATTTAAAACCCCTTTAACACCCCAATGCCAACCAGCCTTGCTATGCCCCCAGAGTGCTGCTGTGCTTACTTTTCAATAGGTGACTCAGGCACAGATTGTGACCTTCACCAGGTCCCAGTGAGTCGATGGGGAGACACAGCAAGGTGCTGGGACAAACAAAGGTGAATATCATCCCTTATATAATGTATTTAACTCTCAGTCTTTACCCACATCAGGCATTTCGCAGAAGAAATGCTTTAAAGAGCTTCTTTATACATTCACAGTACAGACAGAAAACCTAAATTTTAAAATGCTCAGTTAATACACGCTGCCATTTTAGATGAGATTTTAAATGGGTGGCCAGATAAAAAAGGCCACAACTTCCACCCTAAGCCAGGCAAAACTGCAGCTGAGGATGGGACTGTGCACAAAGACAACTGCAGTCTAGTACCACACCTGAGGTGAGACATAGCAAACATAATCTGCAGTTCCCATTTGGGTGTTGCAAAGTGCAAAAAACAGCATTTGAGATGTCCTGTTCTTGCCAGACATGAGTGATGCAATCAAAGATAAAGTATCCTGCTGTGAAGTCTGCAGCTCATACAGGGAGCACAATGTAACTGAGACCACTTAGACAACATGAGACTCCTGACTGCCCTTGGAACAAGGTTGGCAGAGACCCCTCTGGATGAACAAGGAGCAACAATTTGTCATTAATGGACTGTTTCTAAAATTTTACGTATTATCTTATTATTACTTATAATATCAGTATGATACTGCTACCTGCTGCTTGTTCAAACTAATACAGTTAAAAATAGAAGAATAGATGGATTTCGATGTATAAGTGACCTGTTTTGGCAATTTTCAACAGCACCTAAGAAAAGTCCATTGTGTCATGGCTTCTTTAAGCACTTTTTCCTGAAGTGCAATAGGAGAAAATTCCGTAAAATACTCCAAGAGAGATTTCAAAAATCTGAGAGGATTTAAGGGATCTATTGGTGGCACTGTCAGGCTGCTCAGCAAAACACACAATACTTTAATGCTGACTGTCAGCTCTCCGACTTATAAGCAGAAACCAAAAAATATGAGTCTGAGGACCCTCCTGTGAGGAGGCTGAACAGAAGGCTGAGCACTTTTGCAGTCACAAGGAAAGCTGACTCTCTTTGACAGAAGAAAAAATTAAAATTTTGGGGGGGTTCAGCTTCACAAACCTCATGTTTTTCCCACCAAAATTAAGGGGAAGAAATCCAATACTGCGCTGGGCAAACTTAGCAGTCCAGGCTGACAGCACTGTGTGCACTACAGGACAGAATGCAGTGCACAGGGACCTGATGTTTGTGGCTTTCCACTTTGATCCTCAGCATCTGTTGAAGTTTCTGCAAAGTTATTGTAATTTACTCCCCAAAATACACTGACCCAAACAGGCTGTAGGAACCAAGGCTCTGGCTGCTCTAGAGACCTACAAGTTCATGTCCTGATCGACCTCCTGAAAAGAGCTGATTGAGTACCTGCTTTTCAAAGTTGAGCTTCATGTTTTAGGCAGAATCTTGCCAGAATGCATAATCTAGTTTATGTAGACTCTAAAGGTTTCACACTTTACTTTCAAATCCCAAAATTTGTTAACACTGACTGTAACAAAATGTCCGTGGTGGTGACATTGCAATCCTGGAAATAAAATGCCATAAGGCTTCAGAGCTCCCAACAGCCTTTAAATATGGAAATGAGTATGTATGAGCCCATGACACACACAGGGAAAAGTTATTAGCTAATGACAGCTTTCATTCTCCATTCCAACTCAGGACTCTACTCCTTACGAACTGTTGTGGTCGCTGCAACTTTCATGTTTGATATTCCTGCACTTTGGGGCAGGGACAGCAGGGACAGCTTTTTGTTCTGCTTGTACAGTGACTCCCACAAGGGCTTTCCTAACTGAAATAGTAAATATGTTACCTCCATGTCATTAAAGAGAGTCACTGGCCAAAGGAGGGAATGAGTAAGTGCTAATACCCATCATGCTAATCTGTGCACTCTGCTTCTTCTTAACACCACAGTGAGCCAAAAGAATAATTAAAACTGATTGGTGTAATTGTTTCAACACTAGATGCAGAATTTCAGATCAGAAACTGAGCAGCTGCAGAGATTGCTGAAAATCAGTTTAAGTATCACCATCCTTGCCTGTAGGTAAAGTGCTGAGAGAGAAGATAATATTCTGATTCATGGCGTGGTAAAAGTACTCCAGCATTTTCCAGTAGGCTTCTCTGCAAAGCTACCATGCCTAAAGTGAACTCGAAAAGGTGTTCTTCAATAACTCCATAGTAAAAGTGAAGGGGGAAGGTTTTTACTGCTTTTTTTCCAAAGCATGCTAGCACCACTTGACAATTTTTTGTCACATTGACTCAAATTCACTTTTTCCCCTGAGAAGTATAAGAATTCATCAGCTTTCCCTATCTGATTTGTGCTGTCAAACGCATCAGGAAGTATGTACCTCTCCGTAATTCAAATGCTTTCCTGCCCACCTTAATTGTGTGTCTCTTCTCTGGATGTAACATAGGAAGAATGGGCTGTCTCGAAGGGAGACTTCCCCTGGATGTCCTTATAAGGCAGGTGTACATGATCACTGAAGGGTAAGTCCTACACATAATTCTTCTGTCATCAATTTACTTTACATCTCCATGCCTCATGACAGCCATTTTAAAGGCCTTGTCTACAGGGAATATTGCCATGAACTTCCTTAGACTCTGCAAGGAGTGACAGGAAATCTATACCTCCAAGTGTAAGTAATCCCAGCTGTTTCAGGAGAAAGAAAAATGGTAAATTCATGCTCTTCAGAAGCAATAAAATAAATCCTGATTTAGCTAATTGTCTTAACACAGGAGTTGAGAACAACTGCACATTTCTGTGGAAGCCTGTTAAAATCTCACATATTTCCATTTGACTTTAACAACTTCCAGTGAGCTGATAAGAAGCTCTGTTGATAACAAGAAGTTGGAGTGACAGAGAGTAATTGCTAGAAAAGAGTAGATGTTCATCTCTGTGCTTCAGGTTTCATAGAGCTCTAATAGACTGTAGACCCTGGAGTTTGGATGTGTGTGGATTTTTGGTTTTTCTGACTGTCCCCAGTGTTATGTAGAAAGCATTATTTATGCTACATCTTCAGGGATTAGGACTCTGCAGCTCTGCATCCCTACCCTTTTAACTCCAAATGTCACACATTGCTAAAGAAAATCTTTAAAAATACCTAAAATTTGGTCTGCATCACTGGATTCCTTCTAGACAGCAGCTTTCTGAAATATCTTCACCCTGGTATGCTGTGTACCCACTGAAGATTGTAAACAGCAGTAGAGATAAGGACAAAAATGGAAAAGAAGTGCCATAAAAATATTGAACAGAAAAGAAAGGGAGAAGGATGTTAAGGGAAGTAAGACAAGCCAACTGTAATGAGGAAAGATGTTCTTACCCTGATATACTGGCGGCTTCTGATAAGAGTTCACAACTCAGTGGTGTGAAAATGTGTCAAGGTCATTGAATCCAAGGCATGCCTCTGCTAAATAACTGTTGCTTACTTTGTTTGCCCAGCTTCCCCAGGACTGTGTAGAGTACAAGACACATCCTGTGCACTGGATGACCAGTGGGCCAAATTCCCATTGCTCACTGAGCAGCCAAAGAGCTGTCCCCCTACTTTGCTCCCACATTTAAACCAAACCAACAGCCATCATCCCTAAACTTCATCATAAACGTATGGGTGCCTCAGAATAAAGTTATGTACAGGGAGATGCACAAAGGAGGTGCTAAGCTTGTTTCTATCCATACAGGATAAACACGGCGGAGGGGAGGATGTGCGTGTGTGTGTGGTGGTGGGGAAACTACAAAGCTCTGTCATCAATTAAATTAAACGTCAATCCCATCAACAGAAAAAAAGGAAAGGAAAAGGAAAAAGAAATAAGAAGTTTTTCCATTCTTTCTCATATTCTCTCATCATTCCAGAATTTCTTTAGTGGAGATTTACCCTCTTTTAAAGGACGAAACTTCCTAAGATATCTGATTCTATGAGAATTTGTCAGGCTTGTAATTATTCAAACAATATCTCATTTAGTTAAACAACTGCATATATTAGAAACCTGGCATTCAGTGCTGTATATTATTCCTTGATGCTCTCGCAAATACAGAGTTATGACTGTATGGAAAAAAACCCACCACCCCCCAGAAAAAATCCCTCTCAAAACCTGAAACAAAGTAACTGTGCTTGAGAGATGCTACTTTTGCCTTTCTTTTCCTTGCCCTCTTTAGAAAAATTCAACCTTGATATAATCCTGCCACTGCTGGCTGAAGCCCCTTTTGTTAAAGTCAGAGAGAATCAGAATAAGGTTTGATAAAAACCTGGGAACAAAAATAAAACAATCACCCAGCAAACAGAGTAAAAAGGAATTGCAAGCAAGTATTTGTATCAGTAAACTTGAAAACCATCATCTGCTGTCTTCACTTAATGTCAATAGTTACTCATGTCCACTTTCATAAATATCATCTTGTAACTGGCTTTTCATCCCTTTCCACACATGCCACCCCTCCCCCTCAACAAGCAGTTGTAATATATGGGAAAATTGAGCTTGGTAAGTAAATTCCAGACTGTATTGGCCAATCTTAAGAGATTTCCACACAGTGTTAGCAATTTACACTGATAGCTAATTTGACCGTTAAAGAAGTTATTCTGGTCAATGAATTAGTTTGTTTACAACTAAAAGGAAGTAGTAACTGTGAACTAAAGTGCTATTTGAATATTCCTTATTTACAAACTCTGGTTCAGCAAAGCTTACACCGGTTACATTTGATTGGAACTGATTCTGTGGTGCAACTTGAGTACAGGTTATTTGTGAGTATCTAACTAAAATAACACATTTTACTAATAAACTGTAACACTGTAATCTACTTCTTTTCCCCCAAATCTTTAAGAAAAAATATAAAATCCATAAATATACATACATTGTTGATATGCCTGAAGGCCAAGTGAATATACTTAGTGCTACTTGAAATAAGACAGTTGAATGCTGCTGAAATCTTACTGAAGTAGCTAGTAAAAGGCCTGAGGAGCAGAACACAATAAGCGTTCAAAACCATCTCACAATGTAATAATCAATGTGTAATATGAGCTAGGGGTTAGTTAAATAAAATGTGAAAGCTGTATTAATGAACCCTTTCGCTGTCCAACACAGCATTTCATTTTCTTTCATAGGCTGCATAATGCAGGGCTTGGGAATAAATTATAGATGAAACCCCCATCATATGTTTATAAATACACTAACATTAGCATTTTACTTCCTCATAAATCTGCACCAAACATTCAGGCACAAGATAGAAAGCCCTGTAAAACAATGATATATTCTCTGCTTGCAAGACTTGCCTAGTGGCCCATTCATTTTTACCGCTGTTCTTCAAACATTACTTTCTTCGCTCATGCCCCCTCATTTAAAATCCATTTTAATTTAAAGATGTTCGAGGCAGTCCTAGTGGTACATTTACTCATCCTGGTTATACATCATGGAGCAGGGAAAAGAAAATTGTTTAATCTAGAGATACGGTTCACTGTGGTCACCACTGAACAGTGGAGTAATTACCAGATCAGCTCTGCTAAAAATGCACTCAGGGTGTTCTGTGACCTATCATCTTCTAATCTGCATAGTGAAGTATAGCTTCATAACTATAAATTGCTGACTTAATTAAAACCAGGACCTTTCTGTCATTTAATTACAGGGAGAAAGGTTATTGCTTAAATGCAATTTTCCAAATGTGATTTCTTAACAGTTATTAACTGCTTCACCATCATTTATTGTTTCAGATTTTTCAATTTGAAAATAGTCCCTGTGACAGAAGTAATGACTTCATGAAAAACTCAATCTAGATGGAGCTGAGCAGACCCATTTGTTTCTCGTAAGTGGAGCAGACAGAAAACTTGAAAATGTCACAGGAGGATCCTGTGATTGTTCCACTTTACAGGAGTAATTAAAAACCAAGAGGTTATATTAAAGGTGAGGACAGGAGGTTTATGACAATTTCAAGGTTTTTCCCCTTACCAAAATATTGCCTGTGCCTTTTCAACTCTGTTAGGAAAGGTTTGGATTAATAATTAATAGTTTATCCCAATCCAATACACAATACTAGTACCAATGCACTAAGATTAGCCTGTTAGCTCTGCAGTTTTCTATTCATCTGCCAAGAGCCACCTTAATTTGAAGATAAACAAGTTCCATATAATTTTCCTCTGCATATAAAGGTTTTCATTTCCAAGAACTCTTGTTTCCATGAAGTGTGTAAGTGCATTTTAACTAAAATTTGAGTAGTAGCTCATTGTCTAAGACAGACCTTCTCATCCAAGAATGAAATTGATTCTGCAAGGCCGCTTTTATACCAATCTGAGTCCCATGAGAAAAAAAATCAGCATCAAGACCTCCCCTGCAGAGTGCTGCATGAAATTCTACTTGAAGGACCAACCTGACCATTACAACTCACAAGAACAGCTAAAGCCTGAAAGTCCTCTTGCAGGGTACTGCAAATACAAGGCAAGATTCCTCTCCCAAAAAAAGAAAAAAGGCAGAAAAAAGAGATGGAAGAAAAAGAGGGGAAAAAAAAGAAAAAGGAAGAGAAAAAAAGAGAAAAAGAGACCAAAAAAGAGAGAAAAAGAGGGAAAAGGGAAAAACAAGAGGAAAAAAAGATTCAAAAAAAAAAAAAAGAGAGAAAAACAGAGATGCTTGTTGTTGCCAGGACAACAATTTCTTTCTCCCAATAAGAACACATTTTTAATCTGAATTTTCCTTGCATCCCTTTTGTCTAATTAACAGTCCTTCCAAGATGTATGTGAATTTTACATGAAAGAGGTTTCGCAGACCAAGGGAAGCTTACTGTTCAAGAATACCATAGGAAGATAAGCTTTCTACCAGGCAGTCACACATCACTGATGGGGGCTTTAAGGTATCAGAGGAGCTGGCAGTGGATACGACACGCAGCACTACGGATCCATCCATTTTAAACATCTTTGAGACCCCACAAGCCTATTATAGTCTTCAATTCATTAATCCTTCAACACCTGCATTAGTGAGGAGAGAGCTGCTACCCCAGGACACTGGAGCTGAGAGATAGAGGCCACGTCCCCGTGGTCCAGAACCTTCAGCTCCAGGCTAGGGCCAGGAGAACAGAGAACTTCTTTCCTGGACAAACAAGTCATAAAGATTCCTTCTCTGCCCAATTTTCCAAAGCATTCCTCTGCATATGAACTAATTGTGAGACTCTGAAACAGAGTGGGAGCTGTTCCTTAGTAGGCAAATTCTGTGGAGTTTGGTGCAGACATTCACGGTAGGCACAGCGCTGGCTGCGTTGCACTAGCCATGTGGCGATGTTTGCTCTCCCTGCAGCAACACAGCTGAGTATTGCCCATTCAGAATTTGCTCTGCTTTTACTATTAACACAACAACCAAAATATTTTCAAACTACGTGTCACCTCTGTTCCAAATTGCATGACTAAGTGGAACACAAGCTTTTGACTCTTTCCCCCCCTTTCTTTTATTGTGAGGACAAATCATGTTTTTGGTTAGTCACCAAACATATGCGGTATTGGTTTTGTTCCCTGACTGGTAGACTTGCATAACTTAGCAATGGAATCAAAACTGTAAACAGACAACATATGTGCATGTACGATGTGCAGTTTGCTTTCAGCTAATGATCAAGCACTCTGGGTTACAGTTTGCCCTTGGCAAGCATCTGTACTAGCATAGCTTGAATCTGTACATGTTTACACTCCACACTGGCAGGGGAGTGGCAGTGTGGCACAGGAAATAACATGAGGGAACGTGAATTATCTATTTTCAGACGCTGGAGATGGCCTTCACAAGAATAAAAACTATAGGGATAGAAAATCAGAGAGAGAGAGGAAGAAATGGAAGATTTTAATAGAAAAGGGGAAAAATAAAATGCAGCCACCGTAGGAAAAGAACAGGAAAAGGGACAGTGAGATACAGCCACATTCCCTGGAACAAAAATGCAGCAGCTCTGAGCAGAAAGCACCAGGCACAGGCAGTCTTGACTAGGACTCAAAATCTGGACTTTCCTGCCAGGCCAAAACATCTTAGAGATATATACTGTGGCCCTGCCTGTTTATTTAGAAAGCAGTGTTATTGCCAGTTTCATGGAATTCTATGGTAGGGCTAATAAATTACATGATTTTGGTGACCTTTTCCTTATGCAGAGGAAAGTCTCCCTTCTTGCCAAGAGATCCATCAGAGCGCAGGATTATGTCCTAAACAGAACAACACACCTTCCACTCCCCCTTAATGAAGATAGAAATTGTACTATAAGGACACCAGTGCAACTAGGGGAGTTTAATAACAATTTTCCAGTCTCAGTTCTACACTCAACACTTCTGTGTCCTTCCCCAATGCCAACAGCTACTCTGCAGGTGGAGGAAGGAAAGCCAGTGCCTGACACTGCAGACTTCCTGCTGAGTTGTGTCCTGTGCAAGTTGCAGCAGATCTCCTTACTATCACAACCACGCCGGGTGTGAGTTTCCATAAAGCCCTTATATTTGCACAGAACTCCAAGGAAACTGACGTTCTCTAAAAGGACCCAAAACATGCTTATAGAACATAATTACGGGTATCTTTTTTTTCCAACCCTTCTCAAATACTTTTTTATCTCTGATGGCATTGTAGATGGGACTAATCTGAGAATCAGAGACCAAGTTTCTAATATAAGTGGACAGGTCCCATCCAAAGGAGAGAGAATTTTCCAGGCTTTGATCCCTCTTACCCAAGTTTAATTCACATGCAAAAGGAAGCAAACCTAATAAATTCCACGTGGCATATTTATTTCCTCTTGCAGCTGCCGAGGTTCACAAAGCAACAGGACACATAGCACAGTTCAAAGAATGAGAAGAATGAGGAGAGGGGAGGACAATGACAGTTACTTTACAAATACTTTAGGACTCAATTCAAGGGAACCCACTAACATCAAACCTATCTCTTCTTTAACACCCGAGAGATTCTTACACGTTTCTGTAAAGTAGATACTCTTTTAGTGAACACCAAAATAGTAAGGGATGCCCACAGGTCATTTAAATTCATCATTTTACCTTGGATAAGCTGGGGGGCACCAGTGATCCTCTCTGAAGCAAACTCCTCATGCTCACATATTCAGAAATATGCAGTCCTGTTTCACAGACATAATTAGCTTGATCATGTGAAATAAGACTCCCTTTAGGTGGGGTCTGCCAAAGCAGGTGCTTACAAAAATCATCACGCCATGCTGTCTTAAGGAGCCTTCCACGTTTTCCTATGAATTACAAAAACATGTACCCTCAGAGAAGCAACACACGGATTTCAAACCACACCATTATAAACAGGACATAGTGGCCATGCAGGTTAATAGCCTGAAAATACAGAATGAGCCCTTTTTGTAATCTCCTACGGTTTGTTCGTTTGATTAATTGAGCCCATTCAATTTCCATTTAAGACTATTAAGAAGTCTGTAGCTTTAGCTATTTTTGTCTGCGAGACTCAGCCTGGAGATTTCAGAAGCTTAACATTCTAGCTGCATGTCACTGCAACCATTGTCTCTTGTCACAATTCTAATTCTATGTTCTGATAATAAAATTTCATTAGTGTCTGCACATCCTTTGCCTTACCTTTGAAGTACTGTCTTGTGCTGAAACGATTAGCAGTACTTTACGTCATATCACTTGACTGTTTGACAGCCATTGTGAGTGAGCTAAACGGGGAGAAATTAAAATTTCTGACAATTTCCATTACATCTAAATTGCTGAGAAATTAAGGGATATTTACTTTTACAAATATTAAAGGTTGTTTAAAATGTAAACTGACTTCATTTTATTAGTGGATTCCACAATGTGCTAATTCAAAATGACTACATGGCCTTATGTGAATAAATTACCAACTCATTTTCCAAAAGCAAAGGACATTTCCTCCAGGCTGCTTTTTGACTGTTTGTGTCAGTAGAAAAAGAAAACAAAAAAACTTACGAATATTTCAGAACAGAAGATATTCCTTGGTGCCTGTATTCCGTGCCTCATTTTAACAGAATAATGAGGTTATCCCTGTATGATATGATTTTTTAAACAACTTAACAAAAAATATGCCATGAAGCATTGAGTTTATCACATGTTGTTAATTCGTTGTGGGAGGGGTCCCTCCCTGATCAATGTCTTGAGCCCAGCTAATCCAGACCATCACACCCCACATGCCTGTCCATACAATGACTGAGCTTAATTTTGAAAGTAATTTAGATTTTTCTGTTCCTGAGGATTTACATGTTTGGTGTCACAGTTTCTTCCATGATTTGGTGTTTCCTCAAACCTAAGTGGTCATTGTCCCTGCAGACTCCAAAGAGACATGAGAAAAAGAGATGGTGAGATGTTTAGGACACCTGCACAGGCTTGTGGGGTGTCACCAGCCAGATTTCAGACACAAATACATTGCTGAAGTCTTTTATTCATTTAATCACCCAGAGCTGCAGCTCAGTTGGGGTGATTTAAAAGCTGAGTTAGTGCAGGAGTTATTTAGGTTTCTATTTGGGAATGAGCATGGTTAACAATGTCATGACTTTTTTATCTCAGCTGAAGTATTATGGGGTGACCAGATGCCCCTGCACAATTGAATTGCAGCCAAGAAAATCTAGTCATGGTTCCTCCACTCTAAAACCTTTCTTTTGATTCCTCAGAACATCTTCCACACTACCATTCTTTCCAGACTGATGAAGCTTCATTTCATCATTTATTAGGGTTTTTCATCTTGAATTATTTCTGAGACTTTTCTTGGTGTCTAACCACAGTTTTCTTCACAATTTTTTTAAAGCTCTCTGCACAAGGTCCAAAGACAAACACTGCTCCTAAAAGTCCTAGTGCTTTGCCTTGTAGATACCTCTTTTATAGACTCCATTGTAGACAGCATTCACATGATGATTCTGGGATGAAACCCCGAATGGCTGCTCACAGTGTGCTGGCACGTTGAATGCAGCTTATTCTACAAAGTCTGGCCTCCATAAAAGGGGCATAATACTTACCTACCACATAGGATGTGGTAAGGCTTAATTTATTAGTGCTGTAAAGCATTTTAGACCTTTAGAAAAAGGGTGTTACGAAAACATAAAGCACTATTGCCATAAAACATTTGTCTGGCTGAAAGTTCTCACTGGTCTGCTTGAAAAACAAAGAGGGATGTGAGGAATCAGCGTCTTACCAGGCATTTTCCATTAAGAAAAAAAGTACTGCTTTCATTTACTTGGTGTCAGCATACATATTCTAAGACTCTTGGTGATGGAGAAGGAGGAAGAGCTGTAAGTCTGTTGCAGGAAGCATTACTATTTGATTAAAAGATTTCTAGGACATGGAAAAGCACACAAGCTATTTCCCATCACCTAAGCACATTTACCAAGAGAAGCAGATCTGCAAATGCAGGAACTTTTAAAAGTTTAAGTCCTTCTGATTAAAGCAATTCATTATGAATAATGCAAACTGTGTAAGAAATGCTGTGCAAGGATGTGAAAATGAAGAAAGATTACAATACTTTTGATGGCTTCATTGTTGGCAATTTTTTTGTTTGGTTGGGATTTTTGAGAAGCAAGAATCCCGGCAGTAAATGCAATCATGTTCACTGGCTGCCACCAAAGCTCACTGTGTCTGAAACTCTTTCTTACATGCTTTGCTGAATCAGGACTCCAGTACATGAAATATACTTTGATCTTGACAGTGGTTCAAGTCTTTTCCTTAAAGTCAAAGCCCATTTTGGTTTTTTTGCTTTGATGCACCATCAAGCTCATGCACATTCTTTGTCAAAATATATCCATATAATAGGGTTATAATAAATAGTTCTTTTAACAGTTCATTTAGGATTCCAAAATGATGAGGTTTGCAAAATGCAAAGAAAAATCACACAGATTTTTTAATGCAAACAAACTGTAACAACCCCTGAATTAATACTACAACTGAAAGAAAACTAAATCTGAGATAAGTTTATGTGATCAAAAGGCTTTGGGGCAGCACACTGCAATATGCTAAAGACAGAGTCATAACCACAAGCTACATTTAGGACTCAAATCACATGAGTGGCACATTTCAAAAGTTCTTCTTCTCCTTAAAATAGATATGTCCTTACCAGATGCTGACAAATTGTTACTCTGTACATGGCTAAAGAAAGATTTCTTTTTGTTCATATTTCATTTTCTTTTCCATTCTATGTCATGTCCAGCTCCTGCTCATTTGCTACTGAGTCAAAAATAGAGTTATTCCATGAGAAATGTTGATATTTTTGATCTGCCCAGAAGACAACACAGCATGTGACAGCACATATTTCATACAAGATTTTCATTGAGTTCACTAGAAACCCCCATATAGGTGTTCATAATTTGGGTTCTACATTTCAATTCCAAGAATCAGAGGTTGTAAGTCTCAAACAGACCTTTAAGACCCTGGGCTGCCCTCCAGCAAAAAACCCCCATCACAATATTCCTCCAGCAAACTGGAAAGATTCAGAGGAACATCTCAACTTTTGAGAATATACTTAGATCAAACTTCCAAACCTCTTCCAACAATATAAGAACAGAAATAAAACTGGCAGGTGCATCTTTTGCTATGTCCTATAACATAAAAATCATGGGCCACTTAATTGAAGTGATTGGAAGTCAAGAAGATAATCTAAATATATATATACAGCCATTCTGTGAAGTCTGCTATTTGCAGCTGGATTTCCAAAAGTTTGCTAGGAAACTGGTAATAATATCTAAAATTAAAAAGCACAAAATGCGCTTTACTTTAAATTCTGATGACATTTAAGACTGGGATTGTATCCTAGAACACTGCTATAGGAACAAATTATTGCAATATCTTAGGTGAATTCACTATGCAAAGACCAGCTGCACAGTAACCTGTCTGTGCTCTGCTCCCCCTCACTGAAATTGTGCTGGTGCTGCTCTATAAATACACATAAATGTATAGATAAAGGTACACTAACTCCATACCTTTCCCTGCTGCACAGCAGTGTGTAAGGGTGCCTGGAGAAAGGATTATCCTCATGATCCCATCGACAGACATTGACCTCAGGGCACTTACACGGAGCTGCTCCTTGCCAGTAAAACCATGGCTCGCTCTAGGTTGAACACGGGCTATTGCTACCAGGAAAATGGCAGCACTAAGCTCCCAGGGAAGCTGCAGAATTTGTGTCTGTGTGACACCACTCAGCAAGTGTCTGCCTTAGTGATAGCAGATCTTTGACAAGTTTCTAAACCATGCAATTCTGCCCTCAGGGCAGAGCCTTTCCCCTGAAAGTATTATTTATATAAGTAAATTTAGCCCCCAACTTGGCTGGAGTGCTGCCTGCCCCGTGTCACCAGTCTTAGTGTCATTTCTGCGTTTGTTTCACGTAGACTAACAAATTTAAGAAACCTCCCCCTCTAATTGACTTTAGCCTTGGAAATTTCAATCTTAACAGAACATTTTCACTGATTGCATAGTGGCAAATGGGAGATTGTCACTTGTTTTTAAAGTGCTTGCTTTTTACAGTGAAGAGCATGAAGTGTACCAGCAACGTTAACCTTCCGGAAACACACAATATTTAAATTACACTGCTCAGAGCACAGTAATTGAGCCAAACAGACATAAGTTCACATCCACTTAGCTTTCAACACAGCAAATGCTGCCATCAATCCCTCTCAAGTGCCCGAAGGGTGGTTCATATGCCCAGAATGCTGTGTATTTTTTTCCCAATTCTAGCTGTAGATTTAATAAACTAAAAACTTCCTCTTACAAATCTTACCTCAGCTATGTAATCTAGGGATAGTCAGATTATTGGCTAACTCAGACCTTTCTAACATACTTAGCTAAAACCTTGGGTAAACAATGAAATACCACACAATACACCTTCTTTGCCACATTCTTGAGTGAGCAGACTGACAGGAGCCCGTGCATGGATATGAGTGTACATTTGTTTAACTGCCATGTTTATAAAAAATCTCCAACTTATTAACAAGCATTTGAAGAAGAGATTAATCAATCACTTCAGAGTCCTCTATTTGGTTATGAGCTGTGCCTAGTAACAGAAACAAGACTTTCTACAAAGACTGTCACGATGCTTCATCCTTCAGAGGTCCAGATTCCTGCTCACCAGCCTTTACTACGTTACTTGGAAACAGAAGTATAGTAAAGGATGACCCACTTGCCTACTGAATTCCTCACAAAAATATACTTTTTTCATCCCATTTGCAATTTTCCAAACATCTGAATCTACTTTGCACTCACATAGGAATATTACAGACACCAAAACACTGAGTTGCCACAGAGCTGTTGCTACCACATGTCTCAGCCTGGGTGCTGCTGGATTCCAAGATAAAAGAATCTAATATTCCTAGAAAGGGAAGGACTGTCTGACCTGTAAGGTAAAGCCAGGGCACATTCTTACTTGTTACACACCACTGCAATGTCTCTGGCATCAGAGGTACTTACTAAGATGCTTTATACTAAGAAAACAATTCAAATTCCAGCTATTTAGTACTAAGTGAAACATCATATATACCTATACGGGTCTATCATAGGTAATTTCTAATGTGTAGATATTACTTATGCTCATATTTCAAAAGACATCAAGAAAAGCAGTGGCTACATTGTTCCTTCACCTCTTCATTTTGTACATCTTGCACTGAGTTTCTGGACTCACTGCACTTTGTCGCAGTTGTGACATTTTAAGTTCTTGTGGGGTAAAGTGTAACCTCTGTGGAGAACCTGCATATGGCACACGAACCACTACTGTGCCTCCCTCGTCTTCAAAGCAAGGTACATTCACCCTGTCTGAGAATATCAAAAAGTGCTGTGCTCTCCCAGCTGGGTTACACAGGCACAAAGCAGCTCAGGCAGAGACACAGGCAAAAACATTTACTCATCTAAGAAATCCAAACATCCTTTTAAAAATTAAGATCTAAACTATCTTTTGAGAAGAAGCATATTATATTCATGAATAAAATAAATACCTTTGGTATGTGTTCAGAACGTGTGGTTAAGCATTTTTTGTTTTATAATATTTTAAAATCTTGCTTCACTGATGAATCCAACTCTCAATGTGCAGGAAATGAGCAGCTGCTCAACATTGTCTATTAACAATCCTATCAGCCTATCAAAACAACATACGGAGGCTTAATAACAGATTTTTTACAAAAATTTTGTAAGTCCAGGTGTAAAACAGATGCCATGTCACAAATACAAAGGGTTTCACAGTGTCAGCTGGAGCCTGCTTCGCTGGCTTTTTGCAGAGCAAGTATCTTGGAGGAAGCTTCATCCACCTCAGATAATGCCTGAACTTTAATTCTACTTGCTTTGGAAACAAATTATATCAGCTATCCCCACACTCCCCCAAACTAAATAACAACACCTTTTCACTCTACTTCTACCTGTGCATACCATAACCTACAAGAAGGAATAACAACACATACATGCACGGACTCTCAATTTCACATTTCTAATGCATAAATCTAAAGAATCCTCGTAAACAAAGTGTTTGGAATCTCATTCCAGAGGCACGTTTTGCTGTTTTGAGCCCCTCCGTACTCCCAAATGCAATGCAATACGTCACACTGCAGGCTAACAAACTCTTCTAAAATAAGATACTTGGGGAGATAGCGATCACTGCAACTGTAGGGTTTTTTCTAGGGGAAGAAAAGTTGATGGTCTAGATCCTGATTCAGCAACATCCACATTAACTAAAACAAAACTGTTGTTGAAAACAGGCATGAGCTGAAGTATCTTGCAGAATTTGTCCTTAAACATATATAAATTATATATATATATATATAAAGAAAGCCTTTAGACATAAAACTCTTTTTCTGCTCCAAAAGCACCCTCATCTCAAAGTAATTCTGTGGTGTAAATAAGCCTTACTCCTGATCACTCTGCTCATCTCAAACTCATAAAAGCAGCAGCATAATTTAAGAAAAAGTACCTTAATACATTGGTTATCACCCCGTCCTTTATACAAGCATTGTCAATTAAAAAATCTCATTTATTTCCTTTCTTATTCTGGGCAGACTTCTATGTACTGTTCTCATTTGTAATGAGAAAAAAACTTCAAAACACATAAAGTCACCCTCCTCAGTTTAGAATAAAACCATCTCAGGAATCTTAGCTGTACCACTGCCTTTGTAACTTTTTCTTCAGTGAGAGCCCTTGAAATCAAACGCTAGTAAAAGCAAAAGATTAGTGCTGTTATTATTATCAAGCACTTACAGGGTGTGTAAATTTACTTAGCGCTTTACAAGCAGAGATAAGATATCCTTAGAGTCAACATAAGAGATGACAAACACAAGGACCGCAAAGAAGTGAGCGTAAAAGGGAGCACGAGGTGAAAGGGGGCGATAAGAGATGTGAAGTGAGCCACTGGCAAGCAGGGCCGGCCGGCAGGGACGGAGGCAGCCGCGTCCTGCCCGTCCGACAGCAGGTGGGGCTGCTGCAGTGCGGGCTCGGCGGGCTCCGAGGGAGGGAGGGAGGACAGGGAGGGAGGCTCCGCAACCCCAAACACCTGTGGGAAACGGACGGCGCCAACTCAGAACGGCAGCACAAACGGCGCGGCTTTCACATCACTTATTTCATCGTTCCTGTGGCCTCGGCAAGCTTTACCCAAAGTCCCGAGTGCTTTTCTGTGTGTGACTTTCTGTGTGTGACTAAAACACTGATTCAGAAAGATCCAGGCCAGACACTTGTCCCAAATCTGGATCATATCTCTTGTGGCAAAGCTCCACTGGCTAGTGACACACAGTCTACACCTATGGGGAGCACACTTGAATGACTCCTGAAAAACTTCAGTGCAATCTCATTTAGAACACATTGTAGACCAAAGCCAGCTATTTTTAATACAAGGGCCATCTCCGTGTGCAGGTCATTCCTATTGCCCTGTCAAATTTAGGAGCATGTAAAAGTGATGCTCAAAGCAGAATGCAAGAAAAAGTCCTGAGGACAAATCTTGTTAGCTGAAAGACTGAGATTATTTTCAAGTCCAAAGGTCCAGTTATGCTGGACTGAACAGGAAGCTGAGCCCTTTTTCAGGAATGAGAACAGACACAGAAAGGTGGTGCCTGGTTTAGCATCCCAAACCCACCTGCGAGGATGATAGAACCAAGCTCTAGGCTTCAGGAGGCAGGCAGAGCTCAGCAAGAAGCCCTGGCTGGCAGTGCAGAGCCCAGGCGCTTCGTTCAGCTCTGTGGGCCCTCATTAGCCTGACAGCTTACATAAGCCATGCCACGGGGTGAACCAGGAGAGCCCCAGGGATCGCTTTGTGGCAGGTAACAGCCGCGCATCGTCAGGCGGGCTTTGAGGCCCAGTTTTCATGCTCTATTTCTGCCACTTCTGAGGCAGTGGCAGGTTGTTCTGCAGCATGACACAGTCTCTGCCAGCACTTTGTATCTTCCAGAATCAGGCACCATGGGACAGTTTCAACAGTTCTGGTCATCATTTTTCTGGCATGGGCTCATACTTCCAGCACTGGAGTGGAAACACTGCTTTGTCCCCATCCCTCCCCTGACATAAAGTTGCTCTAGATAGAGCCAGTCTTCTCTTTGTTTGCCCCATTTTCCATCTTTAGTCTCTTAGCATTGGTTCCGTATGTGCTGAGGATGTGTGTGGATGAACATTCATATTGCTCATGCAAAATGCTATCTCCGTGTCCTGCTAGCTAAAACAAGTGCATCCCATCCACAGCAGCATGGTACTCAGGACAAGCTGCAAAACTCAACCAAGGCACAGAATAAACCTATGACAATTATTGAACTCAGTAATTTCTAAGTAACCATTCATGTGAAATTATTAACAGTTATCTCAGGGTATCTCTGCAAGCAGCAGTTGCAGTGTCAACATACCTTGAGATATACACACAAGGTCTCTGGAGACTTTATAACTTGGTTGCTGGCCAGTGCTGCTGCCTCCTCACCGCTGCTATTACCTCTGACGGTTAAATTAAGACAGGCCAACACGCTACAATCACACCTTCATTCTGTCGGGCAGACCTATGGAGATAAAGACAGACCCAAACAAAAAGAGTCCCTGATCACAGCGAGAGACAGATGCAGAAAGACAGGCCAAACTGTAATTTTTCCAGAGAACCTAATAATTCCACTCTTTGAAGAGCAGCACACAGAATCAAAATATACAAGAGTGGGGCTGGCCACGTCTCAGACACCACTGAGGTAGTTACAGCTGCTTCTTAACAAGCGCACAGCACCTCATCAGGCCCAGGGTCCCTGCCTGCCAGCCACAGGACAGCAAGGGGATGCAGGGAACAAGAACAGTAAGAGGGCATGATGCCAAGTTAGGAACTCCTTGACTTTTTTCCTTTTCACTGGACGATGCCACCTTTCCTCACCTTTCCACCACCTGTGTGACGCCCCTGTCCAGGGCCATGCACAACTCCCTGATGACCACAGGGTCTGAACTTGGAGACACAGCACGGTTTTTCACTCACACAGGAAGAAATGGTCAGACAGAAGCATGAAGAACAGCCAGAAGAAGAAATAAACAGAGTCACTTTCAGAAGGAAAACAGACAGAAGAAAGCACTGCTCTTTACGCAGCAATTTTTGCACTCCCAGTAAAATGCCTGGCTTCAGCAGAGCACTCCTCTGGGAGAGGAGGAAGAAGTCACTGTCTGGAGGACAGTAAGCACCAGAGACAGAGCTTCAGATTTGTATACACCCTCCTTTGACCAGTCTCTGCCTCACAGCCTCAGCAAATGTGCTCCCTCCAACACACGGCCTATTTTCTCACTGACTTGTGTTGCACTAGGACTGCAAGAAGCCTCTGAAACCAGGGGTCTACTTCTCCCCCACAGCCATTTTTACATCAGGTTAGGTTCATTTTTCACAGCAGGCTTAGCCCCAGTTTGCACTTTGCTTGAGAGCAACATCTTTTCAGATGCAGCAATGCTGAATCAGTGTCAACGTTCTTTCCAGCATCATTCCAAATAGACGCCTACCCCTCACAGCAGAAGAGCACACTCTTAAATGTGGTAATTAACAGGCAGCACTGCAACAAATGCTGTAAACATTAATAACATGAAATCTTTAGTAGACTTTTTGCATCTGCTAGTAGAGGGTTTGTTTTTCATGGGAGACAAAGCAGTGACTGTGTGTAGATTATGCTCATGTCAAGTGTTAAAATGCAGTAATGCACCACCGTAGAACATGCATAGAAATGACTGCTTTGCTATGTATTTTGTACTAAAAGCAGTAACCTAATTATCAAAGTAAAGCTGAATGGGCTGTTGCACACCCTTATCACAGGAGCTCTTACATGTTGTTTTCTGGAATCGGCAATGCACATCTCCCACAGAAAGCCAAGACCAAAGGGCACAGAGAAATTTCCTCACATCAGATGAATGCCTGCAATGAAGCCCAACTATACCACCTAGAATGAAGGCCACACTTAGTCCCTGCAGCAGTCAGGGCCACCAAACAACAGAAGTGGCTGTCCACTCTCTATCCAGCCTGGATACTGCTTGCTCTACCCGTGCTGGACAAGGAGCCTTATCTGTGGACAAAACTCGTGTAGCATTCCCATCTCAGGACACTCCAAACTCCTTTGTGCAGTATGTCAATACAGAAAGCTAAGATGAGGTCTTCGTAAACAGAATTTCTTCCTTCTCATCATTTGTGCTTTGAAGCAGTGAAGAAGAATGTCACAGTCTAAACCCAGTTTCTGGTGAAGAACCTGGTCTAGTGGAAGGTGTCCACACCAGGGTTTGGAGCTAGATGATCCCCTAGAGGTCCCTTTCAACTCAAATCATTCTATACTTCTATTGCTCCATGATTTGCCAATGCAACAGCTCTCTTCCTCCAGATGTTTTGTCCTATTTCTCTAACTCTGTCCTCTGGAGTTGCCAGCACAGAGCAGAAATTTCTGCCACTTACCTTCTGGGGAAATCCCTGCTGGGAAGGGTGAGGTATGGTTTGAAAACTGGCCCAGGCAGCATCTGACATTTCCTCACTGAGGTCACCCTCACAGGGGGAAGTTGACTTTGGCTGGAGCACTGTGTGTTCTGGCTAACCCAACTGGCAGACAAATTCCCAGGGACTGCTGGCAGGGTGAACCAGAGCAGCCTGCGGCTGCACTCCCATATTCAGAAAAGCCTGGGGCAGAGACACTGAGTCCAGTGCAGAGCCCAGCCTTCAGTGCCCCCATAAAAGCCTGAGCCAGCTTACAGGGAGGTTGGTGCCAAGGCTCCTGTACGAAAGGGAATCCAGCTTGTTCAGAACAGCGTCTTCTGTGTCATTGCCAAACCCCACAGGATCTCGGGTCCAGTGTTAGTCATGCTGCTGGTGGCAGTACACATTTATGGGGTCTGTTGTTGAGGTTCTGCCATTTACTGCTTTGTTCATTCAAGAAATTCAAGTTGGCTTAATCTTATCGTGTTAACAGATCTAAATATGGACATAAAGAACTTGAGCATACATAAGCACAATGAATATGAGTCTCTCATTCATTCCTGCATAGTACACGGTAAATTGCCAGTGCAGCCCTTTCAGCTTACTAACATCTTTAGACTTGGCCTCACAAAGATTACACTCCCCACTCAGCAATTCAACCTCCTTCTAATACTTTTAAAACAGAGGAAAGGCCAAGACCTCTAGAGAAGATGCCAAAGATTGAATGGTTGGCCCTGAAAGCAGACAAACTGCAACAGCCAGCAAAGCAAAGAGGCCATGCCAAGAGTGGTGCTCTCAAGGAAAGGAAGTACAGTTTCTGTTCTGGCATCCACAGCACCCAAACACTTACACACACAATGCAGGTCCCTGCAAGGCAACAGCGAGTATCTGCTTGGAAAGGGTCTTTGCTACTTGGAACTTTTTCAGGCTTTCTTTAAGCTGTGGCTTTTCTTAGGATTCCCTCACCCTTCTGGTCATTATGGAAAAAATAAAATCACTGGAGCCCAGGCTCCCGCACTTACTGGGCCCCAGGAAGCTGAAACAGCTAAGAGCTGGAATATACAGGGTGATACTTTGTTTTCTTTCTAACAAGAAAGAACTTTCATTTCCCTCCAAACCACGGTAAGCACACATCAGGAAATGAGCATTTGCAAGGCTGAAATCTCAACATCGAGCATTATTTAAATTTGTAGGGCTATTTAATGTTCATCACACATTTGATCCTAACAGTGCAAGTGATTTTGTATCAGAACATTTTTTTTCCACTTCAACAAGGAAAACTGCCCCTCCAAATATAAGCACTGCTTGTTATTTTGAGGCAGTGAGGCAAAACATACAGCACATAGACCACATTTGGCTTGCTTAGCAGATGTCTACAGATCACTTGATGTTAATTTCAACATAAAAGCTATTATATTTCTGGCCTCGCCCTATTAGTTGTTAAATAATTATTTATGCTTGGCAGAGAAATTCTAGGAACCTTGAATAAAGCCCATCAACCCTACTAAACTAACCATATTTGACACAACAGTTTTCACTCACAGAAGACCCAAGATATAATATTTGTTGCTTATATGATTCTGTTTCACAACTTAAAAGGTAATCCCATATTAACATTTAAATGTGGACTGCATATAGGATGTGTTCCAACACTACTTCACAGGCAAAGAATGAGCTTGTTTGGTTCACTGACATTTGCAACTATACTGTAGCCAGTTTTAGTTCATAACTCAGTTTATCTAAATCTCCACTTCACAATTCTGGCACTAGTTGATATGTTTTTCCATAGGTGTTTTGGCTTTGCCTATCTACTTTGGCTGTACCTGTCATTGGTTAAGCCCTGGTGTGCTGCGACCTTGATGGCTACAAACCAAAACAATAACTGGAAATGTAGACTTCCCTTAATTAATATTTTTAAGCAGCTAACCCAACTTACAGGAGTGCTATTTATACACATTCAAAACTGCAGTTGTTGTGTATCGTGCTTGAATGGTTTGTAAATTCCAAATAGCCAATCTACAACAAAACTTGGAAAAGATATTGAGTGCAAGGCCCTGTATGAAAGGCTTTCAACCAAGGCTTTGGACATTCATATGCTGTTGTCTGAAGAAATTTAGTTGATGTGTTGTCCTTTGAGAGCACATTTTAGTGTAATTATACTTTTTTATCCTTAACAGACAAGCTAGACTTTAGAGATTTGGAAAAAATAAGGAATTTGAACACTCCACTGAGGAGAACTCATTCAATATGTCTATTTCTATTTCATCTGTCTGGTTAAAGGAGCACAGCTTCTCTATTATCATAGTAATGTACATTATGCCTGCATTTAAGTTTATGTGCAGTTTATGATTTTGTGTGATAAATAAAAATTAGTGATGCAAAAAGGAGCAAAAGGAATTCACATTGCTTCCCATATACTGCACTTCCCGCCCTAAAAGCTGCGTGGCTTTGCTTTGCATTGTTGACAAAATAAAGTTACTAAGATGCTTTCAGCTGATTTTGGTGGACATTGAACAGACCACTTTTGCCCTAAGAAAGAGCCAGGAAAGAATGCCGAGTTCCTCTGTTCCCCTGGATACCTCCATTCCAGGCTGCTCTGCAGCTACAGCACTTATGCATCTCTCAGCCCTGTGATGAGAAATCCTGCCTACACCCGACCTTTGCACATGGAGATTTTAACCCCGGGTTAAAAATGTTCAGTGAGAGCTGTGGGCTGTGTTTCACTGCTGCATCCAGGAGGCAGAAGTCGTGACCAAAAGCAGGGTTTATTGTAGGGTTGGTTTTACAATTTTTATTAATGACAAGCCAATTTCTCTCCACTGATGTCTGTGATAATGCAATGTATCCTTGAACTTCATGTCATAAACTAACAGAGGTGAGCAACTAGTGAGGCAGAAAAAGTGAGGAGAAAAGATTGTAAATAAAATCACGTATATCAAATAATACTTGTTAAACAGTTGCCTTTTTGACATATGAATTTGATGTTACTATTTTCTTTGCTTGTTGATAACACATACCCACTTGTTAAATACAAACTGCCCAGCTGGCTAATACAGCAGGGCTTCACATGCTGGCAGGTTCCCTTAGTGTGGTTAGCTAGAAGCAAACCAAAAAATGTGGAGACTCTGCAGCTCATGGAGGCAGGCAGCACCCTCACTAAAGCAGGGAACCAGAGTCACTAAATCCAACACTAGCCCTACATGTGGCATTAACCCAGACAGATCTTTTCTCATGCACACTTTTTTCCCTGTGTTGGAATGGTATTGCAGCTCTGAGGGAAGCTTTGCAATGTCAGCAGATTCTGGATGAACTTTTAAGATCTTCAATTGCTACGAGTTTCATTAACAGCTGACACAATTGCTCAGTCATTCCTAGGTTGCTTGCAGCTTTTTCATTTTTAAACACTGTTAATCATATCTCACTCTGTGAATAATAGCAATAAATCAAAACCCTAGAGAGATACACTTTCACAACAAAACCACCAGGAAACAAAAATTATGCTGGCGCTGATCCCCACTACCCCCTGGACTTACTTAGGAAGAGATCAGTTCAGTCCTGAAGAAGACACCCTAGCCTTGGGAAGCAGAGGACTGGATAACTGCCGTCAAGTGTTTTCTCTGACTCTGGTACTGCTTAGTCAATGAAACTGGCCTATGAGCAGGGTTTCAGTAGGTCTAGCAGTGCAGCTATTACAAATTTTATTTTGAAGAAGCGTGTATTTAACTTGCCAGGGCCTTAGTTAGGTTATCCCTGTAATTCCAAGGCACCTATTGTTCTCTTCGATGTGATTTGGGTTTTAAGGAGAGGCCATTCTCAGACAATCACATGCTGAAAATAGAAATGACAAAGAAATATCCATTACATGCAAAGCAGGCAGACAGGCAAGATCTCCTGCAGATAATTAGGTTCAATAGCTTCTGTCGGATGATTAAAAAGCCTGACCTTATATATTTCTTTCTGGTGCAGTTTGTTTTTCTTAGGCAGGGACCCTAACAGGTGGTTTTCTCTGAAAGAAATACTCCATTGTAAAGCAGGGGTGTCCATAACTTCAAGTGCTGTTGCAAGGTTTAACAACAAACTGGATTACCTGGACATGGGTACCTTTCAAATTCCACTGCCATCAACAGCTCTGCTTGAGAGGCTGGCACAGCTGAACAGTGCTGTCAGTGCTACCATTGGGCAAAGTACTGAATTGTTAATTCACAGAGAAATTAGAGGGGAAAAGATTAAACTTTACAATCTGGGATTTGCAGGCAGACCCGTAAGAGTGGCAAACCCTCCTGTACAGATATCAAGGGGTACAGAGTAGCAGAATTTTAATCTTCAGTTAATTAATATTCTCTATGTCTACCACTTCTAGCACAAATAAAACTTCTCAGTGACTTCAATAATTTTGTTTGCACTCCCCACCTGGTTCTGTTTTTATGATGAAGACTATTCAGTGCTGGCCCATTGAACCGCACCACCTGTTTCGGGGTCATGTACCTTACAAACTGGGATCTAGCCGTGCCTGTGGCTGCCTGCACCAGTCTTTCTGTGACTCTCAACAAATCTCCACTCTCTTTTATCAGGGAATTTCCTCATTTAAAGGCTGGGGCAGTGCAGCTTTCAGTAATCAGCAACTTCAGCACAGATTGCAGCACTAAAACCACATTCTCGCTATTTAACTCCAAAGCAAAACGAATTCAGCAACAATTTCATTCTTCACCAAAAAAAAGCAAAATCTTATTTAACCGATCTCCTTGCCTGCTTTTTTCACATCTTTAACAAAAGACTCTAGTTACAGGTTAGAGGCGTACCTTATTTTCATACCTCCAGGGCTCTAAGGTTACACAAGGACTAGTGTACATGCAGATCGGCTCTCCTATAGGTTTTATTTTGTTGCTCTTGCTTATGACCAGACAAGGGGTAACTGTTACTAGCTCCTTCTCTGCTATTTCCTCATTTCAGTAACAATGCATGGGCCCTGATAAGTATTCAGCTACAGCAGTGTCTGCTTTGAGCAACAAAGCTGCTCTCCCGTATCTTCCATAACTGATTTGAGGGTGTTTACACCTCAGTCAAACGTCTGTGGCTACAATTCCACCCCTACATGCTCCGACTCCGTGATTGCAAATGCAACAGCTTGGGTTTAAACACAACATGGCCCAGCAGTGTATCCAAGTCTCTAGACTTTTATGCCCTACATACACTGTGGAATTTCCACTGTGCATACAAAATTATTCATGACAGAAACATGGAAGGACCATCCTCCCCCTCCCTCTGTAAATATCAATGAGAAACATAGCAAGAGGTTTTCTTTTGCTTCCCGATCATAGTGAGGAAAGGAAATTTTAAACCAACATGTTTTGGGGGAGGGAAAGGGAAAGTCACTGCGAAATGCTGAAGACCAGGGGTGCAAGTACATACTTGTATTAACATCTCCCATCCCTGGAGCTGCAGTAATTTGCATGACATTATCTACCTGGGATGTTGCTATGGTTATCACCATACATAAGTAATTACCAGGGCAAATTGCACATACAGCGCACAGATTCACGCTGTCAGAAGCAAAGTATCTTTTTATACACTTGAAAATGTACATGTTAAAAAAAAACACTAATCACAAAGATTCCTGATAGGAGAAAAACTTCAGGAGTGCTCCAAAATTGTTGTTAACTAAGCTTATTGAGACCTTAAGGACCAACTCAGACCACGCCCAAGTGAAGAAAGACACTGCACAGGCTCAGCAGAAAATCAGCAGAAACAGTCACCAGTAGTAGTAAGCAGAAACTAATCAGGAGGAACAGTAGAAATCCCTGCCAAAGAGTTTACAGTATAAGCAGATGAGAAAGGCAAAGAGAAGGAGAAGCGGTGTATCATACAGAGGAAACAAGATTGTCAGCCTCACAGATAGCACAGGCCATGTTTATTTTGGGTAATTATGTCATGAAGCTTTCTTCTGGCAACTAGGCACAAAAAGATGAATAGAAGGGAAGGAGGAGGGAGTGATGCAGACTACACCCATGCAAAGAAAAAGATATATGGTGGTGTGATGAAGCAGCTAGTCAGGACAAGCCAAAACCAAGTCTAATCAAAGTGGTTCTCTGAAAGTTCCCCTATTTCCACTCCTGCAAAGTTTCTGCTGCTGTTTGCAGGCTGGGATCTGATTGTGCTCTGAGCTCTTTCCCACAGGAGCTGAGACAAAAGTTACAGTCCATCTACACTTGTACACCCAAGCTGAAGGGAGCAATTAACACCCAGCAGAATTTGGATGAAAGTACAAATACACGGTATCTAAAGCTAGGTCATACAAAGTAAATTAGATGCTCATTTTGAAATACTGATACTGTTACATTTTCAATAAAATACAGCTGCACTGTAAATAAACAGCTTGAGCTGCAGTCTATTGGTGTCAATGAAAACTTTCCAACAAGTTTGAAGAAGGTGCTCTGTGTCCTCAGGAGAAGACAAAGCTTTTAAAAATAGTACTGATACAGTGACCTGAGTAAACCACATTAGGCTAACTGGAACACAAAATATAATTCTGAAAGGCACAAAACACGTTTCTATAATTTAATTTGAGGACTCATACACAAGTCTCGTGTCCATTGTAAACCAAGTATATTTTCTGTGTAGAGAGAAATATTGCAATCATTCCAGATTTAACAAGGTGTAGTAGAACTGAGGAGGAAAAAATGTTATATTTTCCATTTGTAGCTTCTCCTAAAAACAAGTTCTTTTGTTTACTTAGAAATCATCTGCTTCTCTCAGACATGTATTTTTACCTCCTAGTAGTACCAGGATACTATAATGCCATCAGGTACTTTGACTATTTTAGCAGATAGAACAAGAAAAATATACTGATAGAGGCGTGCTCTGAGAAGAGCTTTGCTACTGACAGTATGACAAGAGCAGGTATTAGCCAGCAGGCAGTTAGAAAGCACAGCAGCCCTCAGGGATCATTTGCATGGCCTCAGGGAAGTCACAATTAATGATGTCCAGAAATACTGGCTAAAGATGCAAGATTTGCGTACTCTCATTAGGCTGAAGGTAGATTGAAGACAAAGATAGATGTGACATAAGTAATCTCAGGCTTTATCCCAGTGACTGGACACCCACAGTGACAGGAGTATTGTAACTTTAAGTATATTTCATACAAAATAGTTTGTTGGCTTTAAATACATCAGTGAAAGGGAAAGTAAATATGTGAAGAGCAAAATGCAAGAGGGAAAAGGGAGATAAATATTGTTAGATTCAGAGGAAAAATGCTATAAACAGTAAGCAAAGCTCTTTGATTTGCACTGTTTTCCAGCCCATAAAACCCTAATATCTGCCAGCATTTCATTAAAAGCTTATAAACTACCCAGCATGCCTGCTCCTGCATAAATGTATTGCTAAAAAACATTGTCGATGTTGCAGACCTGGTATTTTGCAATGTTTCAAAGAAACCTTATGTGCATAAAACTCAGATGCATTATTGAAAGAAGTGTGGAAGGTGAAAATAGCACTACAAACTCTAAAACTAATTAATCATTCAAGAGCAGTAAGTTTCTCCCAGAGATATTCAAAGTAATACCTCTAAATCAGAAAATACAAATATTTTAAGAAACAGGCATTGTGGATAAAGGACTGAAGAGAAAACTACCGTTTTGTGAATTGAGTAAAAGGAGTCGAAGGCACGTCTTCACAGAGGATGGAGAGTTCAAGGTCACGACAGCCCGACAGCAAAATCTGTAAATGTTAATCTGAGTGATACAAAGATCTGGCAATGCTAAGACTGACCAGATCAACAACTGTTTTGACTGAATGTGCAGCTTATTCTCAGCATTACAATCTAAGACTTCAGCCCTCTAAGGACAAGTAATGGCAATATCATTCCTTTTCCACAAAAAGTCATATTGGATCAATCAAATCTTTATTGTTAGTACCAATGGTCCCGAACCAAGTCTGGAGGGATCAGAACATTCATGATTTCCCATCTTTCATAAGACCTCTGCATTTCAGGGCTCATTCTCACTGGAACCCAAACATAGAGCAAAATTAAAATGTTCCGATGGGCAGAACCCATATCCCTGAGGCAAACCCTCCCGGTGTCTGGAGGCTTTCCAGTGAACGACCATGTATGCACTTAGCCCATTCTGCATTGCTCTTACTGTAGCTTTCCTCACAGAAGTGCCTCCAAATTGTTCTGACAACAAAACATACAGATTCATTTCTCACATCCCTCAAATAACTTCATATCCCTCTGCAACTAAGATCAAGCATCAAGCTGATGTCTGATTACAACACTGATGGGGTGAATGGGCAGTAAAGCCTACCTATTACCCATGCAAATGACTCGTCTCTTAACTAGCAGCACACTCCAGCACTTGTGGATATGCAAGCTAAAAATTCAGCACCTCAGCACAAACCCACTTCTGGAATAACGTTATAAACAATATTATAGATGTAGGGATCAGAGACAGGAATATTAGAAGACTGAGACACAAAAAAGAGCCATATCTGAATTGTTGTACAAATACGAGATTCCTGAATATGTTAATGAAAACTTTGTTTTGAAGGCTTATGCTTAATAACAAACAAATAAACAAACCCAAACACTGTAGAAGGATTACATTTCACTAGCTTTGGAAACTCAAACACAGCTGGTCTGATCAGCTGAGCCATTTTCAAGCTGCCACATGCATATCACAGCTCTCACCGAACAGCACTGAAGCAGTTGCTCAGCTGTGGATACACAAACACCCCCAGAGGACAGACTGTCCAGGCCTACAGGGCAGCTCGTGTGACTGAGCTCAAGGGGGTGCATTAGTGTTCCTCTCTGTCGAATTAAGTAACAAACCAACATATTTGACTGTTTAAATGTTTGAAATCTGCTGTTGTTGCCAATGGTTCTGAGGCAAACCAGCACCAGCCGTGCATGGCTCTCATTTACTCTTTGCACGAGCCACAAAAGGCAGAAAACAGCACATGTGGAAATCTCCAACACCACATTTCTGTGGTCATTGCAACCAAATCCTCTACCAGGCACAGCTCAGCTACGCATGGGGTTTAGGTATAAAGGAGATCTACCAGAGTAACAACAGCACAAGGGGCAGCTGTGGTCTGGTGCAGCATCTAGCATGTCCGTGTTAGTGGTACACCCAAAGGCCACATCAGACACGTGGTTTATATACCCTGTGGGCTGGGCTGACAAACCAGTTGCTGCAATTTGGAACTAGTAACACCCTCAGGTCCAAAGTAACAAGGGACAGGCCAGCCTTGGTGGTGGAGCACAGTTCACCACAGGACTCATTACCCTGCCATGTACGGCACACAATGACAATCCTCTCTAGACGCTCTTTCTCGAGTTGTGAATGATGTGTATATATAGGAAAAGGAATCACACTGGGGGCAAATTTCATTTCTCTCTGCCTAGAGACTTGCACAACTGTGAACAAAACAAATTGCAATTTAAGCAAAACAAACCAAAACCTTTTTCTTTGCTATATGGTTTGGGATTCCCCTCTCCTACATTTTCAGGATCCCAAGTTCGGTTCCCTTACAGTGACGGTGACAGTGACCCTATCACGATAAATATCCTTTGTGAGAGTGCTGGCAACCTTTCCCCCCCACAATTTTGGGGTATCAACACTCAAGACGGCGTGGAGGGCTTTTTTTTGTTGTTGTTTGTGGTTTTTTATAGCCGTACTGTTACTTGCCACGAAAAGAAAAAGACCGCACTTTTGTCATTTCCCAATCGATTTAGGATGACAGCAGAAACCATCATCAACCTGGCACCCCGGATGAAGGAACAGCAGCGGCGGGACAGCCCCGACCCGCTGTTTCGAGCTGCCCTGGTGTTTCTCAGGCTGAGCTCGGGGCGCGCCGGCGATGGCCGAGCGGAGCGGCCCGTGCGCTGCCCGCGGCTCCCCTCGGCCCGCGGCCCCGGCCCCGCCGCCCGGGCCCCTGTGCGGACGTGGCGCGGCCGGGCCGGGCGCGCTGCCAATGGCCGGGCCGGGGGCGGAGCGGGCCTGGGGCGGGGCGGTGCTGGGCCGGGCGGGCAGCGGAGCGGAGCGGGGCTGCGAGAGCCGGGCCGGCGGGGCATGGCGGCCGGCGGGGCGGCTGGGGCGCTGCCCGCGCTGCTGCTGCTGCTGGCGGCGGGCGCGCTGGGCAAGCCCACGGTGCGGCAGGAGCGGGCCCGGCCCGGAGCCGCGCAGCACGAGGACCGGCCCGGCTTCCAGTACGACCACGAGGCCTTCCTGGGCAAGGAGGAGGCGCGGAGCTTCGACCAGCTCAGCCCGGAGGAGAGCCGCGAGCGCCTGGGGTGAGCGCCCGGCCCGGGCGGGAGACGTGGCAGGGGGTGGGCCCGGGGCGGAGGAGGCGGCCTGGGGCTGCCTCAGTGTCCCCGGGGAGTGCGGGACCCTTCCCACCCCGAGGGGCTCGTGCAGCGGGACCCTGTACCCCGGTGTGGGACCCTGTGCCGCAGGGTGGCCTGCGGGTCGAACCTCTGGGTGTCGACTTCTCTCACACCCCGCTGATTCTGCAAAGGAGCAGCCAATAATTCATGGCTTCGGTGTTTTTCTCTCCTGCCTTTTCTGGCCCCACAGCAGTAAGCCTCGCGGAGGGAGCTGCTGTACATGGTGCTGTGCCCGGTGTTGGACCTGCTGCCGGAGGGCTTTGCTGCTGCGGCTCCCTGCCTCTGGAACGCTTGCCCACACCATATCAGTGTTAATCGAGTTTAAACCATTCCTCCTTTACAGCTGCGTTTACAAGTCCACTTCAAGGATCTTCCCACAGCTTTTCCACTTGTGACTTCTTTGCAGTGTTTCAGTTGCTCTTACTTCTATGCTGCTCTTTATGCCAGGAACAGAGACCATGCCTTACTTTACTGCTTCTCCCTCCTTTACACCTACAGGAAGCCAGATCACTAAGAAGAACTAAGTTTAACAGAAGTTAAAGAAAGATCCTTTAATGTAGTTACCACGAAGAAGATAAAAATATCTGCACATTCTCGCTAAGATTCCTCTTGCCTTCCCTACACAGGGAGTGGCACTTGCTAATTTTCTGTCTAGTCCCATCATAAGCAGTAGCACTGTAATCTCATCGAGTGACCTCTTTATCCTTCTGAAAGCTGTCACTACTATTTATGTGTCTCAGCAAGTAAACAGATAAAGTGGTTACCAGAAGTGACCGACTTGATCCTCATTTTTTCAAGAAGGAGCAAAAGAAACCATGTTCTCAGCATTCGTGATCTATGACCTAGATTCTCACGAGTTGTATCACCAAGATGGACATGCCCTCTTAATATTGGTCTGCACTTACTAGTACAGATAGTGCAGTCAGGGATATGATTTAACAATAGAGCTGGTTTTAAACAGTTTTTACAAATGTTAACTCAGCAAGGGAAGAAGTTTAACTTCCAGTGATCTCACCGATTGCCCTTTGGAGAGGTGACACAGGCACGTTAAAGTACAGCCACAGTCAATAACCTTTTAAATGGAGGTGGCTGAGGTGGCCCTCTGAGGACACATTGTGCGGTGAGCACTGTGCATCAGAACATCAGGGATGTGGTTCCTGGGGGGCCTTTGGGAAAGTTTTGTAACTTTCAGATTTCCCAACCTTGTAATTTTGGATAGCATACTGGGAGGTAAGCCATTTTGTGGCTTGATAATCAGATATACTGAACCACTTCCCCCCAGTTTTGCTATGGGCAACTTCTGTAGTGGGTTACAAATAGAGTCACTTCTCAGCAAGTGATTGGCCTTTAGGAAGAAGGCAGATTTAATTAAAAGTTGTTTTTAAATGATTTCTGGGAGAAAACAAACATACAGTCTGCTGCTCTAACCAGAGTGCATGCTGCTGTATTTATAAGCCATTTTACTTTCCTTGGGAAGTGTGGCTGCACATTGGTCATCCCAGTAATAACAACAGTAAAAAGTGAGGTCCACAGTCCACACAACAGCTTTTTACCTCTGCCTTTCGGAGCGTGTTGGCAAGACTGTTTTGTTGTCCCCATCTTCAGCTGAGAAGTGTGTGGAATAATGCACATGGATGCAATGGACCTATAAAAACAGATGAAAAGGAGGAGGCATGAAACATTTTCTGGTACACAGTCCTGGCTTCTTTCATGTTATACATTGCCAAGAGCTACTAGCATCATCATTTAATACATTTAACAGTAGAAGGAAATACCAGATAAACAAATGAAATTAAATTCATTGTGGGGAAAATCTGGTGACAAATAGAGTCCATCATGCAGGGAAAGGGACCATTGGCAACTGATTGATACGAAAGAGAAAAGGTTGTCTAGTCAGTTAATTCATACTTTAATAATTCAGAAAAGAAATTCAGCGCCCCTTTTTGGCCCCATAGCTCAGAAACAGCGTGTTCATAAATTCAATCTGATACTATCGGACTCACACAAGATTGCTGGAAGTTCAGCAGAAGCTGCTGCTGTTATTTCAGCAACCACTTTTGTAACAAGGGCTTGGGAAGAGACATTGCTTCACTACTTGAGCAGTTCCAGTTGGCCAGGTGTGGTTTCTTTGTGGAGAACCAAGATGTGGAATTGAAAAGAATGTTTAAAAGTGCAGATCTTTTCCCTGTGTGCTGTGGCTGCCTGGAGGTGTAGGGAGCTCACCTGTTGAATGTCAAGTCAAGATTTAGACAAGTCAGCTCCTGCTCTTACCCCATCATTCCAATGGCACGTCAGTATTCCATAGGCATGGTGTGAGCCGACCACCAGATGAGGCGCAGGCCACCTGCAGACAGGCTGCCCCTGCACCTCATGAGCTGGGCGAAGGGTGCTGATGTGCCCAAAGCCAGTCTGGATGTGCCAGCGAACCAAGGTGCCCCAATTCCAAGAGCAGGGACAGAAGGCAGTTTTACAAGCTCAGCCCCAAAACGGTGGAGTTTATCTATTGCAGAGAGGTTAACTGCAGAGAACATAGATGGTGGAGAGAGCATTGTCCTTTTTTTTAAACTGCAGCTGTGTGCAGAATGTTTCAAAGATGGAGGTTTCCCTGGGAATACACCAGGACCTGTTATTCCTGCTGATTTCAACAGGACTTGAGGCTGGCAGCTTTACCCTGGACAGAGGTTTCTAGCCCAGCTGCCAGCAATGGCTGGAGACCTGCTGCAGACTTGGTATTGCTTCAGTGAGTAACAGGCATTCCTGGCAACATCAGCAATACTGGTTTCCATTGGGAATGAAAGAAAAGAAACAAGTGGAGGGACAGGCATGGAAGGAGAGGCTGTACCTGGTGTACATCCCCAGCATTACACAGTCATATAGCTCACTTCACCCTGGCGTCAGTCTGCTGGAAAGCCAAAGGAGAAACTGCGGGTGTCCACCAAGTCCTGGATTTTTGCCCTGGTTGCCTCCAGCAAGTTTGAGTACAGGCTTTGTCCTGAAGTGAAATTGTGTCTCCTGCTCTGAGCCAGCATGGCCATGCCCTATAGGCAGTGAAGAACAGGTCCCCCTAAGATAGGAGACACAACCTAAGAAAGCCAGGTATTCTCTGTTCACTAATTTTGGTTGTGCAAGTTCCCTTTGAATTATTTGTAGCAATGTTGAATAACAAATAGAGACATATTCTTTAAGATGATGTGTAAAATGCAGGAAAGCCTTAGCCAGTAGGACAGCTTTATGAGTTTGGGGCAGTCCATTTTTGTGGAAAATCAGGGCCAGATAAAGATTACTGAAATTGGCCTGACATGTGGTTTGGTTTTCTGCCAGCTCTTAAAGATGCTGATCTCTTTTTACAGGAAGATTGTGGATAGAATAGATGACAACAAAGATGGCTATATCACAACAGAGGAATTAAAAACCTGGATTAAACGAGTACAGAAACGCTACATCTATGAAAACGTGGCTAAAGTTTGGAAAGACTATGATCTAAACAAGGATGATAAAATTGCCTGGGAAGAATACAAACAAGCCACATACGGTTATTATCTAGGTAAGAGAGCATCTTCAGATTGTATGATCAAGGATTTTTGAGATTATAAAATATGATTTCTTGCCTTACAGTCAACAGGAGTTTGGTGTCACATTTAGGGCTCTTGAAGCTCACATTAAATTTTATAGATGCTCAGAGGTCAAAAGCACTTTTAAGTTATTTATTCCATCCCTTTGCACATGGGTCACCAGCACACTGAAGGTTTTGTAGAAGTATCATTAAATATACTGACACAGCTGAATTAAAGTCTCCTCCAGTTAGAAATATATTATTTTTTAACATTAAAAAGGGTACTTTAATTAAAAAATAATATATTGTCTAATTAACTGTATTTGTGAATTTAGTCTCTAAAACTCTTAAGTCTAGATGTTAAAAATTTAGTCTGTCTAAGCTATAGCAAAGTTATTGATTAAAATCATTCTTGCAGAATAACATGCTTCAGACTGATCAACTGCAAATGAAAATCCTTAACAAATCAGGCAAAAGAAACATTTATTAAAAAATATACCTGAATTCCCCCCACCCCCCTCCACATTTCCTTTGATTTTATAAGTTAATGAAGGAAGAGGAGGAGAAGAGATCGCTTAAGCTAAAGGGCAATACTGACAGAGCAACAAATCAGAATTAATTGACCATTTATACTTACTGGAAATGAGAAGACAATATTTACCTACCACAGAGGCAGTTTCTAGAGCAAGCTTCGTGTAGCAGTAGTAATTCCAAAGTCTACCTTAGATTAAAATGGAGCTTGTTGCATTTGTGGAAGGAAATATTTGACACACAGTCCCTGCAGCATTATCCCTGGAACCCGTCTCAGCCCTTTGTCTTTGCTCCCTCTAAGCCCCAAGGTTTGGAGAGCAGCATTGTGGGCTTGTGTTAATGAATACTTAAAATTCCCATCTCTAATTCCTTGCATAGTCTTTTTCACCTATGTTTGTCTCTGAACATATGAATTGCGAAATTGTTATGAGTATTTTTCATTTCTAAAGTCAGTTTAATGATCCTATTTTAAAAATTATATCAAATACCATTCCTTTTATGCCACTGAACACCCTGAAAAAATGTCATTGTTTTAAACTGAAAATAATTGTTAGGTTCCCTGCAGCAGAGGCGTAGCACTGAGATAATTTCAGTCAGTCTGCCACCTTCTGAAACCACGTTTCCATGGTTCGCTCTTCTTGAAACTGAAAAGTTGTGTGGATCATACTGATTCCTAAAGAAGAAAACTTCTGTGAATGAAGTCTACCCCAACTACTGCCTAAGTGGTGTTTCTAAAGGCAGATAAAAAAAATCTGTGAGGGATAGTAAACAATACTGCAAAATCCATTAATCTGGATTGCAACAGAAGGCTTGCTCAGAAATTTACCTTTACTACTGTCACCTTTAAAAATCAAGCCAAGTACTTGACCCCTGAATTTAGAACTTCCCAGGGAAGAGAAGTTCCATTTAGAACAACAGCTACTTTGGCAATAAAGCTTTTTATTTCTAGACTCAAACAGCTTTGTTTGACTAGTATGTTTTAAAGGAAAACACTTCTGAGATCATCTTGATTCATTTGCAGAAAATCCAGAAGAATTCCAAGATGCAACTGATCAGCACAGTTTTAAGAAAATGCTGCCCAGAGATGAAAGACGATTCAAAACTGCAGATCTGGATGGAGACTTGGCTGCCACTCGTGAAGAATTCACTGCTTTCCTTCACCCAGAGGAGTTTGAGCACATGAAAAACATCGTTGTCTTAGTAAGCAAAGCAAAATCAATGCCATTGTTTCTACTTTTATGGATGGACTTTGAAGTCTTCTCTAACCTTTCCAGGCAGGGTTTAGAAAGAGACACACACATAATAGCTAAATGGGGAACAGAAAGGGATGCCTTTCGTGATACTGACTTGATTTAGAACTCTCAATATAAGAAAGTCTTGTTAAGTGCCCTTAGACAGCTCCTGAATTGAATCAAGAAACAATCTTGGGGCACAGACTTAAACCAAAATAAAAGGAGGGTGTGCTGACATGCAGCAGCTGAGTGTTTCATGCCAGCTTGTATCTGCCCCTAACTTAAGCAGTTCATTCATACAGGGAATTTTTTTCAACTTTTCATGTTGATATTCGTATATTCATTGTATAAACAACAGTCACCCCGGACTTAGTGAGACTACATTCACTTGTGTACAGGGGCAGGTCAAGGCCTCAGAGCATTAAATGATCAAAAGTAGGTAGTCAGAGCTGTCAGTTTTTTCTTGATTACTTTAATGCAAAATTGTTTTCCAGGAAACCTTAGAAGACATAGACAAAAATGGGGATGGTTTTGTGGATCAAGATGAGTACATTGGTAAGTGCTGTTACTTGTTTCTTATATAATCTCAAGTCCATTTTTCCATCTTCTCTCAAATTTGCAGCAACATTAACAACCCAGAGATGAACAGTTCTGTGTTCCAGTTCAACTATTTTATGCCAGCCATCCAATCCAGAACATTTAATTTCGTTTTAGGTAGATAGCAACATGACCAGGAAAAGTTCCTCACACTTCACAGCACGAAATTCTCCTCCTGTTCTCATTTAACTCAGCTAAGAGTTATATGAGAACAAAATAAGAGAATTTGGAATAAGATTTTTCATGGCAGGGATATTCTCTGTATATTACACTATGTTAACTGCTGTTTGAAGGCATTGTTTAGAAATGCAGGAGGATCAGAAAATGAATTAGTCTTTTCCCGAGGTTGGATGGTTCTCAAATATCCAAAACATCTGGGAAGCAAACATTGCAAAAAGAGAAAATTCACCTTGTTCCTACTAGTTTTTTTTCCTAGTTTATTTAGTAAGTAAAGCCCCTACTTCTGTAGTGATGATGCCATTACATTTTGATGAATTTTAAATCCAGAAAGTAGCACTAAGAAAGCATTAGTGCAAAGTTGGATGAATCTTTCTGTTTCTGGTGGTGCTATAAAGATCACTTCACATAGAATCAGGAACAATATACACACACTAATTAATGGCAGGGGGGTTCTGTTCCTTGTAAATTATATTTAGCCCAGAAAGTGAATGCTATTCATCTATGACTGAAATAACAGAGCAGCATAATTTCCACAGTAATTTCAGTTCATTCAGTGACATTACCTACATATAATTATAAGGTAATTGTCAACATTTGTTACCATGTGAATGCTGGTTTTTCTTGTCTTCTATAGATAGGAACATAGAATGTTCTAGTCACGATCACCCCACATTGGCAAGGATGATAAAAATCAAATTGACAGGACATGTCAGTTGCTTCAAATAAACAATATAATTTGCACTTTAAAAAATGAAAAAAGAAAGTGAATGTGTTGTCTGAAGTTTTCTTCATGAGTTGAGAAAACTATGCTTAAAATATGCCTACTTTCCTTTTTCAGATTTAATTTTTTTTTTAAATTTTGATGAAGTTGGGATTAAGAAACCAATTGAAAACTAAATCTCTTCTTTGCTAGCTTATAAGGAACAACAAAAAGACATCCAAAAATTTCAGTCTCTAGATCGAGTATTTGTTGGGGAGATTTTGTGAAGGTTATAGTATGATTCCGCCATCTTTTTCCTTCTTTCTTCCCATTTTGTCTTTTACAAAATTTGGTTTAGATTTACACAAGCAGCAGAGCAAAATACCTATAAAAATGTTGAGCAGCAAGAACTAAATTCTCACTGTGCATGCGCAGGTAACAGAGTATTTCAGGGACACTGTGGACAGTGACAAAGGAGAACCTCAGCCCAGTGTACACACTCACACTGCAGGGTCAGGGGAGTTATTCCTGGCTTTGAATTCAGCATTTATGTTTCCCATAGATACCAGCCAGCCTCTGGCCCTCAGACCATCCATGTGGGTATACTTCTCCTTAGCACATCCTTGAAAACCAAACCCAAAAGGCACTGGAGAGGAGAGGAATAGTATCACAAAGCAGGCTTTAATTCTAATTAGAAAAGTGGAAGGCTTGAGGAATAAGCAGTCCTTATGAGCAGGAAAGGATTGGCCACAGTGACCAGAAGAATGACGTGCACTCGTCATTTGGAAAGCCCTGCAATGTAAAGAACAGTTACAAGTCACTTGGTTTTAATAATCACTGCCACTCTCCTGTGTTTATGCAGAAAGCAGCTGCCACTGTGGTGTGGTCCTACCAATGCTTCCAAAATGTAGCACAGGACTGATGTACAGAGCAGCTCATGTGTGTAATCTCTGCGTCCTGTGCCACAAGTGGTGCTCCCTCCCCAGGTACCAATCTGTGACCCGTGCACTGTGCCTGTGGTTTCTCACAGAGTGCACCATGATTCCTGACTTCTCCAGGTCTTTGTGGAAGAGTGTCTTCTACTGCATGTGCTACAGCACTGCATGGTTAAAAGAGAACTGATCTAGTAAGCTGAATGTCTCTTACACAGACTTCTCTAAGAGCAGTACAAAAGCATGCAAGTTCCATTTAGCAATTTTTGTTTGCCTAAATTCCCCCTGTGCCTTTTTTCCTTTAATCACTCTCTGCTGGCTGGAGTCTGATCTTACCCACAAAGACATTTGCTGGCAGGGACAAGATAAAATGGCTGAGTTCCTTTCTCCCCATGTGACTGAGCCTAGCACTAAAGCTTGTGACTGCTATTTAACCAAAGATCCTTAGAGGAGTTTGTTCATTCTGAAATTCAGCAGATGATGGCCTTTGAACACGTTCACCTCTCCTGTTAGCCTCAGCAGCAGCGCACAGGTATGATACAGGGTAATGTGAGAATGGGCAGAATCACCAGCAGTGAAGAAATGGGCCTGAGAGAAGATACACACAGCTACTCTATTTACACCCCACATTTCTTTTTCTGTACAGAGACACTGTGCAAAGAGTGAAAAGTTCAGTCTTTCTCTGAGGAACACTGTGCAAATATCTTTAGTTTGTGCATAATTTGCAAAGTAAATATGACTCGAGTAAGACTCTTATTCCCTCTCCAGCTGATATGTTTGCAAATGAAGAGGGTGGACCAGAGCCTGACTGGGTGATTACAGAGCGTGAGCAGTTTTCAGATTTTCGTGATCTCAACAAGGATGGAAAGATGGACAAAGATGAGATCCAGCACTGGATCCTCCCCCAAGACTATGATCATGCACTAGCTGAAGCCAGGCACTTAGTCTACGAATCTGATGTAGACAAGGTACGTAGTGTTCCAGTATAGTTTTTAAAGAAGTTATATGAGGTGGTGTGGGTTTTTTTAAATATCAGCTTGCAAGAATTTATTCCTAATAACTTTTCTTCAGAGGCTAGAATTGCTAGTATGTTAATGTTTCCATGCCAGTTTCAGTTGGTGGTGTTAAAGTCACAAAGTAAAAGTAGTAAAATACAGTTTACTAGCTCTAGAAGTTCCCCTGGCTTTCATTAGGTGAGATAAGAAACTGGATGTTTAACATAGCAAAAATACTCTTTTTCCTTTAAGAGTGGTCATGACTTTTGTATGTTAATATAGACTACAAGAGGAAAATAAAGCTACGTTTAGATGGGGGGTAGCAAAAACCACTTTCAGTTCTATAATCAAGCACATACCTTTCACTTAAACGCCAGTTCTGATGTGGGACAGTAGATTCTAGATGGTGATCTTCAGAAGTGTAATGCAAGGAAAGTTGGAACCTAAAAGCCAAAATACTCAACACAGAAAGTGTAAATTGCTAACATAAGCAATCATCTTCCACAAAGCACACCAGAGAATTTTCATTTTTACTGTCAGGAAGATGAACCAATCCACAGGGCAAAACTGTGTACCAGATAATCCACTGTTAACCTACTGCTTGGCAGTGAGTTCATTACAAAGAACTTTCAGGTAGCAGTTTGACCCAACTGAAGTGTGTGGGACTTCTATCTTCCATTGAGGTCCAAATTTCACTCACTGTGACACCTACAAATGATTGCTGAACCTGCAGTCCGCTGCTGTGAAGAACTGTCTGGTTCCCAGGGCTCTTGCAAGTCTGTGCCGATGTGTCTTTGACTTAGCTTTGAAAATATTCTTACAGAGGTTTTGTTTTCCTCCTACCAGGATCAAAAACTAACGAAAGAGGAGGTTCTGGACAACTGGAATATGTTTGTTGGAAGTCAAGCTACTAATTATGGGGAGGACCTCACAAGAAACCATGATGAACTATGATACAATGTACCAACCAGCATGCCACACGTCTTTTCTCCACTTTACTGAAATCAGTGTCCATCCCCTCTTGGAGGGAAGATGGGCAAGGGACACTCACAACTGAATGACTTGCGTTAATATTATTTTTAACATGCCAGGTTATTACCTCAAAAACCGCATAGAAATAGCTTTTTTAGTCTTTTCACATGGTTAAATACAGTATATAATTACTACAGTTTTGTTTTTGAAAAAATAAGAAGGTAACTTTTCTGTATAGGTTAGAGCCTGACATGGAAAAGGCACTTCTAAAAACATAATTGCAAAATCTTTAATAGCCAAGTATTTTCTTCAAATACCCAGTTTTACCATAGCGAAATGCAACTAGGATTAGAAACCTAATGTTTAAACAGACTTAAGTTATTTAGTTGTCTTTTCTAATAGCATGTAACAGTTTAGAGTTAACCTTTTGAGCCTCCTATCCAGAGAAGAGTTTGATACCAGCTTTGTCTCCACACAATTTGTGTCCCAATTTGGTCAGTGGTGCTGCAGGAATGTCCAGCAGCCTGCTGGCTCCTGCTTTATGAGTGCAAGATGCACAGGTGGCCCTTGTCCCTGGCCCCACCACAGTGCAGAGATAGCACTGGGGCCCAACCCAGCCTTGCCAGCCAGGGATGCGGAGTCCAGCGTGGCAGCTGCTCTTTCTGACAGCGGGGTAAGGTACAACTCTTTGTGGGCCCTTGGGTTTGCTGTTTCCTGGGAGGAGTTGTGCCACATGGAGCATAATTTATCTCCTGCTTTTCACACTTTACCCGAGCCATACTCTTGTTCACACAGTGTGAATGGCAGCAGTTCTGTGATGGAGAAAGAATGAGACATATCACCCCTCTGGGCCTTCTGTCTCCTCTGCCACATAAGAGGAGAGATTTTTGTGGCTGAAGTTCTGGGTTTGTGTGTATATACGTTTTAAGTACATGTTACTGAAGCAACTCTAAAGACAGCTCTCCTTCCAAAAAAGGGGGGGAAGCTTTCCACACAGGTGCTTTCTTTTTTACTGTATAATGTGAGTTGTTACATGTATATTTTTATATACCCAACTTATCTAAGTTTGGTTGTTTGTAAATGTACTGGTTTTAAAATAAGCACAATAAAACCAATACTTCTTTTTGATACTGTGAAGGTGCAATAACGCTGACACAGATTAGCAGAGAGAGATGATGTGAAAGCACAAACCAAGCCTCTAAATCCAGTAGTTCCCAAAGCACTGGGTGGTCATTTCCAAAAGCATCTGGACATACAGCACCAACTGTTCTGCCTCACCTCATTAAAAAAAAAGAAAAGCCAAAAAGGAGTGCAGTATACATCGTTGCTGTAACCAGAATTTGTTCTGGACACTAATACTGGGCGATCAGGGCTCCAGAGCAGTGTTCTCTGGGAGGTTCCTGGAAGGTTTGGTGTACAGCCTCACACACTGGTCCCATAACCATCCAGAGGGGAGCTTTGAGACTCTTCAGTTGGGTGAGACACTTCAGCAGTTCAACACATTTGTGAAAATCATCAGGAGACAATGCAGAACTGTGACCTCCATAAACAGTGTCATTTTTATAAGGTCATAGAAGAACTGTGGTGTAATATTTTACATCTTGCAGTTGAAGATAATTAAATCTAGATTGCTGAGTCTGACAGATTTCATGTGCTTGCTGGCACCGCTAACTAAGCTTTTGGGGTGCACTTATGACATTGCCAGCAATGTCTCTGAAAAATCCCTACTACTTCCACTAACATACAGTAGGGCAAATGTCATAAAAGTGAACTGGTTCTGCTTTTACAGTACCCTCAAGTAAAGTAAAAGCCTAAATGCAGTGTTATCTGAGAAGCAATAAAATTGTATCCTGGCACATGTAAATGGTTATATATTTTGTTTATGGCTTGGATTTGGAAAGGTTTATTGTACTCAATAATGCTGACAATCTTTATCAAACTGACATATTTTACTAACAGATTTTCAGTACTCTCTATGTACTCAGATTATCTTCTGTTTCAGGAAACAATACCTTAAAAGACCTCAAAAAACCGCCTGTTTTCTGCAAGTGAAACTGCAGCTCAGACTGGATACTAAGCCAAGGATTTTCACTGGAGCCCAGGGGAAGGTTGTTTGCTCACTCTTGTTGAAATTCAGTGGGAGTTGGGTGCTGAGACACTAAGCATTGTTGCCCTCAGCTAAACATGACACTTCCAAATGCACTGTGCACTGTCCCAACAAAAAAACACATCTGTGCTTTGACAAGCAATCACATTTTCTTCCACATTGCTAAATGAATTTGGAGCAGAATTAGCAGCACGCAAGAGAAAAATCGTGTTCTCATATTTGTTCTTGATTCCTGTTACTGCTTGGAACACATTGGTATTTTCCAGGATAAAACTATACTTAACATGAGTAAGAATGCTGAAATCAGATGAGTTGTTCATGGAAACAGTAAGTGAAAATTTAGATCCATAAAAAGCTTTTCTTTTTTTCCCAAAAGAATGGTATTCGGGTAGCATATATCCAGCTAGGAAAAAGGCAAATCTGCCAATTAGAATGAGGTTTAAAATAATCAAATTATTTATCAATAATGGGTAATGGGGTCATATTAAGATTAGGAGCTTTTTTAATAAAGCAGTATGTAGAAACACTTTTTTAGAGAACGTAAGTATCCCTGATGTTATTTCATTTTAAAGGCTCCGCTGTTTCTGCAGTTCTTCATGGTGTTTCTCTTACCAACATTCAGTAATGGCACAGTACATTCCATGCACTAAATTTCCCTTTCAAGCTCAATGCACTATGGAAGAGTAACTCCAAAAGGGACTAGAGCTTCTGGGTTTAAATTTAACACTATTTAAGGAAAGCAAACCTTTGCTAGGGGATATAACTGTTAACATTGTGATTTTTCAAGCCTAAGGTTTCTAATGAGGTTTGACTGTTCCAGAGATAACATTTTTTTCCTAGGTAACATATTTCAACTCATATTATGAGCAAACATTACAAAATTTTAGTGTAATGTGAAATACTGTAATGTCAGATAGCATTATTTATCTGCTTAATATGACAAAAACCATTAATTGCTGGAAGCCATACTTCATCCCAGCAACATGAAAATCCATTTTGTGCCTATCTTGTCAGTTATTGCCGATTTTCTTAATCAGTTGTGACACAGTGAAATTCTGTTGGGAAGTGTGTTTATATATTTCCAACTGCAGGTTCTGTATGGTAACTCTTATTACATAGATCCTCCATTAGCTCAGTGTTTTCACTATGCCTGTGCCACAATACATCAAAGGTGCATTTTTCTTACTCAGATATCTGGAAAAGCAATTATTATTGCCCGTGCAGTTTTAATTATTGGAATTTATGAAATGAGCTAAGTGGCTACTGTTCACTATCTTATAATTCCATTTAATGATTCAATCAGGTTGAATCTGTCTCCTGTTCGAATAAAAGGTACTGTGCATAACTCCCTGAGGAAAGGAGATCACAGCCCATCCTGATCTCGTGACACTTACACAGGTGCCTTAGAATAGTTGCATAATGCTTTACTATTTGCAGTGCAGAAGCTGATCTTGATCCAGTGAAGTTATCATGAACTCCTAGTTCTAAGGAGTATAAGAACTAGTCTAAATCCTAGTCTAAGGCCTTGGCCACCCAAAGGCGAGCAGAACAGTGGGGGGGTGGGACTAGAGGTCACAAATAACCTTACAACCATCAAATCCTGATCTCCTTACTACTATGGAGCACTAACATTTAGGAATTTAGACATTCATACTCCTGTGAGATAGTTAGGGTGTAAGTCTAGTTCGCGGAAGACTGTGCAAAGTCTTAGTGGTCTGTTCAAGGAGCCTGAGGAATTTTATTGAGTCATGAGGGCATCACTCTTAGAAAATGAAGTGAGTTTTACAGAGTGACAGAAGGATCTACAAAAAAGATTTCATAGCTAAAAATTTTGCAAAACCTGTCTTGGCCTATAGTCAAGCATTTGGAAGCATCCACCACTTCTCTTTGCATCGCTCCAATTTAGTCAGTACTGTATTCCATTCAATATGTCCAGCAAGGAGCATATTAACCGTATTCACTAATTACAAAGGAAGAATTTAGGATTATTTTCCACTGAAGTTTCAGGCACCATTAAGGCTGATGTCCCTGACACTCAAGTGCTGTATAGATTATCCCAGTCATGATGAATTTCAAAGCAACCTCAGAAGAACAAGTTACCAGCTTTTCCCCTAGTGTGAAACAGTTATCAAGGGGCACACATGGGTATGTGACACAACAGGCAATTTCACACCTGCATTCTGCCTCTCCACAGGATAAAGGAAAATATCTCCAACAGATGGGAGCGTTTCTTCACTATGGCAGTGACAAGAATACAATTATCCTGTGTATGCATTACTATTCCTATTTATAAGTGAGGGATATCCATCCTCAGCACAAGTGTTGGCTCTGAGGGCAACAGAGCTCAGTTTCATACACTGCATATTAGTTATTTTCCCTGTGGAAGAATTTATTTCATAATCATAAAGGGTCCAAATATGGTCTGTTTGGCTAGCTTTTGAAGTTTTAGTATTTTTTAGTGTTTCTTAGTTGACTCATTTGTAAAGTTGGCCACATTTGTGGTCTGAAACTACCACATACCTGAAATTCCAGAACAGCTGTATAGAACAAGTCGTGGCATGATCCTGAATCTGAGTACTAATTAAGGGAGACACATGCATTAGAAATGACAATGTTTCATCATATCAACGAGAATTTAGATATGCATCGAGACGTTTAGGAAATATTTTCTTTATATGGGAATAGCCTGACAGCCTTTAAAAAGGACCAGTGAGGGTACTAAAAATGAAAAATTAGTATAGCTTTTGAAGACATACTTTGAAGTAATTACTGTACTTACTGAACTCCCAAGAGCATGATGTTCTCAGGACTTCTCAGGACATACCTTCTGTTTGGATAAAAGCCAGTGAATTTAATGTTTCAGGAAGAAAATAAAAGTGGGGATGGGCTTTTATCATTAGATCAACTGTAAGATAACACAGACATACAAAACATAGTATTGACAAGATGGGCAGGTTAGATACATCCCCCCAAATTACTCCCAATGCCCCCCTCCAGCTTTAAATTCAGCTGACGTTCTGCTGACATGGCTTCCACTGCATCACACAGGGCCTTGGTTGCTGGGACACAAAAGGAGTTAGTTGAGAACCCATCAAACGACAGGAACTCAGATGGCTAAAACTTCCTGAAATCTTTACATGGTAACACGTAGATGAGACGTTTTAAAATCATAGGGAGCATCTTTTTTAAAGGGTGAATTCACAAGGAACTTCCACAGGCAGCAGGAATGAAGCAAAAAGAGTGGCTGGAGAGGTATGCCAGAGTATAACAAAACCAAAACCTTTCTTCATTCCTGCTTTTAGTTTAGAAGAATTTGCATAGATTCCTTTGCCTGTCTTTTTTATTTGTCCTTAAGTTTTACATTCAGTTAACAGTACAGATGTAACATTTCTGGGGACCTCCGAACCTCCCCAAATTGCTTTGAAATGTTTTATGCCAAAGAAATGAAGCTTTAACAGCTATTACATCTGCTCCGAACTGGATACAGCAAAGTATAGTTAAACAAACAATCAAAAAAATCCCACAAATGCAAGAGACTAAAGAAAGTATTATTACATTATTCTCATATATACTTACAAATATATCTAACCTGAAACAGACATATTTAGGGTTATACTAGGTTGAAATATTTAGTTTCCAGCAAAATAATTTAGAGTTTAGCTCTATACCAGAAAAGTATTTTTATACTTGTAGGCTAGAGAGTACTGTTTGCGTGGAGAAAATAAATGCAGTAATTTACACTTGAGTTCAGTCAAACTAGCAAATGTTTCCTGCATTGGTCTTTCTGTAGGGTAGTTGCATGACCTATTCTTGAGCTAACAGTCAAACCCCATGGCTTTGTGCCAAGGCTGCCTATTGAGCTTCTTAATAAAATTGTCTATGTTAGATCAGCTCTACACGCACTGCATGTTCTGGGTGCAGACTTTGGAAACTTTCAACCATCACAAAACCATTATGAAATTATTTCAGCATAAAAAGGACCTTTCTAAAGCCTTGTTATCCACTTGCAGTAGGTTTACAGAACAATTCTGTAGACATCTGAATGGATGCAATAATTTATTTTTCCTCTTTTTGCAAGGAAATCCATTTTCTGCACTTGTTACCCCAAAGCTTGTAAAAAGTCAGCTTGCATACAAGTTGTTAAAATAGGTCCTCTGGGATAAGGAACTTGGGGTTAAGGTAGGTTTTCCCATGAATCAGACTGTATTCATGGTCCTGCTTTGCAGTGTTTTCAGAGAATTTTCTAGGCATGTAACTGTGATGTAAATGAACATAAGTTTAATAGTGGGAACCTGTGTCCAAAATGCAGTCAACAGAGACAAGTAGGGCCCTTCAGCTGTGGCTTCAGAAGGTATAATTATGGGTGCATAAAGCAGACAGTGCAAACATCCTTTCTTTATATTCCTGCATCCCTTCATAACATAGACAAACACAGCTGAAATGAAACAGGCAAGATGAAGAGTGATGAGAAACGACATGAAATACTGCCTTTAAAATCTACTTTATTCAACTGGAAACAAAACATTTTAAAAGGTGATAATGTTCTAAAAGCTATTTAACTCACCAGCCAAATCAAACTGACCAAAATCTAATTCATTCCTTGTCTTGTTTAGCAGATGCTTAAAAGATCAATATAGTTGTCTCTGTAGATCGACATGAAATATTAACCAGCCTGAGTGTTCTGAAGCTTTTTACAACATATTCAGCCTCATTAAACATTAAGCAGCCTTGAAATATAAATATGAAATAACTATCAGCTTCCTATCCTTCAGACACAGAACAAAGGTAACTCAAATGTGGGAAGCATGAGGAAAATACATTAAATGAACTGGGAATTCACAGAGAAGTTAACTTAGGAAAGCTGTCAGTATAAATTGGCTCAATCAGATAGACTTTACCATAAGGAAAGAAAATATTGCAGTATCAGAAGAATATCTGCTACGGAACAGAACAGTAGTGTGGCATTTATGTAATGACGAATTAATAGAAATAAACCTCTGACCACAACTATACTAATCTGAGGTCCAGTCATCGTTTATGCTCTGGTTCCTTTCACCCCTCGTATTTGCTGTAAGACCCCCCCCCACCACGTTTAGCAAGAACAGAGCCCTCTTTTCTCTGCTTTTCGTTACTGCCTGGTATGTTAAAAATATCTGGGCAATACAGCAGAAAGCAGTTTCAGGTTCACTAAAGGGAAATGTCAGCTTTGCAAATCACTGAAAGTAACCGGACATAAACTGTCAAAATAAGTCAGCGAGACAGTGTGGTTATTGTCAGCACGTAACTCAAGCCTGCAATCCGAGCTGTGGCTAAAGGTTAGAGACAATATAGCAAGACAGTCCTACTAGGATGTACAGATCAACTAATTTAGCTTAAAATGCTGTCTAATTTTAATATATGCAGTATGTTAATACCTTTTTCTCCCATTTAGCTGCTTGCTTTATTATTTCTGCACACTGATAGTGAAGAATAAAATCCAACCTCTCACAGTATCCCCTTTACCACTGCTGAGTTTGCCAGAGAAGCTTTTCATGTTGCTTTCTTACTGCTGCTTCTTGTCCGGTATTGGTGTCAGAGCAGACGTACCAGTGCTGCAATTCATTGCAGCAACCTTCTCTCAATTTGGCAAGAAGTGAAACTGTGTGGGACTCATTCCCCTGCAGAGAGACAAGATTTTGTAAACAGTATATAGAGTTATTAAGTTCTAATTCTCTTCTACAACATGAAGGTAGGAATGCCATCAATTAGTCAATGCAAAGACTATGAGGAGTTGAGAACGAAACCAAGAAACTAATTTGGTACACCTAGAGGCAAAAAAAAAAAATTAATGTAGATATTTTTGAATTTTTGCAGCATAAGCAAGATAGCAGTGGGCTCACATAAAGAATAAGTGTATCAGACACATTAAGAATTGATATTCAAATAGCATTTGACATTGGGCTATTTTTGCTGCATTCTCAGAATAGGACTGGAAAGATACTTTTTCCTTCCACTGCATTACACCATATTTTTATTCTTTCTCTACCTGTATGCCACACTGTTAACAAGCATTGATTTGAACAGCATCAAATCAAATGTTTTACACTCACTTGCATGCTGAAATTTCAGATGTGCTTTGTAGACAGGGTTACACTATCTCCAAACATGTATTTTAAAATTAAATTTAAAATTATGTGTAATGGGAAAAGATTATACACATTGTGAGCAAATTGTTAAGTCAAAGGGTCAAATCATAGCCAGCTGTGACAGGCTTGTTGAGGGCAAGCGAAGCCTCAGATTTCCTGTACCTTCTTCAGTTCTGCACCATCCCTCCTTGCTTCCAGTAAAACTCAGAACAATCCCAGATAAAAGCCAGCCCTGCACCACCAGAACCACGCTCATCCCTTCCCTGTTATGCCTTCTTTTTTTTTTTTTTTAATTCTGGCTGGACATTCTCAGTGCCGAGCTGCCTCCTCAATTCCACTCAGTGACGTGAGGAGTCGCTCACATTTCTTACAGCCATGAAGGAGCACAATGAAGCTGTAGCAAGGCACAGGGATGAGGCTGCACGTTGCAGGCAGGAATGCACAGAAGTCTCACAGCAACTTAAGGAGCAGTGTGGTGCCTTGCTTGCTTCTTTAATCTGAGTCTTTGCCTAAATTGCAGGTCCTGCAGGTTGCTTGGGAAGAAAGGTAATTTGACAGTTGTGTCAAGCATTTCTTTGATACCATGGTACAACACAGAGGAATCGAACAAGGAGGTTTTCTTGCTGAGATTCTCACAGCTCTTTTATCCAAAAATCCGCTTTTCTCAAGGGTGTGCTCATTCATGTGTCATCCTTGTATCTCACTGAGCTGCTGGCGTGTAGGAAACAAGCCAAAGACCACAGTTAGAAGGTCACCTAAGTGTTATGAAATTGGCATTGATGCTTAGGGTAGAACAAGCAGGCACAAAGATGGGCATGGATAGACAACAATAGTATTGTGAAGGGAGAAGAATTTTCCCTGTCCAACTGCTCTCCAATCAAACCTGGAAATCAAGCCTCTGCACAGATGAAATCTGCTTCACTTTTGTGCTTTGCTCCCCTTGAAAATCTGAGTAACATTAAAACCAAAATGAATGCCAAGTTTACTGTAAATATTTGCTCAGGCAAGGTATAACTGCTTGCTTTGATCAAGTTGCACTTGCGCTTCTCTTAAACATCCATCCAAACCCAGTTTCTGGAATGCAGTCTTTGAAGTCTTGCAGGTTCTTTTCACACAAGACCTCTCCTGTCCATGCACACAGCTAAGTCTTTTAGCCAGGCAGTCCCTCATTACTCATAACTTAATTAGTACAGTGTTTTTTTCCTGAATGCACATCTCCAAGAAACACTGCAAAGCAGAGCCAATACTTCACTCCCTCCAGTTCATCCAATTCCATGGGACTCATCTTCACTTTCAAAACTCCTCACAGTTCCCAATATTGCTGATCTCTCAGCCACTGCTGAAAGTTTTATTTCTACTATTCGCCTACCTATTGATCACCTTTATTTTTTTAAAGACCAAAGAGAAGCCAAAAAAAAAGTGTGTATGGTCCCGTGCTGCTCCTCATATTTCAGAGGGTTTTCTGAAGTTGTAGTTAGCTCCAAATGCCCTCCCTTAGCCACATCTTCTAAGAATATAACTGCCACCCAGCATATTATTATGCTTCCTCTATCAGCAAGACAAAACAGGGAGGAAGAAAGGAAGATCTAATAGAGCAATTGACATTTCGGAGAGTGGGGAGGAAGAAACTTCCTAAGACTCCCACCAGTCTCATCCAGGGTGTTGAACTCAGGCTGCGCATTCTTTCCTTTGCCTCCACCCCTGTGCTTTCCTTTTTCTTGTGCTGTAATTTCTTCAGCAATCTCTTTTGGTTCAGCACTGTTGCAGTGGTTAGGACAGTGAAATTATGCCTCATGACTTGGATTCCTAAGAATTACAGTAATACAAGTAAAACAACCACAGTTTTATCTTTATTTGACTAAAATTCATACCTCAAGAGCACCAAACCATGAAGAAATAGCATAAAAGGGAGAGAGAAAATAATCACTCAGATCAGAATGGCACACCACAAATGCATCAACCCTCAGCTTGTATTAATTGTATGGTTCTAAAAATGATATTTTCTCTCTCTTTCAATGTACCTATTTAATGTGCTCATTTACATCCACAGGCACTGTTTAAAATAAATTTAAAATAAGTTTGTCTGTAAACAATCCTCCTAGAAAAAAATGAATGCTGAATGAAACATCTCTGCACAGGTTTTTTTGCTGTTGTAGAGGATATGTAATGGATGTCTGTGCAGCAGCACATGAAAGACAGACGAGGAAGCAAATTATTCAGCTGTTTGGTTTAAAACAGAACAAAAATGTTAACATATATGCAAATTTCTTTCACCAAAAATTAGAAAGCTATCTTGGTACAGCTCTGGCTCTCCATTATCTCTAGAAAAACTGAAAATCTGTTTTAAGATCAAGACAAACACAGGCACACACACATCTCTGGGCAGTTAGAAAGCCATCAAAACATGCCAGTAGGAATGTGTGCTGGCTTTGACCGGGATAGAGTGATTTTTTTCTGTAACAGCTGGTATAGGGCTGTGCTTCGGATTTGTGCTGGAAATAGTGTTGGTAAGTCAGGGATGCTTTCATTATTGCTGAGCAGCACTTACACAGACCCAAGGCCTTTTCTGCCTCTCACACCACCCCACCAGAGAGAGACTGGGGGTGCACAAGGAACTGGGAGAGGACACAGCTGGGACAGCTGACCCCAGCCAACCCAAGGGGTATTCCAGACCATATGGCCTCATGCTCAGTATATAGAGCTGGGGGAAAAAGGAAGAAGAGGGGGATGTTTGGAGTGGGGGTGTTTGTTTCCCCAAGTCACTGTTATGTGTGATAGAGCCCTGCTTCCCTGGGATGGCTGAGCACCTGCCTGCCCATGGGAATCAATTCCTTGCTTTGCTTTGCTTATATGGATTGCTTTGGCTTTCCCTACTGAACCGTGTTTATCTCAATCCATGATTTTTCTCACTTTTACTCTTCCAACTCTCTCCCCCACCCCAATGCGGTGGGAGTGAGTGGCTTTTTGGGCTCAATTGCCAACAGGACGTGAGCTCTTTTAGAACACCCTAATAGAAATCTACTCATAAGCCTTTGAAACTCTACTTGCTATAGGTCACTGAAAAAAATGAATTTCTGCAGCAGACCTTTTAATAGAGTTAAATTTTTCCTTTAGGAGTTAAATGACTATTAGACATAGATATAATTGGGCACAAGTACACAAAGAACATAGATGAACTACCAGAAGCAAAGTCACTTGATCACTTATTTTCTTAAAATGTCTGATATTCTTCAGTAAGTTTGTTTTCAGAAAATATCGTGCTAGATTTGCAAACAGGCTGGGAAAAAAACAAATTAGAACTAACTATTGTTGAGAAATGTTAATGTGGAATGGAAGGCATTTAAAGAACAGTAACAGAGTTTAAAATATAAGTTCATTCCAGTAAATCAGTGTCAAAATGACAAGAGAAGCCAACATAGTTCAAGACAGATATATGGAACAATATGTAAGACAAACAAAAATGCTTTTGAATCCATCCATAGAATATCAGAAGTGAAAGATTTGATCAAGTATTAAAAGAAAAAGACTAAACCAAATGAAATAAAAACAAAAGTGAATCAGGCAGTCAAAATCTCTCAGTATGAGGCTTTCTCCCTCATTTGGGTTTTTTAATATTTTTTTTAATTGGGTCAAACCCAAAGATTTAAGAATTCACTTTCCAGAATGAGAGTGAAAAGCATCAAACTAAAATGCAATGACTACTTGGAATATTTAAAGAATTAATTTGCCACTGTTCCAAGATATAACTGCATCTGATGCCTCCTACCTGAACACTCCCATAAGCAGCTTTTAAGGCTGTTTCCAACCTTTACTACTTTCTTGTATCAATGCAAGTTATGCACTGACAGCCCTCACCAAGCAGGTAGTTTGGCCTACACTCAGGCAAACTGAATAAGCAGCCCAGGTGATCACTGTGCGAGGCACTGCCAGTGCATGAGCAAACTCAGCTCTGCAGCAGCAGCACTTGAGAGGCAATTTCTTCCCTTGGTTTCTGCAGAAAGTGCACCACATCTTCATTCAGTGTGAGTGAAGGGAATGGCCCTTCTTCTCCCTGGCTGTTGGTATTGGTGCTGGGAGCAGTGTGTGCTCCTCGGTTAAGGACCTTCAGAAGCTTTGGTGGAGCATGGGGCTGTCACTCCTTGCACACACTGTCCTTGCCCAGTTCAGCCTCAGAGTGCCCCCAGCACATCACCTCTGGTTGACATGAGGCAGATGGCACAGACCGTGCCTGCCCTTCATGATGGTAATTTGCAGCAGGGTACTGGGGCAAAGTGGCTTTCTCAGTCCTGTCTGGCTCCTTATCCTGTCATAATGATCCAAACTAAAAAGGTGACGTGTTTCATGGTAGCTGATCTTAGGTAAAAAGCTTATGATAGCATTGGGTTTTGCTTGCTTTTTCTAAATCAAAATAAACTGCTAAGAGAAACAATTTAAAATTACCATCATACTGGGTGTTGTATGGATCTTCCTTATTCTTTCCTACAAGGCTTCCCAAATGTTTGACTTTCCATGTAAACCAGAGCTATACCTGAAAGCTTCACTGGTACTTTAGTCTGAGTTTTCTAACTTTGATTAGACAACTAAGGATGCAAGTACCATATGGGCATATCCCGATATAAACAGTCAAAAGAACTCACTGCTTAATTTGCTGCTAATGGCACCAAAGCCAACCTTTTCTGGGTACAACATATCCTCTCTATCGGCTCCGTGGCAGCCCATGCAAGGGAGCAAGGCAGTGACTTACACCCTTTTCTTCTCTTGCAAAGGGATGCACAGCTACTCACAACTGAGCCAAAGGAAGCCCACAGACTAGACATGAGATATCCAAGAGAGAAATAAAAGTGGGAACAGAAATTGAGAGAAGTCTTCACTGACGCTTTACAAGTTCATGTAGTTCAAGAGAGATCCCTGAAGACAGGAGACCATCATAATGCCATTAGTTAAGGGAAAGGCTAGGGAAACTGAAAACGTATGTAGGGAAAGCTTAAAAATCATTTTAGAAAGCCAAGCGAGGGAAACACTTTAAACAAGCACACTAGTGGTTCAATTAAGGGTTTCAGAGATGCCTGTAGGAGAAAATCTCAGAGGATATTACTGCTAAGATAGACAAAGGGACGCAATGGGAACCTGATGTGGAGATGTTCAGAACCATTTCCCCAAGTTTCATATTGGAAGCTAAATGCATTAAAAAATTTAGAACAGCAAATGTATTCCAGAAATGTGGACAAAGTGCATTCAATAAGCTATTCAATCATATATCAGCACAGAGGAGCTGAAGCTATAATTTTACAAACAGAAACAGCATTGAAAAGCAAAGCAAAGGAAGCATTGATTAATAAGGTAGACAGATATGAGAACAGATAATTTACTTTTCAATAAATAATTTGGACATTTGTTAAAGAGAAGATGCAAGTCCTCTTAGGAAGAACTCTGCTGGTTGATCTATCAAAGAATCCAAAATGAAGACAAAAAGACAGAGAAAAAAGTCATAATGACATCTGTTTTAAATTATTAATGAAGAATGACCAAGTACTTTCCAAAACAAAGAATACAACTCAGTGTAAATAATATGATGCAATGAGTATATTTTTACATAAAAATAATTTATTTTAAGAACAATGGCAAGGTTGTTTTCTTTTTCAGGGGATATGGGTTGGATTGGTGCTGGTGGTGAAGGTGGTGTTGGAATTTAACACTAAACCAGGGTACAGAATTAAAAAGATGAGCAAATTTTATCATTTATCCCTTTCTTTTCCAAAACAAGGTTACATTTCCCCTAGAAGCAAAAATTGTACACAGGTATTTTCCATCCACTGATTAGTGTGCATTTTACAGCCCCAGTGTGAGCCCTACACTTAAGTGCTGACTTATTCAGCAGAGAAATATAAGAGCTTCCTTCTCCTGCTCCACATACTCCCACATCCATTCTCCATGGTCACAGCTGCATGGCCTTCATTTAAAAGTAGGTCTGCATTTGCTATTGCTGTGTTCATATGGAATGGGAGGTTTTCACTGGAACTACAAGCCTTTAGCTCTAGCCACAGATTCATGCTTTTAGCTTGGAGGAATCCAGTTAGATTTCCCATGTGTTGAACAAATATCAGAGGTCACATAAAGAGAGAATATATGACCTCATAAGAGCATAAAGACTGGGGAGGAGGGAAGAAGAATCAACAACAGCTACTACCTACCACCATAAACAGTAAATCAAAATGAGTTATTTAATGGGGTTTAAAAATACTGATGCAAAAACTAACTTCACCCTGTGTCAAGCAAGCTGAAATACTTAAAAGTGTAGTGCTCAGTTTTCTCAAAACAGTAAATATATAATAGACTTTTCCCAAAGATTGGCTTCTAAATAATCTGAGATCAGCATAGTTTGACTGATTTGCAGCCGTAGCAGAACAATGTAGCACAAAACAATCCCCACACCTTTTCTCCTCTGCCTCTTCATTTCCGAGTCATGCTCCTAAATGGAGCCCACCAGCTCGCCTCGTGTTGGCAGAGGGAGGAAGCATGAGGAGCAGCAGAGGATGGTGCTCTGCATATTCCCCTGGCTGGGATGGTTATCCAGCACTCTCCTTGGTCCTTGGCAGTGACTGCAGCCTGCAAAATAATGGCCTCAACAGCTTCGTAGGCTGCTTGCTGTTATAATCTGTATAATAAGTATTAGTTTAGCTTTTCATATGGAAAGTTAATCCCCTAATAACATTTCAAATTACTGAACAGCATTTGGAAAAAATCATACCTACTATTCAGAAACCTGTGCTGCAATCAGCTACACGAGATATACAGCATTCTGTAATTAGTGCACACCTTTCAGACGTGGCTAATTACCTCTTATGAATTAGAAATGTTCAACCCCCTCCCCCACCACTATACTTGAAAGGAAAAAAAAAGTAAGAGAAGATAAGCTCTATACTTCTAAGTTAGCTGAAAATTCAGTAAGATAATGTCACTGATGTGGTTATTTCCAGGTGAACGTCAGGTTATTCAACCTAGGTGAATTTAATGACTCTGGACAGGTCGTGCAATGAATTTTCCTATAAATCACTTATAATTGCAAACATAAAAATTAAAAACCAGTCTGAAGAGAGAGATAACACAGTATAAATGATAGAAAGCAGTAATCTACAGATAGTGGTGCTGCTGTTTTAATTGAGGCCATTCTGATGTGAAGCTCCAGAACCTCATGGGGACAGCACTAGGATGAGGAGCCCAGGTTCTCTAACTTGCAAGAGCTTTTAAATGACTACACATGATTAACAAACATGTTTTTAATATACTGACATAAAAACTTTAGAGTTTCTCCTCTCTAATATAATGTTCTTCTACATGTTTTAGAAAGACCAAGCTCGACTTGGCTATGCACACTTTCTCCCCAGTATCCATTATCGGCTGGCTATTACTGCTGTGCTGAGCCATGCATTAGGATTAGGTTTGCTTGCGCTAGATTCCCAAATCAGTATTTTGAATGATGCAGAGCATTTCAGGTTCCAAATTCCCTGGGTAGGGTCCACCTCCTTTTATATCTCCAAGTGCTGGTCAGATCAACACCATGCCCTAATCATAAACAACCTGGATCAGTGGGAGACTTGTTCCCCAGCTTGACAGCAGCGCTGAAGCCTCCAGTTCAGTGATGGAGAGAGGGGGCCCACCACCTCTGCCTGCCCTTGCCATGCTTTGGAGCACAAAGGCCCATCTCATTTGTAGGTGTTAAAACAAAAGAGCTGGCACAACACCTCCAGCCCTGCCCTGCAGCTCCACAGTGCTCCTGGAAGCCATCACTGCACAACCCACGCAGGGCCAGGAGGACAAACAGCAAAAGGACAAGGGGCTCCAGACCAGTCACAAGGGCACTGTTATTACTTAGAAGAGCAACTGAAAAATACAACTGTTCTCTTCTCACTGGAAATGGGAGCGTGATGGGGTCTGTTCTCCTCCCCTTACCTGCCAAGGGCCTGAAGCAAAGGGCTGCACATGCAGCAAGAAGGGTCCACAAGTCCTCTGACCTGGTGTAAATATGTTTCATCACCTTCTAGCAGGGAACCCAGTCTTATTCATGGATGTCATCTAATGAAGCAATCATGCCCTTCTAAAAATAAGTCTGCTTTAATTTATCACCTCTTTAGAGTTTTGAAAGGTTTTGATCCCATTTATTTTAGACCAAAGCTTTTAGGAATGTTAGCTGCATCAAAAAGGAAACATTGAAAACCATATTACAGATTTTCAGAATTAGAGATGACTTGAATTTCATCTAGGAGCCAAACTCATCTGCTTTGTCCTGTACAAAGTTTGGAGCCAAGATTAAACCCAGGCTTTTTCTGGTCATAATTTAGATAAGACTGAACATTTCAAACATTATCCATTTTTATCAGATTTTGGCTCCAGATGAAAGAAACCTTGCAGGTACAATCATACAGCCAAATGACTAACTGCCACCCTTTGTGCCTGTTAATTATTTTTGGCCACAGTATTCTGTGCATAATGGAACATGGACACAATATGATGGCTTTTCTTTTTCCTCTTTTTTCCCTCCCCCATATTTTTCCCCCACATTTTTTTTTTTTAATTTGGCTTCTAGATAAACATTTTGAGAAGTCAACACTTGCTTTGTTGAAAGTAAAGGACTAACCAGCCTGGAACATCCTGGATTGTTTTGTATAGGTATTCAGTATTTGCTGCTCTCAACGACTTTTAGTTAGAAATGGGAGAGCAACCATAATTATGAAATCAAGCCCAAACTGCTTCAAAATTAATCACTTCAAAAATCCAGAAACCATTAAACAAATATAGACATGATGCTGGGGACAGGGAGGGTGAGGGAAGGAGTTTCATCCCTGGGAAAAAAACTCCTTGTCCCAAGCCATTATATTTTATTTTATTTTTAACTTCTTCGTACTTGCCATGGGACAGAGGTATTGAAATCTTTCTATGGTATCACATTAATATAAAATCATTCTGCTTTTTTTCTCATGTGATAGTGAAGTGTAGTCACGTTAGCACATTTCATTGTAAGTTAGTAAAAACGAACGTTAATATGACCTGATACTAATCCACCGTGACAGAAAATTCCTAATACGATAAAACTTTCATATCATATTAGTAGAAAAAAGTCAGTTCCTGCCTGTTCCAGGTCACTTTCAATGTTGCCTTTGAGCATAAAGTAATGACAAGTATTTGTCTATCTACAAAAAGGGTTCCTAGCACTGTTCAATGGCAAAATAAAATTATATTCAAGTGTCCCTTTTTTTTTTTGCTCTATGCGATTTAGCCCATTGCAAGAGAGCCCTCAAACACATCCTCTGAATTTGCCTTCATTTCTAGGCTTTAATTTTGAGATGCTCAGAGTGCTTCTTGTATTGAAGAACAACCTCTCTTTGAATGGTTGCTTCTGTATATTGAAATTATAACAGCTGCAAAGATAAATTGTCAGTTCAGCTTGGCTCCTCTATGCATTTTCATGACTGGTCTTTGGCAGGAAGCAGTCACCCATGGGCAGCGTGGTCAGTGAGTCCCTCAAAGCCAGGTAGAAAAATACTTTTTTTTCCTGCAAGAACTCAGTAGAGGTCTGGATGAAGCAGAGCCAAGTCACAGCTGGCTCCAGAGCAGCTCTCCATGGGGCAGCTCCTGGAGGCTTTGTAGGCCAACTACCATACCAGTTAAACCAGCTGGTTTGAAAGCTGCCATCAGTTCTTCAACGTGCCTGTAGTTTGTAGTTACAAAATCTTAAACCCTGTTCCCACATGTTTGCCATCTCTGGGATACCTTTGCTTGTTTGGACCAGGATTTAATGAACAATTATCCCTTCTGTTATACCAAAGTTGTAAATCTAATCTAAAATGTCTAAATAAGATGATAGGTACCACCTTAATAAGATATCACATGTAAGTAAGAAAGTGCTTCCCCAGACTCGGGCATTTTCCAGAAACTGATACAAGACTTGAAAGAAACACCACCAACTTATTACAAAACTTTGCAAAATCTCTGTTGAACCGAGTCTAAATCATAATTAAATCCATTTCCTTTGTCCTTGGTGAGCCAAGTGAGTAGCACTTGGGTCATTCTGTCACCTGATGTAAATTCAGGAGGAGCTCAATTTAAATCCAGATCTCTACGGCAATTTCTAGCAAACGAAGGTCTGGTTTTCTTGCTGTAGTAATTTTTCCATTGCACTCTCATTGCCCTGGACTGTAAGAATTACTGTGTGACCAGGTAATCCCAAGAGCTGCAAATACTGAGCTTCCTTGCATAGGTTTCACAATTCACAAGTTAATGTTACAGAGAATTAAATTTTTCAACACAAAGGTTTAATTTTATCAACTGAAATACATCCAAGCAACAACAACAAAACAATCTACTCATTTTACTTTTCCCCCAGAAAACGAGAGGAACAGAGTTCAATTTAAGCTGCAGTGGAACTGGACTGAAGACAGATCACACAATGGATCAGCTTAATCTACGGAACATCTCCCAAGTCAAACAGTGTAATACTTACTTCAATTTGTTCTTCAGCTCTGATTATTGGATACAATTCTGTGTTGAAGATGCAAAAAACGCCCCAAAACTTTTGAGTAACTTCACTGCTCAACCTCAGAAAGAAAAAGAGAAGAAAACTGTGGTTCTGGCGGGGAACGGCCAGGTTACTATAAGCAAAAAAAAAAAGAGTAATTTTCAGTTATATTATTGCCTGTGAAACATTACAAGTGCAAAATGTAATTACCTTAATGCTATTTTTGATATCATATCAGCAAATTACACTGAGTCCCTACTGTGACACTTATATCAGGGTAAGAATTATCCTGTTGTGAGTGTCGATCCCAGGGGAAAATGAGGCAGCACAAATGGCTGTGATTCTTGAGCAATTAGCTGCTTCAAGGCTGCAGACACTCTTATTTAAAAGATACTCATGGAATGTTTAACCTGTAAACATCTTGAACATTTACCTCCTATTTGTTTTTTCAGTAATTAAGCCTCCAGGGGATCATCCTATGGAACAAGCATTTCTTCCTTATTTTGCCACCCATTTTTCTTTTTAATCATGAGAAAATCCCTTTCTGCTATTAAGATACACACCGTGAAATTTGGAATTGTTTGTAATAACTATGTCTTTCCATTAGTACTAATACCCTAATGCCACAGGAGAACCATGTAATGTGCTGAAGGATTATATAACTTCACGTCGAGCAAAACGAAATTACAAGTTTCAATCACCTTTGGGAGTCAGTTTTTCAGTTTTCAAAGTTCTTTAAGATTTATTGAAGGAATTGATCATTGCAACTCATTTCAGATCTTAAGCCTTTTTACTCTGGAGCCAGAGGCACTGGCCTGAAAGAGCCAAAAGTACAGAGCACCGCCTTAGGCAAAGGCTACCTTAACACGTTCTGCAGTGGGCATCAAATTGCACACAGCTCTTCAAGGAAACTTGATATACACAGCAAGAGGAAAGGCAAATAAAATTAGTGCAATGGTACCATTTCAGCATCAAACTATTCAATAATCTCTATATCCTTACTTCAAATTTTGAAGTCTAGAAGCTTATATTCTGCAATAAAAATTCTGGATGAACGTAAACCTTGAAGTGTTCTGTTAATCAGCACAGGCAAAAGCCAGCCAGCCCTTTAACAGAAAGCAAAACCATATAAAAATACACTTTATAATCAAAACCATTTCACCTCTAAGTGCAAAAGGAAAAATGAACATTCTCAAAAGAATCCAAAAATCTCTCTTTAAGGCATAGGCAATAACTTTTTGTAACATTAATTTATAGACAAAATACAACGTCATAAAAACATCAACTTATAATTAGGTGCTTTTAAAAAAGTAAGTCTTTCTCCATGTAAAAAAAAAAAGAAGTCAAGTTCATGACTTATAAAACATCAGTTCAACATCTCCAAACTTCTGATTTAGGATAATTCTGCTAACAGCCATCCTTTTAAATTTAAAAAAATAACAACTATTATGACACTTTCATTAATTTAATGTACCACTGAAGCAAACTGAAAGTATGTGCTTTGGGAAATGTGGAAATTATTGATTTGTTAAATGCTTTACATGCCACATACAAGACTCACAATATCACCCATGTACATGCCAGGTTATTCTACCATCTTTTACCATGATTTCCTTCCTTCACTTGCAGTTGCCACACAACTAGACTTTTTTCCTGTTGAGTAACTACTGATTTTTTCTTATATAATTAACTCCTTAGCAAATGCTATGCTCTGTTTGAAAATACCAGCAAAAGGATTTTCTTTACAGTAGCTAGAGCCTTGCAATACATTGGCAAATGCAATAAGATCTGCTCCACCTGTTGGGAATTTTAAATCCAGGCTTTGGGCTATTGTTTATAACTACTTTTGTGTCACTACAGCTGCCACAGCGCTCTGTGCTGCTTGTGTAAAGCACGCCATGGAAGGACAAGGCTGCCTTGTAACATATAGGTGAATACTGTACGTACACAAAAAACCCATTTGTTTTTCTCTCTTGGCAGGACAAAGGTGTTGTTAAATGAAAAATATTTGAAAACAGCAGAAATACAAAACAATGCACAATTCTGACATCTGTTGAAACATTTCTGCATTCATTCCTACACTTGCTAATGGCATCAAACTCTCATGGGTCCTGTATAATACAATACGGAGTTATGAAGCAGAACAGATTTTTCTCAATACCAAGAGCACCATGTAAACAGGTAGCTTTCACTGCACTATATTTTTCCACTCAGTATATTAAAGACTTCATATTAATTCTTTCATATGAATTCTGACATCACTGGCAATAAAAATATAGGTTCGAATTCTCATTTGGTGATTGGTGGAGTTAACTTAGCGTACAATGGCAGAGGAAAAAGGATGATTAAGTGAAAAATTCCTCATTATAATGCAATCCTTTGAAACAGTTCATACCTGCAAATATCAATAATACTGCCAATTACATTTAATGTACCAAGATTTGTGCAAGGCCATGTTTAACATGCTCTTGAGGAGAAAAGATAATAACAAATGCTTGAGAATTATCCAAACATTAACAGTATATTAATAAAAAACATGGAGAACTATCACAAACAGGCATGAGATATGAGATATATACATGAGGTATATACATGAGATATGAGATATATACATGATATATACAGGCATGAGCATGAGATATATACATCTTGCAGTTTAATTTGCCTGAAAAGATCTGCAGTGATGACACACGTTGACTTTCTTAAATTAGAAAGAAAACAGATCCATCACAAGTGCATTTTCTATATTTCCCAGATTGCCAATGCCTCTTTCCTTGTGTGGAACAAGGGGCAGTCAGGTGAGCCTGTTCTGGTCACTAAAGCAATGTTCCTCACATTTAATCTGTGTTAATGAGATTTGTGACAGGGAGATTCACAGTTCTGAAAATAAATTCACTAAAACCCCATTTATTTAAAATTCCATCATTCCAGAAACCTCTAAAGCAAAAAGGATTAGGATGCGGCGACAAACGGCTGGATTTTAACTGTCAAGATTTTAGAGGGCAATGTCTTCATTTCCTCCAAATTAGTGCTAAGTGCTACATGGATTTTTTTCTGGTCTTTCTCTTGCTGCTTGGTATTTCCTTTCTATGTATCATCTCATTATCTTCTATTACACTCTGCTGATATAGAATCTCTATTTTTAGATGAGACCAAAATTAAAATGGGAGAGTGCATTTCGTGTGAATCGTCTGTCTAACAATCACCAATATAAATGTAACAAAGCAGTAGAAGGAAACAATGCTCACATCAGAACTGGTCTCATCATTAATATTTGCTGTGAAAGAGGATATAGTTTAAAAAGTAAGGCGATACAGGAGACCCACACACATCCCTCTGCAACTCAGCTCTCTCATGCTCATTTTCTTACCCCTGAAAATGACAAAGACATTATTTTTTACGGGAAGTATTTTGGTGCAGTCACTCCCCAAGATCAGCCAAACTTTCTCTTTGAAGAAAACACTGATAAAATAGAGGGGTTTTTTCCTTTTAGGAACTGCATCATAAATCCAAATGTAACCACAGTAATTAGTGGTAATGAACGTTGTGTGCTAGGGGAACATTCAAATAAAAATGGGAAAAATCCTGTAAGAAGCAGGATTTTGAATATCTCATGATACTCCTTTTTATGATACAGTCTACTTGAAAACAAGATCAGTAAGTAATGCTTAAGTAAAACAAGATCAGTAAGTAATGAAAGTATCATTATAATTTCATCACTAAGATATAGATTAAAAGAAAACAAAATGCTTTGCAGCAGTCTGCAGTAGATCTAAAGTAAAACTGAAAATTACCCTGGATAATTAATGCTTTCTTTGTCCATAGCATATATTCCTAACAAACACAGAGAAGAAAAAGCATTCATGCAAAATACTGGGATGACCTTACAAACAGCTTTATAATAGATAAAAAGAGAAAAAACTCATATAAAGCAGTTGCAGTTGAGGGTAACTTAGAAAAGAGGAATATATTTCTATACAAAGCTGAGTATAAATATTTATCAGATGCATAGATGGTCTAAAGATATTAAGAAAGATAATGAAAAATTACTATTTCATTGTCATATACTTTTTGCAAATACATGCTGGGATAATGCTTCAACTATAATAAAACTGCTCATTATCTGGAGATGCGGTAACAGGGGAACAAACACCATTTATATCGCTGAGAACAATTCTGTGGAGGCAGCAAAGGACTACAGGAACAGAGATTCCTTTTTGATATTTGATGTTTATGTAGGTTGATTGAATTGGAATGATTAAAATAATTTAATTAGAAACTGTACATGGAAGTTCTTTGCAAAAGAATAATGTATGTATTTGCTCAAATTCACCATACTCAGGCTGGTAGTGGTACAAAATCATTTTGAGGGCAGAGGGAAAGGAAATCAGGAGAGGATAGTTGTGCTGCTCTGCAGCTGACCACAAGATATTTGCTTTAATGTTTGCCACATGAGCAGAATATTGGATGTACTGCTGAGGATGCACTGCTCTCCAGTTCTCACTGGTAATCCTAAAGGGACTCCTCTATTTTCACTACTCCATAGGTACACACTGTGTGCAGTAGCGCCCATCTGTAAGTCACACTCCAGGTTGTTAATGGCAGTCTAATGCTACAACAATACCAGCCAAATTCCTCCAAAAGACAATGAGTGTCATTTCTTAAGCAATGTGGATTTTTTTCCCCTGAAAATAAGACTTAAAACAGAGATGTGCATGATAGTAAAAAACCTGCTTAATAACAGTTTTAAAGGCTAATAGATGTTCTCTATTATCCATAGGCATCTTACACAATCCTGGGAAAGTATTATTTTCTGTAAGTAATGAGGATAAGAGCAGCAATGTGAAGCAATTTACTTGAGGAGGACTAGTAGCCGGTCTGAACCGAAAGCTCAGGAATTCCTGGATGCCATTACTACACTTCTCTTCATAACCTGGTGCTGCCTTTGCTGTAATAATTTCCCAGCAGCATTTGTATTAATCATTTGGAAGCTGTAGCATCCAAAGAGACCAGCCAGGCCTGCTACAGCAGTTAATGTGCACACACAGTATCAACATCAAGAATATCTTACACAATAAAAGAGCTTGTTTTTAATTTAAAAAACAACAAAGGGAGAGAAAATAATCCAAAGTGCAAAATGAACAGTGACAAGGCTGACTGACTGTTACTTCCATTCTGTGATAAAATACACAGCACAAAAAATGCTAGGTTTACTACACTAATATAAATTTACTTGAGGAAACTTTGCTAATTTAAAGTTCTTCCCTTTCTCTTTTTGTTTGTTTTTTTTTTTTTTTGTGCAATACAAAGTAATTTTAGCTTTATTATATGCAAAACTATAGGATTAAAAACAGTTGCATATTCTGTTTTGTATCTAATAGTGTTTTTCTTGTTTTGTATCAAATAGAATTTTTCTTGTTTCCTGGCAGTGCCATTCTTTTTGCTTTGTTTTCAGGAGATTTCAGTAGAACTTAACTTTTATAATGCTTTTTTTATGTATATCTATAATAATATGCAAGATTAGTGTTCACATTCTTTGCATTTTTTCAGATAGGTCAGCATTATTTTCAGTCAGGACCATCACAATGTTTTGCTTTTGGAGTCCCACAGGTTCACACCAAAAATTAAAGATAGATTGACACTATGTAAGACGGGTCATGCTGGTTTTGGTTGGGGTAGGGTTGCTTTTCTTCATAGTAACTGGTGTGAGCTACATTTTGGATTTGTGCTGAAAACAGGGATGTTTTCAGTGCTGCTGAGCTGTGCTTACACAGAGCCAAGGCTTTTTCTGCTCTTCACCCCACCAGTGAGGAGGCTGGGGGTGCACAAGGACTCAGGAGGGGACAGAGCCAGGACAGCTGACCCCAACTGACCCAAGGGATATCCCAGACCATCTGGTGTCATGCTGAGCATATAAAGCTGGGGGAAGGAAAAGCGGGGATGTTTGGAGTGATGGACTCTTCCCAAGTAACGTTACATGTGATGGAGCCCTGCTTTCCTGGGGAGGGCTGAGCACCTGCCTGCAATGGGGAGTGAGAAATTAATTCCTTGTCCCACTTTGTTTTGCTTATTAAATGGGCTTTATCACAATCCCTGAGTGTTCTCACTGTAGCTCTTCTGATTTTGTCCCCCATCTTACCTTGAGGGAACGAGTGAGTGGCTGGCCTTGGGCTTGGTTGCTGGCTGGGCTTCACATATAAACATTTTTTATATTTGTATATATAAATATATTTTTAGATAATATACAAAAATACAAATATATACAAACTATATATAATTTTTTATATATAACATAGTAACATTATCTACTGTCAGCAGAACTACAGGTAGCATCTGTGAGCATTCACATGAGGAGAATGAAGAAGCATGAAGGTCCTCCATGATAGCATTGTACAAAGGGAAAACTGCTAACTGTCTTTGTTCACTGAACCCAAAATTAGGCATGGAAAGCTAACAGGAGCGTAGCAAATAACAGGTTAATTTTTAAGATTCTAATATTTTTCTGGCAGACAAAAAAAAAACCCCTAAAACCCAAACAAAAACGTTCCTACCTGGAAAAATCCCTTACTTCTGCCTCAATGACTATGGGGACCTGCCCAAAAATAAAGTCTGGGATTTTGGGGCATTGTAGATTTTCATGTGCAACACGCCAAGCTTGTGAGTGAGAAGAAAAACACTTCATCTAGGAGGTCTTGCTGTCATTATTTGCACGGACCTGAAAGAATTCACATATAATGCTAAGGCCACAGCCAGATCCAAGCATTCAAATCTAATCCAAGACTCAGCTCCTGGTTTCTCAGTACCACACACCTTGCTTGGCCAGAACTGGGGGACGGAAGTGGCCCACAAAAAGCTCCAAGTCTGCCTCTGACACACACTCAGAACCAACTTCCTCAGCCATGTGGTTCAGCCCAGAACTGACAGATATTCTGACCTGAGCTGAGCGGAGTTCACTGAGCACGATTCTGCCTGGCACTGTCCTTTGTCAGGCTTCATTCTGCTTTCACCCCTTTCTGGGACATTTAAGAGTTGCAGGGAATTCCCCTCGGCAACAGCTGGGGAGAAGCTCTTCCTCCCAACACCCTGAGGAACAAGGACCAAATTGGCTGCGTTTCACAGCTGAAAAAAGAAACAGCCCTTGGAGCAGATGGCAGGCAGCAAAGAGTGGTGTTGGAAACAATCTTTCAAGGCAATTTAATCCAAAAATCACAATTCCACACAGCTTTCAAGTGAGACCCCAGCTACCTGAAAAACCCCTAATGTCCTAGCAAAAAATTTTCTGACCTTTAAATAAAATAGTGGTAAATAAGTATATAACATCTAGAATTATTAAAAGCAAAGGTATATCAATACAGATTAGTACCTGGGTGCCACCAGCAAAGACACAACAGAAACAGACAACCCCACACCACCAATGCATTTTTCCCCTCTATATGGGTATCAAAGGCAGCACCAGGCTCATCTTCAGCAGCAACATAAAACTTGCAGCAAATAAACTGTTCATTGAGATCACTCTGAGAGAACACATTTTGCTGTGGGGCTGGAAGTATCACATCCTCCTTGCTGACCAGACTACAGTATTCTGTGTCAGAGAGTATATATAGTAATATAACTACAAAAATAGGTATTAAACTGATTAGTTTTGCACCATGATAAATTGGTTTATTCTGAGATTAAAATTTAAGAGGAGAATGGTATTCAAAGACTTTATTGCCCAGTTTTACTCAGCATAGCTCAGATAGCTCATGCTGCTATCTGTTAGATATCATCACCATCAGGGTCCCCCCTTGCCCATTCTGCCAATTAAAATCACCCGAAAAGTACAACATCAAAAAGATTATGTTTTCTTTAAGCTGACCTTTAAAACTGAAGTTTACAGTGCCCTGGTAAGAACTTAACATCTTAATTTACATAATTTTTTTCTAAATTACGAGTCATGTTTTATCAGGACAGAGTAAGCCAGAGGACATGAGCATGCTATGAGCCAGCAGCAAAACATTCAAAGCCCAGTGGGCCTAAAAGTTCTCACGGACAGGTTATACAATCCAGGAAACCATGAAAAAACAAAAACTCATCTGCTATTGAATTACACATGCCCTCTTACCCTTGGGGGTTGCGAATCATCTTCCATTCTTTCTCAACACTTTAAATGATTACCCAAATAAGATGGAAAATAAAAGTTAACAAGTGTTGAATTTCTAGGATTGTTCATAACCATCTGGAATGATATGGCAGAACAACTTCTTGAATTAAGAAAGGTTGTTTCCTTCACTTGCTGCATGGAAGAACATATGAACTGAAAGTTGTTGAGTCCACTTCTAGCCCCAGCAGCATCACAGAAAATTAACATCAATCCAGAAGGAACAGAATGATGACAACTGGATTCAAAGTGTTCTGGCTGGAGGAAAGTTTCCCTCAGCATGTGTTAACACCCAGCATCCATCAAATATATTATTGTTCCTTGACAAATGTGTGAAAACACAGAGTGGGGCCCCAGAATAGTCCAAATCTGGAAAGTACCTCATGCATTAAAACAAGTTTGTAGACTAGGTTGAAATGGTAGTAAAGACCTGCATGCGAGCATTAGGACATATTTTCAAGGCCAGGTGCTAGACTTCAGTAACTTAAAATTATACCTCTGAGGGAAAGCCCTTTTAAAATCCTTAGGCAGAAAATACATGGCTACTGTCATATCCTCTGTGGGGTTGATTAGACTCGTTTAGAACATGAAAACAAAATAGAAATGAGAACATGCTTGGCACCCCTCCCAAAACACATTACATGTTGTGCTAAGAAACGTTTTTTCTCCATATGAACCAGCCGATGATTAAAAGAATAGACACAGCTATTACAATTTTTACATGTTTGATTCCTGAAGCAGACAAGGTCCTGCTATCATATCATGCATGCTTGGTGAAACATATATTCATCTGTCTTCTTAGCAGAGAAAGAGGTAGGTTTGCTGAGCAAATCCAAGTCAGCTGCTCTAGAGCAAGCTCTGCAAATCAGGTTTCTACATTATGCCTTAATTAAATCTGTATCTGATACTCCAGCCCTTAGTTGGACAGCTCTTTATCAACTTAGACACAAAAACTCAAAGCAGGAGATTAAAAAAGATAAAATGTTTAGACTTAATCCTCTATTTCCTTTTAAACACTATGATTCATTGAAAGAATTAAATATTAAAAAAAAAACCCAAACTTTTTTACTATTCCCACAGGCTAGAGTGCTCACCAGGGTATTATTATATCATTTCTCTGAAACCACCTAACCTCGTTGAGCGTTAGGCTATCACACCTTGACTAACTGCAGGCACGAAGCAGCAGGTGACATCTCATGTGCATGCTGAGCCTTGTAGGCTTCTGTCAGCCAAAAGCACCAGAGCAGCCACAGATATCCCTGCAAGAACTGTCCTTCAGCACGGGAAAACCAGCAAAGGCACAGTTCTGCACCCAGTGAGCCTTCCAAGGATTATTTAGGTGGCATCTTCAAAATCCTCAAGCTCTTCTGTTGAATGGCTATCAGTGGCAATCAAACTTATTTACATCACAAAGCTGCTCTCAAGGGATTATTGAAATCCCCCTGATTTCACTTATTTAATTTGGTAAGCAGATTGTGTTGCTGCAAAGTAGATTTGCAGATATCTGGATGAACTGTCACTGCGTGCAAAACATGATACTGAATATAGGCTCACAGAACAAGTGAGTTTTTGCAGCTGGGCTGGTGCTGTCAAAGAGATGCACAAAGGAAAAAAAAGGCTGCAAAATTTTGACCTCATGGTTTGGTTATGGTGTGCAGAGCTGCAGAGCACCAAACCCTTGAGCACATAAGTAAAGCATCTATGTACTTCATCTGTGCCAGGGCCATAATACTGATTTCAAGAAGCACTACAGTAAGGTGAAAAACAAAATCACTTGTTTATTAATATTTACACTACTTATTAGGTACTTGCATCATGTGCACAGCTACCCTGTTGGACAAAATCCCCACTGCAGATACAATCACAGCTGAAGATATTTAAGAAATAAAACCACTTAGCTGGTCCACTGCATTAGATCTTTCCTGCAGTCAGTCTAACCTCATCCAGAATTGTAAAGCACGTTTATCAGCCCTTTGAGTGCTCCTGTGAAAGCTTTCCATGTAAAAATGTCATTTGCCTTCTGTGGTGGCAGCTATAAATGTGAACTATGAGGCTGAACAGGAAGTAGCATTTGATAGCACGACCAGACCTCCTCCTCTCTTGTCACCAGCCAGCACAAATACGAGCCACATTACTGGAGAGGACTGCTCTGCGAAAGGGTTCAGAAGGCAAGAAGTCATCTCTCAGCTTTCACCACAGAGGATGCAATTGCAGTAGACCTCTGACTCATCTGCCCAGCAGTAGATCCAACAGACCCGGCTGGCACAGATGGGGAAACATGAAATATATTTAAAAAACACTAGGAAACAGTTTACTGCAGAAAGGTAGAAATATGCCACAACAGAGGCAGTACTTGTCAGGCGTGGCCTCGCAAAGGCAGGCTTTGACATTCTCTCAAACACTGTGCTCCTCCACAGCTCTGCCCAGAAGATGAGAACATTGAGGAAATCACCTATTTAACCTGTAACTGAGACAGGAGTAACCCACTCTGCTCATCTTATGAAATCCAAGATAAGAAAATTTCACTCACATACACCAAGGTGCACAGAAGGTACAATATCAACTCTGTTTTGGAAGGTAAACAGAAGAACATGATAAATTAATCATGAATTAGTACAAAGGCATTTGATGGAATTTCACGCTCTTTTTAACATTTGTAAAATAAGACATGCTTATGGGTTCTTATTACACAGTCAAGATGAATTTTGAAAGTAAGCATTATACTTGACCAATACAAGTAACAGGGCTCAAGGACAATCTACTTATTTTATAATATTATTTATTTATTCTGGTACATCTTTGAGCCTCTTTCCATCACTCCTCTTCCCTCATAGAGCATTTCTAGATTTTGAAGAGTGCAGAAACATTTCCTAGGTGCAGAAGGCCAGTATGAAAACAATAATTTTTGTCCTTTACGCTTGCAATGGGCATCTGACTGTGGAAATTTTCACCAGCCTCCCTGTAATAATAACAGGGCAGCATGTAGTTCTCTGTTGTTTAAACACAATATGCAAGCAGTTAAACCAGGCACAGAGAAGGTTTTCAGCCTGAACTTTACACATTATAAAAAATGAGATCCCATCAGTGGCAAACTCAGCAGGAAGGGCTGAGCGGCCTCACCTCAGCCGTCTGTGCCACACAGGAGTGGGGTCACTTGGCTGTCCTCTGCCAACCTGCCACACCTGTAGCCCACTGACAAGGATGTCTAGAGCTTCACCCACCACTGGCACAACTACATTAAATCTTCCCACATTCCAACACCTTCTTTCTTCTGCACAGATTGTTCATGAATAGTGCACTACAAAAGCTTGACTTTTTCCAAGAATGTGAAGCACCTGCAATCATAACTCGAGTTACAATCTGTGTTGGCCATGCCGGGGTGCCACATAGCCCTCACTTTCAAGGGTGAAGTAAACAGCTTGAGGAAGAAGAAAGAGCTTTGAGGATTGTGTCATACAAGCATTAATATAATGCTCACATCAGCAGCACTGTGGCTTTTTAATTTAAAGCATGTATTCCTTTGAGAATTACCATTATCTCATTTTTTTGCACTCTACCTATTATACAATTCTTTTCGGAGATCTTAACGTGACTGTCGTGGCTTCTGAAAAGCAGCAATCGCAACCCCCAGCCACCACCAGCCCTTTAAAAGGGCCCAGAGGGGAAAGCCAGCACATCAATTGTTACAGCTTTCAATGCGTCTTTTTTTTTAAAAGGAAGAGTTAAGTGTTATTTTATATATTTTTTCATGCATAATTTCAGTTATTTCTCAGTAAACATATATCCCTGGGCTCTGGCATTTCATTGCAGAAGTTTAATTGAAAAGGGGGTGGGGAGGGATGCAAGGGGCGGGGAGGGCAGTGCGGGAAGGTGGGGAAGGCTGGGAAGGTGGGAAAGGAGTGGGGAGGTGGGGAAGGCTGGGAAGGTGGGAAAGGCGTGGGGAGGTGGGGAAGGCTGGGAAGGTGGGAAAGGAGAGGGAATTGGGGGGTCCCGCTCACCGCCCCCTCCCCGCTCCCTCAGGGCCGCGCCGAGCGCAGCGCCACGGCGCCCCCTGGCGGCGCCCCGGCCGCGCGGTGCGCGGGGCGCGGAGCGGGCGCGGAGGAGGCACCGGCAAAGGAGGGACCGGCGAGGGGGGGAAGCGCCGTCCTCACTTGATGACTACACAATGAGTTGTGATATATTTTAATTTAAACACCATAAACCTATTGAGTGCTTAATTAACTTTAACCGTCTTCAGTGGAATGAAGCCAATTTGAGGGGGTCAAAAGGAGTTGTTTCAATATCAAACAGTTTTACATAGTCAATCCATTCATTCGGCCTACAGCTACTGATTAACACACAAAATTAACATGTTAGTAAAAATTCATATTCAGGTCTCTGGGGAAATTAAGATGCACATGCACAGAGCATGATTAGCACAACTATTGTTTTCCCCCAACAATATAATTTAATGGGTTTTCAGAATTACAGAAAGAGAGACTGGGTGCTGGTTTGAATTGATTATTTACCACAAAGCTTTGAAATATAGAGAAGACGGAAAACATCCTGAGCCAAGAGGGCAGCGACAGAGAAAAACAGGAGCAGAGCAAGACCCCGCTGCAGAAGGGTATAGCCGGAGCAAGAGAGCAGGCGGGCATCAGGCTCTCCCACGTCCCACAGAACCCAATCAGCCTCCCCAAGGACGCTTCCCTCTGCCCTCTCCTACTGACGCCTTCCTCTCCTCCTGCCCTCCTTCGCTTTCATGTCCCGATGTTATTTTTCCATTGTGTCATTTGTTTTAGTAAGAGAACAAACAGCTCAAAGATTCTTCCTATGCTGCAAAATATTGTACTTGCCAATTACTTTTCAGAAATAAGAGGATTAGGAAGGGCGCCAAACAGACAAAGGACAGATGAATAAAAGAAATTATGTTTTAAAAATTTACCACTGGCAAGCCAAACAAAAGTGGCTGCCTGGAGGACCTGGCTGAAGTAGTAACGAAAGAAAATGAGAAACCCTCGGTGACTTCAGTAGTTTTTGGATCAGGCCCTCACACGTGGGTGTCTCCCCCTACATGGTGTCCCACACATCCTACAGGGCAAATCATCATTTCCAGTACAGAGGGGCACCAGGAGAGTTACCAGTCACATGGGTACACACAGAGGTGCACCATAGGAAGCCTGAAAGTCAACAGCAAAGGAGGAAGAAAGAGAGAAGCAAATGTCTGCTTTCTTGCATCACTAAACTGTCCATAGGCCTCTTGTGTTCACCAGGTTAAAAAAAGCTCCATGTAGTAATTTATGGGGTTTGGATCAACCATTTAGTGAAAAAAAGACCCCTTCTACCTCTCATCTGAATAATGTGACCAAGGTCTACACAAAGATAGATTAACTGTCAAATTACAAAGGTCTTGTGAGTGGCAAATGGTCCCATGGCTTCCTAGCTTTACTATATTAATTGTTTTATGATGTAAAGACAGAGAGACAGGGAATTCTCTTATCATAAATGCAGGTGGCCGTACCTGCAGCTGGTTAGAGATCTCACTACTACGCTACATCTACTGTGTTTGAGCTACCACACCTCAGCTCCCACGGCACAGTCTGTGCAGTCTGTGGTGCAAGAGAAGCTACAGCTACAGTGCCTGAGGGTACCAGCAACATCCACAGTCATGGGAAGAGTCTGGAGCTGGAATCAGTGAACCTTCATGAGATAACCTGGACAGAACAGGTGCCCAAGAAGACTGTGCAATCTCTATGCACGTAAATTTTTCTCAAAACTCAACTGCACAGAGCCGGGTGGAACCTGATGCAACTTTTATGTTAGTTGAGCCTTCAGCAAGAGATTGGTTTAGGTGACTTCCAGAGATCCCTTCCCACCTGCAGTATTGTATTTCATACATCAAGCATTCCAGTAGAGCGGTTCCTGATGTGCAGAAGTCAGGAGCCATACCTCACACAGCACCAGGATATTGTGGAACAGTGGCATCTAAACATGGTACAGCCAGCAGCACTTCAATGCCAGCTTGTGGTGAGCTCAGAGTTCAGGAAAAGCCAAGAGCACTGTTCAATACAAGCCGGAAACATGCCCCTAAATGCAACATAATAAAATGCTGTCCACTGCCATAGTCCACAAAAAGGACAAATTCAGGACTATGACAAACCAGGAATCACTGAATCCTTTTGCAAAGTCTGTTAGAATTAGAATCCTAAATGTCAGAGCAAGAACACAGATATCTGCTTACCTGGTGTTGCAGATGTGTTTGGCAGAGGTAAAACAAAGCCTAATATGAGTAAGCATTGAATTACTTGGGTCAGAATTTTCAGCTTAGCCTTAACAAGACTTACAGCTCTTCTTCTGCCATTTTGGCATCTGGGTATGCAACCCTATGTGCCTCTGTGTCTTTGTACAGGTCAGATTTAAACACCTGGCAGAATTGAATTATTAGGATCACTAACACCAGTTAGTTGTTAGTGATCCTAATAATCCTAAATACAGTTTTGAATCTGTATTTAAGTGATCATTTTTGGAACAAGGACTGATGAGAACAATGACATACCCCATTCATTCTTGCATGTGATTTCTATTCTGCATCTGATATTAGAGTAGTTGTATATGTATAAAATTTTAGGGACCAAAGGGTTTGACAGGCAGCTGGAGTCTGTAGATCAGAAAACAGCATTAAAGCAAAATACTGGGGGTAGTGGAGCAGGAGAAGACAGGGAAAATTGACTGAATGTCTCATGAGAGCATAGGTTAGGAAACTAATGTTTGGTTCATCACCAACTGAATTTTGCAAGAACTACGGCAAAGCCCCTAAAAGTTGAAAGCTGAGAGTGATCTTGGACTCAGCCCTTAACCAAGCACTGGAAGGACTGCAAGAGAATAAGCACAGTTCAGCACTGATCATAGTTAAGGTTCACCTCCCTTCAGAGTGTGATATGTAGTAGTAATCCACATAATGTTTTAAGGAAGGGAAATCAATCATTTATTGCAAAGATGGAAGTCAGAAACAGCTCTTAATGGGAAACTCCAAAGAAGTAAAAGCGTGTTTAAAGTGGTGGTAGTAAAAAAGAATGGGAAAGCAAGATATAAATTTAGGATTGTGATGTTACAGAAAAAATAAGAGGAACCTGCAGGACAGCCAAAGCTAGAGGAGCAGGGAGGATAACTAAGTTTCAGAAGACTTCTCACTACTTAATCTGTTTAACCAGAAATACACAACTACAAAAGGAGAATCAAGAGACTACAGAGACAGAAAAATATTTCTCTTAAACAGCTTTAGCACAATAAGAATCTTATTTCACAGATACTGGGGGAATGGTCTGCCCAAAGACCTATTCAAGTACAGTAAAATACTCCAAACCCAGAGACATCTAAGAAAATAATTGATTGTTTTAGTGAATTTTCATTAAAAATTAGGAGCAGATGAGGCTGACAGAGATTTCCAAGAGAAGCAGACAATGTAGTTATTAAAGGAAATTTTGTTTGTATATGCGTATACTTTTAAAAGGAATGGGAAAGGCCAAAGGACGATCATACTTAAAACCAGCTTAACAGACAGGTGTTATGGATTGGCCTGGAAATTGTGCATCACAGTCCATTTCACTGGATCTGTCTGACTCTACAAGACAGACATCTAGATGTGTTCTGTTGATTGAGCAGAGCAAAGCAGCAGAGAGAAGGAGCTGAAAGTCTGACTCTGGCTGAGTCTTCTTTACAGCATTATGAAGCCAAATATTTAGAAACACCTCAGCTGTTCTCCCAGTGCAGCGTGAAGCTAAACAAGTACAGCATCTGGGAAGAGGAGTGAAAGGCTTCGTGTCCTACTCACAGGAATTGTCAAAATTGCCAAACTGAGCACACGTGGTTATTACTTAGGCAGTATTGAAAAGTCTTTTGATCAAAGTGCCGTCTAAGGATCTGCTAATGAAATAATCTAAATTTATTCGAAACACGTCAGGATGGGTGTTGAGAGCAGGGAGTACTAAGTAACTGTCAAAACTAAAGCGCTTGTCGGGCCACACCTGGAATTCTGTTGAGTTTTGGTCCCCACAATATAAAAGAGTTGTGGATGGCTTGGAAAAGGCCATAAAGACAGGGAAGCCTGACATCTGAAGAAAGGCTGAGGGAACTGTGTTTGTTCAGCCTCGAAAAAAGAAGGCTTAGAGGAGACCTTAGCATGATATTCTGGTATTTGAAGTGTGGCTATACTAAGGTGGAGACTCCCTTTCTACAAAGAGCTGAGGGGTAATTGGTACAAGTGGTCTTGGGGAGATTCCAGTTAAACACAAGAGGAAAGTTTTTCACAATGAGAACATTCAGCCATCATAATAATGTCCTCAGGGAAGTGGTAGTTTCCCCAACTTTGGGCACTTTTAAGGTTCGGCTGAACAGGGTGCTGTGCCATCTTGTCTAGACTGTACTTTTGCCAAGAAAGGTTCAACTAGGTGATCCTCAAGGTCACCTTCCAACTTGAAGTCCTGAGTAAGGCTCAGGAAACTGTCCAGTAAAACATGTCCCATGGGAAGAAGCGAAGTACTTGCTCCAAACCAATTTGTATATTTATTTTTGAATAGGTGGAAAAAAAGTGGGCACACAATGTTGTGTAGATGATAGAGGTCTGTACGTTCAAAATGGTGTAACTTTGGAAAACCTCAGAGTTTCTCTGTGTATCTTTGCAAAGGGCAGTTCGGAAACACAACGGCATTCAAATTTCAGGAAAAATATGGCCAGAACATCCAGTAAATAAACTGCTTAGCATTTTAACACTAGATACTAAAAAGTATGAGAATTAATTTCCATGGCTCATGTTCAGGGAGTCTAAATGTGTGGATAACATGTTCCCACTGTAGAAGCACTGTAAATAAAAAGCAACCATGTGACCAAGAGGAATACCAGTACACACAGCTTTCAGGAAAGCGAGAAATAAAACCACTGCTATTACATCAATTACCTTTTTTGTTTTTAGCTTTGGCTGCTGCAAATCAAAGGATCCCACAAAATTTTATGGATGGAGATACTTTTCTCATGGAAATAAATTAGGAAAAACAGGATGATTATCAGCAAAATTCTATAAATTACAGGAAATACCACATATGCAGCAAGAAAATTTTCCATTGTTCTTTCTCATGATCAGCGAGACAAAAGTCCCAAGGAGAAATCAGAGTGTAACAGCAAAACGCACTAGAGTGTAACACTCAAGATGTAACAGAACCTCTTGTGCAGAAACCAAAAATTTACTTTAAAAGAATGAAAAAACTATTCAAAAATCTGCCTACAAAACATTAACATTTAAAACAGACAATCAAAAGACACTTTTATCACATACATAGAAGCAAAAAAAAAAAAATTTCCATCATGATAGAGCAACAGACCCATTCTGAGAAGCATCTCATAAAGAATTTCAGAAAAAAAAAGTATTTACTTCATTTATGTAAGACTACTTCCTATCAAAAAGTAAATGATAAATAATGCTGAAGTAGCCTCAGCAAATATTTAGTTAAACCACATAATTATATTTCATCCCTATAATTTGCTTTTGTCACAACAGAACAAACCATAAGTAGGCGATTCACAGATAAATTCCACGCAAAGGCCAAAATGTATGGTTCCCATCTAAGAATATGTGAGGAGATATGCTTTCAGTAATATAAATTATTTAGTCTAGCACAGACTGAGCAACACAGACAAAGTTTGTAAACTCTGTGTGTAGATCCTCAAGCTCATACAATACTCTTAACTGGATATTCACCAATACATAAAATATATATAAGTTTAGGTAATATATATGAGTTTAGATAATATAACCCTCCACAACTACACAAAAAGTTCTGAAGCATTTTTCTCTAACTGGTATAAAATATATTATAAAACCCCCACTGAATTTATTTCAGATCTTGTGCTGTTTGGCAGTTCTTTAAATAAGTAAGTGGTGAGGGAAATAAAAACCCAAACAACCCTGGAGAAACTAAGTACATTTACAACTTGCATCAGTAATTCAGCTTGAAGTGCACGAACTCACGACATCTACAACTGCAGTGTGTGTTTTCCACCAAAACCGCACAGGCACTGACCAGTGGCCTATGACAGGACATAGGGACACACACATTTTACAGAGGTTTACAGCAATATCTTCTGGAAGGCTACATGGCAATCCTTTTTTGGATTGTATGTGGTGAAAATAGCGCTTGATGCACCTGACATTTTTCCATGAACTTTTTGTATTGCACAAGTGATGGTCTCCATTTAAAAGTAGAAGAGCAAAAGTGTTTCCTATTATGATCTTTTCAAGCAGAATAAGTGAAGAGTTATGGCAAGTTCATACCACCTCTAAGATGTTTAACACAAGTATCATAATTGTCACTTAATGGGTCAGGAAACAAAGACGGACTTGTCTCGGTGGTGTTGTCTGTTCTCTATAGATCACACTTATTTTCTTTTCATATTTAGGAAATGTAATTATGTCTAATTCAAATTACAAGAGACAATAATTACACAAAGCCATTTTTTTCTTTATAGTTAATCCTCTGAATATTTTATTTGCCAAGGCATACAATTTTCCAAAAAGAAAACATTAACTTATGTGGCCCGTATGGAATTTATTTAATTATATGATAATCCAATATAGTTCCCTGCAATTTATTATGTTAATGAGTTAGATTATGTGTGAAACATTTTGTAATGAGCCCATTCCTTTTCTTTATATGACTTTTTTTTAAAAAAAATTTCTTTCTAATGAACCATTTTTCTGCATTTATAAAAGGTATCTGGGCTTTGTAATTTAAGCAATGTGTTACAGTTTATATCAGTGTAGACTTACTAAAGATTTTGAGAACCATAGACTGTATTTTGTGAGACTGCAATATTCTTACTATAACCAAACACAATAATTGGAGAATATTGTGTATTTGATATTATAACTGAATCCTGTACTACTTTGGCAGTAAGTGCAATATTATTGATTGCAAATGGAGGAGGGAAAAGAAAAAAGAAAAAAGAAAAAAAGGAAAAGACCTCCAATAATTCTTCAACCAGGAGGGCAGAAGAGGATTAAAAGAAAGCCTTTAATAGTCAGCATGTGCAAATCTCTTTTGGAAATGAGCCAACAAATTAGATCAAAATGGATTTTTGCAAGAAAGCAAGTTACTGTTTGTTTTGTGCAAGTTAACTGCAAGTTACTACTACTGTGTGAACAGAAAAACAGATCATTAAATACAAAAAACTCTTCCATGACATCTTCTTAAGAATGTTTTCCAACAGTCCTGAGGTACTGTCTCCCTTGAAATTTCATTTTATATGTGCAATTTCCCTTTGCTTTCTAAAACGAGGAATGCACCTCACTTCCTTGCCCGAGTTTGCAACAGAAAAAGGTGAGCACCTTTAGGTTTGTGCCAGCACAGCCTTGTGTCAAGGCTGGAAACATTTCCAGAACCATGATAGAACTCCTCATACATTCTTCATTTAGCTGGGAATTTGTGTCTGATTCTTTAATCTCCAAATACACCCTGCAGGAAGTGTACCTGATAGAGTAATGTGAGATAAAGCCCTGAAGGGAAGAAGGGCCCAAGAAAGTTGGTTGATCTTCAAGGATGATCTCCTCCAAGCTCAGGAGTGATGCATCCCAACACAGTGGAAGTCAGGCAAAAAGGACAAGAGGCCTGTATGGATGAACAAGGAGCTCCTGAGCAAACTCAAACACGAAAAGGAAGCCTACAGATGGTGGAAGCAAGGACAGGTAACATATGAAGAAGAGTGATTGTTTGAGCAGCCAGGGATCAGGTGAGAAAAGCCAAAGCCGTGACAGGATTAAATCTGGATAGGGACGTCAGGACAACAAGAAAAGTTTCTGTAGTAAGTTGGTGATAAAAGGAAGTCTAGAAGAAATGTGACACCTCTCCAGAAGGAAATGGGAGAGCTGATTACATGGGACAGGGAGAAATCTGAGGTTCTCAACAACTCTTATGCCTTGGTCTTCACTGGCAAATGCTCCAAGCCACAGTGCCTAGTTGCAGAAGGCAAAGTGGGGACTGGGAGAATGAAGGACCCCCCACCGTAGGAGTAGGTCAGGTTTGAGACTGTTTGAGGAACCTGAAAGTGCACAAGTCCATGGGCCCTGATGGGCATTCCTCAGGGACCTGCATTGGGATCAGCACAGGTAACGTCTTTGTCAGCCACCTGGACAGTGGGATGGAGTGCAACCTCAGCAGGCTTGCTGACAACACCAAGCTGTGTGTGCAGTTGCTGGAGGGAAGGGATGCCATCCAGAGGGGCACTGACAGGCTGGAGAGGCTCAGAAGAACCTCATGAATTTCAACAAGGCCAAGTTCGAGGCCCTGCACCTGGGTCAGGGCAAACCCAAACATGAGCTGGGTCTTGGGGATATTTCTTGACTGAAGAAAAATCCAGACCTAGAGGTCATGATAAGATTCATCTTTTACAAATTGTACAGTTGTCTTTAGTCTATATGTGGTAGTAGACAGAAACAAAGTTTTAAAAGCCTGCTGCTCAATGGTGATGCTCAGCACAGAAAAATCCACAGAGAAATTCAATTTGAATCAACTTCTTTCCTTAGGTCCTTAATGATTCTCCCTATGTGCCATCTGAAAATATATTAACACTGCAGAATCCTGATGTTGGCCCAAATGTCACCTTTAAGCCAGTTTCCAATTATTATCTTACCATTTATGTTCATTTTCCCTAAATGGAGCACTGGTATAGCACAATAAATAATTCTGCTGTGGTCACATATATTTCAAAAGCTTGACAGGCCAGACAGCTGCAGAAGTCCTGTATGTATTTCAGATGACCTAAACTTTTTGATCAACATATATTGATGTAATAATAATCAGTGGAGGCACAGGAGAAGGCTGTATTCCAAGCAAACTATGCTTGTGTGGATTTCCTCCAACTGTTATTTCAATTCACATTTGCTTCCATGTATCCATAGTCCTAAAATGCCTTCATACTTTGTGTGACATCTGTTGACTGTTGCTAACAAACCGAAAAGGTTCAGAACTACACTACTGTTTACCCCTGAAAGAAGGGTGGAAATATGCTATTTGTCAAAGTAAACGTTGTGCAACTAGTAACAGACATTGCACCTCATGCAAATGCCATGAATTTTGGCTGTACTCAATGCTTTGCTGACACTAGGATCACCAAACCTAACAGTAAATCGTTAAAAATTACCAATAGAACCCTCAAACCAAAAAACATCCATGAGAAATTTGAGTTGTATTTCATAGTATATAAGCAAAACCCAAGATAATTTCTCTCCAGGCCTGCAAGCAACTGATTCCTTAATATTTCATTTTGTGTGTCTTCATACTAAGACAGTACAAACCCAGAAAGGTAATCTTTCCAAGTCTGGTTATTTAGATGTCTTCCTGGGTTAAGAAATATTGGAAACATAAAGAAATAAAATAACCAACATAGATGATTTAAAATGTTTACAATCTTTCACTTTAAAATTACTCACCTGCTGGCTTCTGAAAGACTACTCAATGAAGGAACTCTTCAGTGTGTGTTCCTTTAGCAGATAACCTCGAAGAAAAACGTCACCATAAATTTGCTAGACTGAGAAGGTATGTAGTAGTCCAACCATGGTTTGTTTTTTCTTTTTTTTAAACAGCAATTTTACAGAATAAACATCCTGAATGTTCCTGTATAGCAAGCAGATTGTATTTCATTGTCCCTTGGATCACTCTGGGGCACTAGCCAGTAAGAGGAGGGAAGAGTGTTTAAAGCATCACCATCACTTTCTCAGAGGTCTCCCACAAGGATGCTCCCTAGCAGGTCACAGCTGAGAGCACGCCATGGACTAGGAGTTTAGTTCTCAGTACACATTCTTAGAATAGCATTAAAGGCTCTCTGACAGAGAGCCTTTAAAGCACCTTATCTTGCTTTAATGCTCATTAGAGAGGAATTAAGTAGGACTGATACACTCACAATGAAGTTTACATGAATGGTTCAAGAATGTCTGTTAAATTCCAATTATTTTTTCAGAGAGGAAAGTAGTGACCAAATATAGATCATATAAAACATATTCAGTTCCCACCACTAAATACCTCAACTTGTACCTCACAACTTCCCTCAACGCTTTCTCATGACCTAACAACAAACAACTTCTCTGTGGCCTGTACTTTATTTCCTATTTCCCCATCAGCACAGTGTGCACCATCAGAGCAGGGAATTAGTCTATGTCATGCTATGACTGGCAGGAGTCGAAACATTCCAGATCAGTTCTTGACAAGTCTTTCCTGAAAAAAAACCCAAAAAACTCTGTGCACCAAGTCATGGGGTTCCTCAATTCTTAACTCCAAGCCTTTCAATACTGCAATAGTTTTAATTTAAATGATTGGTGATGAACAAATATTCTTTCCACGTGTATTGTACACTTCAACACACGACTGACAGTTTTAAAAACTCACGCATTAAAATAATTGTCTAGCTATGTATTTAAACAATTAAGTCATTATTAATTCAGTAAATGCCATAATAGGCTTTTAGAAATTACAAAAGAATCCTTTCCCATGACATACATCGATATGATATTTGTCTAACTAGGTGATCTGCTTATTATTCACTAATTTAATTCTTACTTGAATTATGTAGCAACAAAATGCATAAAGGAACAAAGTTATTCTCTGTAATTATTTGACAGGATAAGTTTCAAAATCCTAACATGCCAAACTAACTAAAAACACCTTAGTGCCACCACAGGACCTCCCAACCCTCTTGGCACCACAGGGTTAATCTCACACGTTTAATATCCTACCTCAAACAAGAGTAATTGTAGCAAGAACCAAGGTCTTATGGTAGCTTTAGTAAGACCATGCTACTTCTTCAGAACACAACAGTAAAAAAGCCATGCAAATGGAGATGAATGGAGCGCAAGCCACCGAGGTAATTAAAAATGTATTTTCCATCTCCTAGTAATTGAATTGTGTACAAGCTGCAAGTTAATGAGGTCATCTACCCTCGAGTACTGACAGGAAAGCAGGAATAATTATCTTTCAATTTTTTCTTATGTAGCAATTAATTTTAACCATTCGCCTACACCCCACTTCCAGTTTCCTCATTCCAGTCAGTCAAAGTCACGGCTAAGCCGAATTGACAAGCAATTGATATGGTGGCGGCACGGAGCCGCCGAGGCGGGCAAGGTAATCAAGGGGCTGCAGCTGTTGAGGGCTAAGCGCTTCCAGGTGAATGTCACCTGAGATTTTGCATTCTGCCACTTGGAGGACTTGGGACACACAGTAGTGCCTGACAGCACATCTGGTGCCAGGTGGGCAGGGAGGGGACATCGCTGACTCGGGAAGGGAACAGAAGGATGGACAAGGATTGATGAATGGACAAGACTAGAAACAAAAATGTCTTTTTTGTTGTTGTTTTTCTTTCTGGGGTTTTTTTTTTTTGGGTTCATCTACTGTCATTGAGTATTGCAAACTACAGCTGTATTTAAAAAAAAACTGTAATGTCTTGGCTTGTATCTCAAAACACAAACACCAATTAGACTCCAACCCTTATGATGCCTCCTGTAACTATCTGACATGGACTTTCAGCAGCTCTACACCTAAAAGGAAAGAAACATGTGCCAAATCAAATCTGTGAGAGCAGGACACGAAGAGGAGTTTGGCACTTTGACCTGTGGACCAAAGCCTCTCAAGCTCTGTGCAGATGTCCACATTTATAATTGAGCTGGCAATCTCTGTCCTCCCTTTGGCCTGCACTATCTTTCAACAGCTAAAATGAGCAGTTCTATTCACAAAAAAGCAGGCAACTCCACCAATGTAACAAATGGACTTAAACATTTCACTAAAAGGGTCAAGATCAAAGGAAAGACGCTTAAGAGTTTGGTTATTAATCCAACTCCTACTTTTCCTCCCTCAGAGGAGACTATGAATGTTGTTAGCACATTTCTTGCTAAATGCCATGCACAGGATGGCCATCTGAGCCCATACCAAAATGACAACATATCCCCCTGTGTCAGTGCACATCGACTTGTCCCAGCTGCACTCAAGTTAAACATCTTCTACAATTACTAATTTTTGGCTCACAGTTTTAGAAAGAAACCCTTTCCCAACAGCAAAAATTCTAACTCAGATATCTTAAATTGTGAATTATGACAACGATCGGGTCTTACCTGCCTGAGCAGAGCAGCAAACCTGCCTGCCAAGTAGAAGTTTTTCACATTTGCAAGATGTATTAAAATGTCTTTCCTACATGCACTACTAGAACTGGAGAGAAACCCATAAAAACAGTAGAAATTATTCTCTGTCAGCAGTGGTGTAAAGAGAGAAGAGATCTTGGACTTTTGCCATGGACTCCAAGTCCACAATCCATCTGCCTCCTCCTAACACACTTACGAGCCAATTCAAGGGGTTGTTCTGAAGTTGATTCTACTCATTTCAGAAGTTTCCAAAAAATGTGTTTCCTTTTAGATGAGCATAATTATCAAAGTAAAGCTCAGTAGAGAAGATGCCAGAAGTTAGTCCCTGGTGTTTTACCTCATTAGAAATGCAAACTATGGTTACTGTGTGGGTGAAAGCAGGCAACACCTGGAAAAGTGGTACACATAAAGGTCACCTCAGCTTCAGTACAAAATTAGCATCAGGAATGAAATCAAAGGCAAGCAAATGCCAACATGTACACACTGGAGGGAAAAGGAGTCGTCACTTTCTTTTGAGCACATAAAGAATATAACAACACATGACAGTGCAGTAATACAGTAATAGCAGTAATTTCTATACATTTATTTTATCACCTAACTTACTATGTACTTTGCAAGAGAGTTTTCTACTCTTCTTCCTATTGATGCTGCTTTTTACAAACTAAAAGCTGTCAAGGTAAATATAAATAGACCAGAAAGTGGAAAATAAGTTTGTTTCTCCTGAAATGAAGATCAGTTTTTGCTTTGAGCAGGAGACTTCATGATCTCAATTTCTCATGTCATAGGAAGATGCCTGATGCAACTCTGTAGCATATGCATAGAGCAGCCCCTTCACAAATATCAGCAAAAGGAGTTCTTACCAGAAAAATTGATGCCTTTTGCATTGTTCTTGAATGCTGAGAAGCACTCAAGAGACTAGAAATTAAATGGGTATCTACTCTGAGCAATCACAAATGAAAACAAGAGCACTGACTCACGTTTTGTCACACAGAAATGAATATTCTTGGGTAATCGCAAAACAAAACCCAAAACATGTGCTCAAAATTTAAACAACAAATAAATAAAAAACAAACAAGGCCAAAATCAGGACAAAACAAAATTCAGATTTTCCTCCAAAGTCCCCATAGTTTAACTAAGAGAAGGTAAGTGCAAACCTGGGACAGTTGTGAATACTGGTGACAAGTCCAGATGAACAGCAATCAGTTACAGTGTTACAGAGGAAAGCACACCCACAAAGCTACTGTTCATCACTCATAATTAAACTCATTTGAAAACACTACACACACGGACATGATGGAAAGACATGAGTTGTACTACAAAGACAAAATCATTCTCAGTGGTTAGTTAAGTGTTGTCAGTCAATCCTAACCATTTCACAGCCAGCTCTCCCTCTGTAATGGCAGATTAAACTTGGCAGAATTGATGGAGCGTAATAAACTCCATGTAGCTACCATTCCTCCTATTTTTGCAAAGCTAGAGCATGTTCATCCCTTTAGGTTTACTCCAGAAAGCCCAGATTAAACAAGAAGATCAGTTTCCATGTCCTCTGGAGGTTCTGCATTAGAAGGAGAAGTTCAAATACACGCGCACGAAGCGAGGAACTTGCTTGATCCTCTCTCCTGCCTCTGAGGTGCAGAAGGACAGGGGAACGAAGCACTGCCTCAAACAGTGCCAGGGACCAAAGAGCAAAGACAAGGCTTCAATAGAAGGTCAATATTATGTGGCTTCTTTTCTGAACACAGACAAGGTTTGCTGGGCCAGATAAATGGTCTCTCCTGGGAAGCATCCTGTCTCACAAAGGAAACAGGAGATGCTCCCTCATAAGAGAAGGTAACCTTGACCATTTTCTGTGGTTTGTTTTCCTTGCATCTCCCAGCATCCAAAAGTGTTGTCTTGGCATATTTCTAAGGCACAACCCTACTTAATCCTCTCAGTATCTGTTTACAAACCTGTTGCCCATCGATTTGACTACTCCCTCTTTGAACCTGCAGATACCATCTCTCTGCAACTTTCTGTGGCAATTGATTTTAGAGTTTTGCTATCCACTGTGTTAATACTTTCTCTGCATGCTTGTCTTCTGATTTGTTTAAAATTCTCATATTATGCCAACAAAGTGTCTCTTTCCCTGATCTTCTGTCATGAACAGAGTAGAAACACGAGGTAGTTACTCCTGAAGCTCGGTATGAATCACAGAAGGACTTCAAAAGGAGAGAGAGAAGAAAGAAAAAAAAAAGGAAAAAAAAGAATAATTCTTGCCACCAGAAGCAAGCATCTTGCCCTATTAGTAAAAACATTTTAGCTGAAATCCAAGATGATAAAATTTCCTTACATTCAGGGATTTTAAATAACCCATATTTACCACAAACTTATTTAGCACTCATGATAACCTGAGTTATATGACATGAAAATGACATGACATTTAAAAAATAAGAAAGAAGAAAAAAACACATTTAGAGTAGGTTTTAATGAATCGAAGGTAAATTGTAACGATGCAAAAATGGACAGTTTTTTGGAGTTTTTTAATACTTTGTATTGTCAATTTTTTTTCACATATTAGTATCAGATCTATATATCCTATGTATATACATGTTGTATCTCCACATTAAACTGCTTTGGGGATGTTTCTCTTTTTTGTTACAACTACTTTTTGCAACACACTTCTATGTGAATTTTATATGTCCAATTGCTGTAAACACAAGTCTTCAAATTTGGATTAATCCCCTTTTCTACCCCTCTGCAACGTAGATCTTGTGAAGACGGACATATGAATCATCCCCCTTTAGCTCCAAAAGAAAAAGCCTTTCTTGAATCAAACCAGGGTTAGTTGCTACTTGGGTTAACCTTTTTAAAATGGAAGCACCCCTACCTTAACATACATCAGAGTGCATAACAGTGTTACCTGGCTGCCAAAAACCTCTATGATCAGGAGAATTCATGCAGCAAATGCAACTCAAAAAAACAGGTTAAACAGTTTCTCTTTAAAAATTAGAAGCCTAAAACTTACATACTGTTCTGAAATAAAGCACAGCCAGACTACAAAGCAAGAAATAACATAAAGTGCTTTAGTCTAGAAATGCATATGGAGTAATGTGGTTGGTTTCTTCACACTCAAAAGCTTGTAGCACGTGAATTGAAATCACTGCTTGGATGCTGAAGAATAAAGGAATTCATGTTCCCACCACCTTGCAGCAAGACACATTGCCACAGACACTTTGGAATAATTACACCTTGATACAATTTTGTTTAAATACAACCTGTTCTTTTCAATAATGATCTGCACAGGAAAGCTGATATGATTTAATCCTATAGAAAAGGCATCAACACAAGCCATCATAAACACTGACATAAGACAAATCCAAAGTTCAATTTTGCTTAAATTTGATAACCAAAGTGCCACTTTGAAAGGTAGAACTTCTCATATACCCATCCCAGGCTCTTTTTAAGTGCAACTAATTTTGATATAGCATAGGTTTCACACTGTGAACTGAGAAAATTGCTCACCATCCCTATTTGTCTGTACCACGTTCCTTACAAGATATTCTTCCTATTATTTTGAGAACAGTAAAAGAAGCAACCTGACAGAACCTATTCATTTCATTACCTTCTCTTAGGGGAATATCTAAGAGCCCCAGACCTGTTTACAAATATGCATCCCTAAACTGACAGAATGTAAAAGAATATGGTCCCAATCCAGAGGCATGTCCAAGCTAAGCTTTAAAATTCAACTTGGAGTTTTCCATTTACAGTATTTAATTTCTGATAATTATGGCTAACAACTTTTAACTTGACACAGGTTAAATCACAGAATCACAGAATTGTCAAGGTTGGAAGTGACCTCTGGAGACCATCCAGTCCAACTCATCTGCTAAGGCAAGGTCATCTCAAGCAGGTTACTCAGGTGGGTTCTGAATGTCTCCAGAGAGGGAAACTCCATGACCTCCCTGGGCCACCTGTTCCAGTGCTCTGCCACCCTTCACGTGAAGAAGTTCTTCCTTATGTTGAGGTGGAACTTCTTGTGTTTTAGTTTATGGCCATTGCTCCTCTTCGTGTCACTGGGCACCACCAGCAAGAGTCTGGCACCATCCTCTTGTCACCTGCCTTTGAGATGTTCGCATGCATTGACGACATGCCCTCTCAGTCTTCTCTTCTCCAGACTGAACAGGCCTGGCTCCTGTAGTCTCTCCCCTTAAGAGAGATGCTCCAGACCCCCTCACCATCTTTGTGCCTGGATGGATGGACCCACTGGACCCTCTCCAGCAGCTCCTTGTCTTCCTTGAACTGGGGAGACCAGAATTGAACACAACACTCCAGATGTGGCCTCACTAGGGCTCAGTAGAGGGGGGTGGATCAGCTCCCTCGACCTGCTGGACGCACTCTTCCCGATGCACCCCAGGATACCATTGGCCCTCCTGACTGCAGGGATGCACTGCTGGCTCATGGTCCACCTGTCATCCACCAAAACCCACAGGTCCTTCTCAGCAGAGCTGCTCTCCAGCAGGTCAGCCACCAACCCATCCTGGTGCTTGGAGTAATTCCTCCCCAGGTGCACGACCCCACACTTGGCCTTGCTGAACCTCTTTAGGTTTCTCTCTGTCCAACTCTCCAGCCTATAAATAAATCCTGCATAAACATTTTCTTGTGAAGAGTTCCAGACATATCAACACAGTTGAAAGGCTAAATGCATCTCCTATAAGTGCTTAGAGGACATAACTTTTTTTTTAAATGCTAAAATATGTTATTACATAAACTTACGCACTCATGAAAGATTTTAGGCTGCACCATTAAATACTTCTGCTTTTCTAAATATCCCATCTACCCAACTGTTGCTTATCAATCATCCATTTAATTATTGTACTCTGTTGCTTGATCTGGCTTCACCACCTTGTGATAAATTGTGCTCGGGTATACTGCACACCCTGTTCCAGGCACTATTTTTCCTGCCCTCTCCAACGGTCACACAGGGCATCCACATGAAATATATTTGTACAAGAAATTTCACACAAATAGGGAAATAATTGATTGTTTCTTTGGGGGAAAAAAAAAAAAAAAAAAGGCTGAGATCTTAAAAGAACTCTGACCCTATCCAGTAAACAGGATATCAACTTACCACGCGAACTCACGTGTATCGAGGGTCCGCGGCAGTCCAAATAGGGACTCTGGGAGATCCAGGCATGAAGAAAGCTACATGAGGTATAAATCATAGCATTAGGGCTGCCTCCAGGGCAAGGGATCTGTTTCAATGATCACGATGACATTTACTGAAGGTCCTTGACAGTCCTGGTGGTTCTCTGCAGCTGTTTAACTATCAAATCAAGGTTACTCCATAGGGTCTTCCTAAGCCTCACAGAACAGGTTGCTGACTGTGCTAGTCCATGATATCTTTTTAAGAAAACCCCAATTGATATTCTTTGTTGATGGTAGCATTTTAATTTCAAAAGCACCTTCATTTGAAGGCATTTCCATTCACCAGATGGTTCAATATTAATTTCTCATCCCCCCACCTTCTAATCACACATGAAAATTAGAGGATAGGCAGAAGAGAATAGTGCAAAAATGGAAGATTTCAATGGGTGTTCAGGGAGTAATCTATGAAAACAGCATGAATTTCTGCTCAAAGCAATGGGGAAGTTCTGCTACCTCCAGACACCATGAATAAAACACTACATATTAGTTCCAGCGAAGTCAATTTTCTTAAATTGAAAACTCCGATGTAACAAAGTTTCATTAAAAATTTTTGTGAAGTTCCATTGTTCCTACCTATCTAGAGAGCTGAATGGAAGTCACATATGGTCAGTTACAGCAGGCTTAATATTCCCTCAAAGATTCTACACAAGTCAAGTTACTGTCTCTTGGCAATAATACTGATTTACTTGGATATTTTTTATTTTACTCTTTTCATTGAAAATGTTCTTCCTTCATTCCCACCTCAGAACTGAAATACTTTATTCCATAGGTATTGTTTGAGAGGAGAAAAGTGATTTTAATTTCTAATGTATAGGTGCGGATTACTTACTGATTTAAAAAACCAGAACTTGTATCAGCAGTTGAGATATATGGCTCATCACAAATTATACTTTGCAATTCTGATCAGCAGAAATTGTATATTTCATACTTTCATTCTGTTCACATTCAAATAAGGCATTTACCAATCCAGTATTTAATTGAATAAAAGAAAAAAGCATTCTAGAATTTTGAAGAAACATTTTCTGTGATATTTAGAGTATTCAGATGGTTTGCTCCTTTTCCAAAGCATGATTCTATTGCATGACTGTTTAAAAGTAAACCCTGAATAACACATAATGTACTTGAATTAGTTTTTACCATTAGCTTCAGAAGAGAAGATAAAAACTCAAGGAAATGCTACTGGGCCAGCACTGCCTCACAGCACATTTTACACAATTGACTGATGGCATAGGACTAAGAGAAGAAAATAGAATTTAAAATTGTCACCTTCCTTATTGAAAATCATATTTTTGATTGTAGATGTTTTATGACAAGTAACTTAAAGCCCTACTCAGAAAAAATGCATAATGCTTTCAATGCCCAGTCTGCATTTGTGCTGGACTGAACTTCAGAAAAGTAGTGCTGCCCTGTAGCACAGCATAAAATAAGTCCACTAAAGACAGACTGCAAGAAGATCAAAGTAGCAAGACATCCTTGCTTTTCTTCCATTTCCTAGGGTACTTCTCTAGACCTGTGTTTCTTTCATGTCCATGTTTTAAAACAGTCATTTGACATTTACACCTGAATTAAGTCCAGCTATAAATACCCCCTACTTTAATATATCCAGCTAGTTTTAGGATGTTAGCAACTCACAGTATCTGTTTCACTAAGAACATTAGGATATTAAGTGACAAATTATTAATTAACCTTTCAAGTACAGTTTCTGAAGTATAATAATGAAAACAAACAAATCCAGATTAAGCAGGTCTCTGCAGATCCTCTGTCCTTTCAAAACAGTTGTCTGTCCTTATATGGTAGCACCCCTTGGTTCTTCAAAACAGTCACTCAGTAAACAGCTCTGAAATGCTGACTGAGAAGGTCAACCAGCAGAAACAAGCAGCTGGTTGGCTTTCTCTCTGCACCTTTTAATCTCTCTAAGGGAATTTCCACTGTAAGTGACAATCGCAACTCATCACAGTAGTGGCTTTTCTGAGAGAAACACACACCCACCATGGACTGGTCAATGACCCACTGGGTCTGCCAGTACACTTCAACACCAGTTAAAACAGAATGTTTTTTCAGTCCTAGACTAAGTGAAAAGTAAACATGCAGCTTTTTCAGCTTATTTCTAACAGGTGACCTTCTCAAGGCAGTGAAGCAACTCTTCAAGATCAGCTAAACCCTCACCTTCCTCCAACAGTGATGGCTGCATGTGATTGCAAATGTATCTAGAAAAGAATGACCCTGTGACAAAGTTTGCTAGATGAGGTGTTGGAGCAGCCTACCTGCATTCCTACAGTTCTCCTCCTGCTCTCTGTAACAACAAAATTCTGTATGCTAAGAAAAATCCCAATCACCTTCATAATTTGTGATCTCTACTACACTATGCCTTCTCTGACAGGCAACTTCACACCTTTTTCACCTAGAAGGCTTGCACTGTGAATTAAAATGTGACTCCTTCCTTCCAGTAAAATAGAAAAGGAAATCAAAACTAATCTTTTCCTAGGTCCCTCTCTTCCCCCCCACCACCCCAGATTATGTGGCACAGACCAGCCTGCAATAATCAAACCAGAGCCATTTAGTGTATAGTCTAGTCTTGCTGTGACTAATAGGATGATTGGTTGTATAGCTTCTTTATGGTTGTTCATTATATCACCCTTACATAAAGTAATTTAATTTCAGTGGGATAATTAGGGTATTTCTAATCTAACTGATAGTCTGAATGAAATGAGATTCTCAGAGGGAGATTTGTGTACCAGGAGATTGGTGACCTCCGGCCCCAATTTTCACACAATGTATTAAGCTGACAGCCTTACTTCCAAGCCCTGCTGCACTGGCTCCTCACCACTTGTGCAGATGTATGTGCTACAGACAGCAGCTCTGAATGAGGCTCTTCCACCCAAGATCCCATTATTAAGGGAAACTGTAATTTTTTATTTGAATTACAGAAAGATTATCCAGACCATCATTCACTAGTTGAAAATACAGCGCTGTTATTTATCTGCCATGCAAAGAATGCATCTAAATTCTTGATTTTAGACTGTGCCTTACAGGGCAGAATTGAGCATATCCTACATTCACTTGATCAACACCTACACTTTTCTAAGTATTAAAAAGAAAATTTTCCTCTTCATGTTTTCCAGAAACGTATGCAAAAGTTGAAGAAAGCAGCTTCTGGCAAATTGAATCAATGCCATATTTTATTTATGAATCAAAACCCTAAGTTTCTCTACCTTTTGCTGTAACCTGTAGCTGTCAAGCAGATCAGACAACCTGGCTGCTAAACAGACAAGATGCTCCACTTCTTCACTGGCACTTTTGTACCAGCTCACTTCTTTCCATGTCTCTGTTCTCTGAAAACTGACATATTCCTTTCCCACAGACCAATCCAATTCTCTGAAAGCAGCAAAAGCCCTTTTCCTTCAGCTAAGTGTGGACTGAATCCCACTACTGTAACCAAACCCCTCCTCATCGTACCTGCAGCATTGTCCCTGCGGTTGCACATTCCTCTGCTGATCCTTGGCTTTACAAAGGACGATACCCTTAAACACCAGAAGCCTTCACCCACAGACCTTTGAAATTATTTCCCTGTGATTAGTAGGGATTAGTGATTCCCTCTTCAACCTCAACAGCTTAGCCTTTAACCCTAAGAGCTAATAGAAGCAGAAAAGTCCTTACAAACTGAGGAAAACACTTTGCTCTGTCACATAATTTGGTTTTAGTGTTCCAATATTTGATTTAAAGACAGCAAATAAGGTATATGAGCTTTCAGGCTTCTTTGTCTCAGGATGACATAAACAGTTCAAGCAAGAGACTGAAGACATCACTGAAAGTCTCTTTTCCAGACACAACAACATCCTGTATACGGAGAAGTCAGAGTACACACTAACTTCAAAAGCATCACAATTTCACCTACAGCTCTACAGTTACACACAAAATAATCAATACACAGTGTCAAATATATATACTGTATATCTATCAAATATGTATTTTGTGTATCTGTGTACACCCATTTAGTATGTGTGTGTATATATGCACAGAAATAAATTAATATTTTTTCTATTTCAGCATAATAAAACATAATTTAATGAAAACAAAACCTCAACATTTATGCTTGAGCACAGACGAAAATATATGATCTATAGCATTTATACCTCAACACTTAAATCAATAGAGTTCATACAGAGGTAATTATTTTCAAGAAATTGTTCTGCAATTAACACGTTTTAAAGAGACGTATGTCATTTTAAAATATCAAAACCCAATGAACTGCTACATATTATAGCTACCTCTGCGTACATCCATATTTTAAACTCATTGGTGGTGGGTATAAATCCAGCATAAGAGCCCACACCAAGCTTTATTTCACTCAGTCTCTCACATTATCACTTTTCAGTAATGTTAATTTGTATTCTGTATTTTTCACCAAGCCTTGCACTTGCAGCGATGTTGGGAATTTGTAGTTGGAAAGTCACTGACCTGAAACATGTAGTGGCTTTTTTACAGAAGTCATGGTCCTGTCAGGGCCTGTTTAGAGGACTCCTGAGTTCATGGTTCCTTGACCTTACAAAACAAAGAAGCTATTATAGTTTAATGGGCCAGTATAGAGGTCCTATACAAGAAGAAAAGAGTTATATACTAGAGATGACAAAGGGCTGTTTTCTACTTTTTGCATATACCAACTTAATTTTAAATACATTTTCAAGAAAAGATAGTGTCAGTAAAAAGTATTTTATAGCCTCTTCCTCAGATGGCTGCCTTAAAATTTCCTAAATTATTATTCTTAGTCAAAAGAAATGAAAACAAATTAACTCCTTACAACTTTTGCAAATAATCTTACGTCAAGTGATTGCCCAAAATATAGAATACTTTCTAAATTAATCAATTTTGCATTAAATCATAAAAGCTTGGAAGGGAAAAGTGAAAGCAAACACATTATTATTACTATTATTATTATTATTATACTGGTTTATTTAAGATACACTGGATTCTGCTCCATTTCTGCATCTGCCATCAAGTCAGTACAACTCAGTATTCATCTGTACTTTGGATGAGTCTTCAGAGACAGAGTGTCACTGACTCTCCTTTACAATGTACTCTGACATCTCAGATGAAGTGTTATAGACACATTTCTACTTAAGGGATTTGATTTTCAAAAAAGTCAAGTGTTAAGGAATATATTTAAGTTGAGCATTGAATGCTAATTTACACAACATGGAAATTGTGTTTATAGTCAGTCGTGAACGTATTCATTTGCATGGGCTCATCATTCTACACAAACAGAAACAATTGCCCTGAAGTCCTAGCAAAAAATTCCTCTCCTCCAGCCAAGATCCTTTCAACAAAACTCTGCTGCCTCAGTTTGCTTCTGTTCTGAACCCTTTCAACCCTGTCAGAACTCAATTTCTTGTGCTTTTAAGAGAAATCAAGTCTGAGCAACTCTGTGCTAACCTGAAGATCAGTTATTTCTCTAGAAAGATAAGAGATAAGTAAGACAGCACCAAGTCACAACTCATTTTTATTCAATTAGCCTTCTGCTGGACTGAACCATGTTTTATGTACAAGTTGGGGTAGGCCTACAAGGATAATCTGAATTGGAAGAAGGAAAACACAGTTAAATCAATAGCAGAAAATTATCTTTTTTGTGTGTAACTACTAAGTTGTTCCCTGATATCAAACTGAGAACATTTTTGTGTGCTCTATCTCCCCTCCCCTTCAGAAAAAATAATAATAATAAAAACCCCTTTATTCTTAGAACAGTTACTAGAGTGACAGATTGCTATGGTATAGTATAGAAAGTGTCAAGGAAAGAGAAGACACAGCTATAAAACACATCTTTCATATATTTCAGCAATATTCAAACCATGCCAGCATTAACAATGATACACTTCAATCACAAGAAGCCTTACTAAAGTCCATTTTCAAAAGCTACAACTGCTATGAAGACATGATTAGAAAATAGCTTTATTTCTTACCCATTATATTACTGCCACCAAATAAAATACTTCAGCTAAAAAATCCAGACTGTTTCAGGAGAAGTCTTGAAGAAGCATCACTGTCAGCACTGTTCAGAGGTGGGAGACAAACAGAAGGGAAGGGAAAAAAACCAACAAAATTTTAGGTACAAATCACTTACTCAAGTGTTACTAATCAAGTAATCTACTGATTTTTTACTTTAGCATTCTACCCTTTTCTCCCCTGAATTTTATTTAGGTGCAGGATTTAGATCTTGGCTTTAAGCACTACATAATATTAAAATACTCTGTAAAATTGCTTCAGCATTGTCATGAATGAAGTCTCCAAAGAGAACTGCAAATCATGCAATTCTTAATGCAATTTGTTCAGTGCTTAAAACACTCAAGATTCTCCTGGAAGAGGTTATCTATATGGCTGTGTTATATAAAACTCATTAACTACCGTAACAAACTTTGCCACCATATTTCAGTACAACCCATGTAACTAAATTAAGAGTAATTCTCCAACATTGCAATGAAAGTAAAAGTTTAAAAAAGACAAATATACAGTCCACTAGAAAATTCATACATCGTTCACACTTCGTGCTTTATCATGGTCTTGCTATTTTTTTCTGGGAACAGTAATTTTTTAGCTTGTTTCCTCCATTGTCTCCAGTGATTACTGGAATCACATCTCTAGGGTAAACAAGGTGAAAAAACCCCTCTTTCCCATTGTCCCATTTTGTGTCAGGAAGGTTTGAAGCAAAGTAGGCCTCCCAATAAGTTTTCTAATCCAGATAAGCAGGGCTAAGATATCTGACAGCTGTTTCACGCTCTTCATCATCATCTGAAACAATCAGTACGCATTAGAGAGTACTTTTCCCTTTACAAAGGTGATAATTAGATAACAAGCTGAGATTAAAGTAATTACAGTTAGACAGCTGGCAAGGCAGCACAGTCATGTTGAAATATTGTTGATACTTCAGCATCTGGTTCTAATAACAGCACAGGCTAAAAGATTTTACATTAATTACAGAACATAATTTAATATAAACATATTTAATTACAATTGATGAGCGATAAACTGTTCAAGAATGACTTAACCCCTTACACATGTCAAAATGATTGGAACTTCATATATATCTTTCTACTTTCAGAGCAAGCTACAGTCAGTATGAAAGGTTAGGAATCTCCAATTTTAAGAAAGCTCTGTAACTGGAAAGGTGTATTGTTGAAACATTTAAAAAATCTAATTTAAAAACAATTTAAACTGCCAGCATACTACAGAATTCAAGACTGGCTCCATTTAGGCAGAATTGCAGCTAAGCCCAAAATTGCTATCTCAAAAATTCCATAGCAATTGCCACCCAAGCCTGAGGCGTCTACAGCTCCCTGGTGCCTGTATAGTTTTCCCAAGGATGCTCTCAATTCCTCTGATCTTATCAATGCTAGGCAACACAGAGCCTCTGCTCCTTCCTAAACCTCTTTGGATCCAGCTGCAAGGACCTGCTCCAAGAGTGCAAGGGATGCAAGAGGCCTCCTGTGTATTTGAAAAATTCATTGCATGAGACACCAAACAGCTCTAGCAGTGTTGACCCCAGAAGGCAGTGACCCTAATCATTAACTTTCTCCATCACTCTTGCTCTTGTACTCCTCTCTGGTCTGGTCAGCATTGTGGTTTCCTATATGTATCCAGACAAAACTATTTGGGGTTGGGAAGGGCCAAACAAGATCACTGCAGCTTAAAAACTGACATTGGTGGCAAAGAAGGGTAGAAATGAGACAAGCTAATTCCTCTGACTATTAGGAATAAGATGAAGAGGGTTTCTTAAGCTATTACAGAACATCAAAAGAGGCCATAAGGATGGTGAAGGGCCTTGAGGGGACAACACTTGGTCTGTTCAGCCTGGAGAAGAGGAGTCAGAGGGAAGACCTCACTGCAGTTACAACTTCCTTGTCAGGGGAAGAGGAGGGGCAGGTACTGATCTCTTACTGATCTCTTCACTCTCATGACCTGCAACACAACTTGAGCAAATGGCATGAAGCTGAGCTGGGAGGTTTAGGTTCTTCACCCAGAGGGTGGCTGGGCACTGGAACAGTGAAGTGGTCACAGCACCAAGCCTGTCAGAGTTCAAGAAGTGTTTGGACAGCACTCTCAGGCACATGGTGGGATTCTTGCAGTGTCCTGTGCAGGGCCAGGAGTTGGGCTCAATGATTCTGATGGGTCCCTTCCAACTTAGCATATTCTATGGCCATGGTCTGGCTATGCAGGTGTATAAAGAAATTATTGCCTTTGGTCTCCTGCCTGACAGTCCCCTGAGTCAGAGAACTCTGTGCTTTAATTCTCTTTGCAGGAATATTTTCATGTTTGCATACAAAAAAGCCAAAGATTGGATCTGATCGACATCAACCTATTCAAAAATAAAAATCTTCTGATATGTGGGACTTCTTCATTTGAAAGGATTACAAAACACCCCCACAGACAAGAGAGGTTGGGTATGCTGTGATCCTGAAGATGGTATGCAATATGAGTAATAAAAAATGGTAAATGTGTACTAAGCAAGTTGCAGAACCCATTAAAGTACATATTAGGCCAAACATGTATTAGCTTTGGCTTTCATAAAGAAATAAAGTCAGAAAGGTGAAATTGAAATTATGTCAAAAGACAGAATATGTTCTCTAATATAATTTGGCACTTTTTTAATGAAAATGTAACTTTTTTCCCTCCATCTTCAAACAGGAAAGAAAGAAATCAGCCTGCTGCTTTAGGAAAGAAATAGAAAAAGTAAACCTAAAGCAAAGCTACAAACACACATAATTCTCTTTCCCAGGCCAGCCGTCATTACAGTTATACACACAGCACAGGATATTTTTGTAGCACACCTTACCTAGTACTGGCCCTGGACATGTGTAGTGCACAGCCTACACGGTGTTGAGACAGTTCTAGTTAGAACAGATCTCGCAGTATGTTCAGCCAGCTGTAATATTTCTGTTGAGACTGTAAAATCGTCTTTTTATGAACCTGGTTCTCCAGTTCTCTCTCAAAATAAAACAGGCATCTAGTATATCACACAATTATGTACAGGACTATTGAAAAACAAACAAGCAAATAAATGTAGCAGAGACCCTGTGAGGTGGTCTATTATAAAAAAACCCCAAAACCCAAAAAAGCATATTGAAATATTAAACTTGAGAGAATGCCAGGGAGGATGCTCGGGGATTTTAGTCCCTTAATTAAAAGAATTGTATGTCTGTTGCAGCTACTAGATCAGAAAAGGTAATTAATATCTTTTGGATATTGATGAGCAATTTCAATTTTTATTTAAAAGCTTCTATACAAATCTAGCCCTGTATTTCAGCTAGCCTCAGATAATGACATCAGATTTCTTCAAAATAATCGCTGTTGATCTCTTTGCTCCAAACTTCTTTAGCAACACATATTACACTTCTCTACGTAAAGATATATAGAAATCATTTATCTGTGCTGTAAAACAAACAGCTACCTTTGAAGAGATGCTCAAAATAATGAGCCCCTTGGAAAAGTTAGTCTAGGAACTCAGTACGCTTCAATAAAATTAATTCAAGAGAAATCATGAAGAGCTTAATTTCTCCCACACCTCTTCCCTTACTTTCTAATGACTCTTTTTACACTTGTGGACAAATGAGTCATTCCACAGATATAGCCAAATGATGGATAGTGAGTTCTACCTACTTGAACAGATTTTTCCTATCACAAACACTGTTTTTCTGTGTTTCTTCCAAAAAAAATCTTCATTTTTGTCCTTGTCTGGGATTCCGCACCATCAGTGATGTCAACAGAACTGTGACAGTAACTTGTTATCCCATCAACACAGTGCATTAAATAATTTTCTTTGCAAGGCCTCCTTTCAGCCCTACAAAAATAAGTTTTGAAAAAATCTTAAACAATTGAAGCTTTCATGAGGTAAAATTAATCCCAAGTAAACTAGAGTTGCACTTCCATTGGTGGAAAGCAACTTAGTGGAGAACAGATATTAAGTGATTATTTTATTATCTCTTCAAAGTTTCAATTTTTAGAACTTTAAGCTGAGCAATAACAAAAAACCCAACATGTCAGAAGTGATTTCTAGATAACACTTCTACAGGAAGATTAAATATGTGGTCTGAACAAACTGACAACTTTGATGAATAAATTTTCATGAACTGCTTTTCCTTACCCTCAGATTCTTGTCACTATGTGAATTTTGATGTTTTGTTAAATCTGGAAGGTCAAAACCCAATTATGCTGTTGGAGTTACAGCTTCTCCAAGTGTCTACTTACCCTTCTGAACTACAGACAGTCAAAATCAAGATCAAATTCTACTTTCTACTCAGAGGAAACAGAATATATGTTGCTGGTACATAGCAAGGACTTGACCTCATTACCCTGTGCAAGGGCACCAGCCATTCCCCGACAAGTGATAATTTGTTTGTGGCTTGCCCAGTTAGCTTCTCTCTGCAAAAACACAGGAGGAAAGGGTAGATCTTTAGCCTAAAGTGACTGATACAGAATATACAATAGCTTCCTTCAGGTTTTCTGATGAATTTTCACTCAGAAAATTATGTAACCTCACTCTTCATCTTGATCCTATTGCAAGTGGAAACTCTGTGCTTGAAAAGAGAGAGGTTATCAGGACTGATGCATTATTCCATTTCAGCACTGTCTCTCACTGCTTAGAACCTGTGTGGCCTTGCCCCTAACCTCAGGACAGACAAAGCAAAGGTACTGAAATACAGAGGGAAGTTACAGTAAGCTTCAGCTTGTGAAGGGAGACAGACATTAACTGGGGCAGGAGGAGGAAGAGGAGGTGGTGGGGAGGGAAGGGAAACAGACAGCCACGGGTTACCTTTTCAGAAGAGGTTCTGGTTAAGGACTTAACGTTCATTAACAAAAAAAAAACAAACAAAAAACCCCCTAAAAAACAAACAAACAAACAAAAAAAAAACAAACAAAAAAAAGAAGCAAAAAAATCCATTTACAAGCCAAGGTCACTCACAATAGCTCATCCAAGACCGTGATCTTCCCGGTAGTTTCAGGGCAGAGAGGCAGCTGAGGATGAAAAATCTGCACTGTACTATTAATTGTGTTGTGCACAATCACTGAGGTTCTTCAGCAGGCTTGGCTTTCTAAACATAAATATATAAAAAGAAATTGGGTGTGCAGTGGTATTTCGTGATAGATGATCACATTTTGGTAAAGGATGGTACATGAAAAAAGAATTTGTCATACTATCTAGGTTTTACTTCCTACAAAATTTAATATTTGTGTATAATAAAACAGAGACAATGTTAATCAAGACAAGTTGGCCCAAACAGGCAATGTTTTTCTTTATGTCACCTCCTGGCAGTTAAAAGATGTTGAGAAATCCTCTTGTGGGGTAGGAAAAGGATAAGATAGGAAACCCTCTGTTTTTTAGTGTGGGTCTTTGTAGCACATGAGACATAAGTAAATGCTAAGTATGGAAACCAGAACTGCTCCATGACCAAAGCCACTCATCTCGGCCTTCATTCCTGAATCTTCTACAAACACTGGCAGGTCTGTCTACATGGAGTGCCATATGCCACAGACATCCTTTTAACAATCCATAAACTATCCCTGAGTGTTTCTGTAAGAGCTGGATGAAGTTCCACACATAGGCTACGATCATTCTAGAGCTTGTGGCCATATCTCAAGAAGACCTATCACATGAAACAATACAACATATACAAAAGATTTTGCCTTTTTGGGTTGCTTTTAAACCAAGTAAACTAATTGTACCTCCTTAAACAGTGGACACAGACATCTGAGATTTAGCAACAGATTTATTTAACACCTAAGAGAGTAACACCACCATCTTCTCACACTTCAAGCTATACTGATGTCAGAACAACTCAAAACCAAGAACATTCACCATCAGATGGTTTTAGGTTCATGCCTCTGACATGCCTATTGGCTCACATGCAAAACATTTTTCACCCCTCTCTTCTCACTCCTCCACACACTTATTGACTTTATTCTGGCACTGTTCACCCCTGCTCTCATTCTGGCTGAGGAGGGACAATATTTGTTTTGCCATCCATTAGTTCTCATATCTCATGTGTCTAACTCTTGTACATAATACCCAAAATACAACTATATACACAGAAAAAAGGCAGCCAGAGATCAAAGATTTGACCCTATATTTTGCCTTTCATACTCAGCTTTTTTGTTTATTAATCTATTTGTGTCTTCTGGTCATTAATATTTTACTTTGTATTCTTCACATACTGCTATCTCCCATACAACCTCTGATTCCAGAGAGTTTAAGCATATAGTGAAAGCCAGTGTCCCAACTTCCTTCTCTTCCTCCTCTATTAAAAACAGAAAGCCTCATCCAAACAAACAAACAAAAAAAAAGAAACCTGAGAACCACATCTGCTCCACGAAGCACTCCAGATGCAATGCCTATTGGCCATGCTGCAATTGTTCTGTGCCACTGCTCATGCCTCTGTAGAGGCTGACATGCTTCAGGGCAGAAACTCCTTTGTCTGGCACATCTACCTTTTGTGAATTGCAGTGCATCCTTGCAGGTGAACACAGGGCACTTTGATGCAGGTAAAAAAACAAACAAACACACACAAAAGCCACACAAACACAAACAAAACTCCCCCAACTCATACAAACCAGGTCATCAGTGTAGATGTAAATTAAAGCCTGGGCTCTGGCAAATAAGATTGAAAGCTTCCCCTACACTGGAGAAATTTCAGATAGGCAAAAGCTATTATATTCACTAAATCCAACAAAATTGAGGGGTAAGAGGCAATTTACAAGATTTGAGGGGAGAAGAGATTGAGTTTAGATCCAAATGTCCCCAGATTTTGAAGGAGTTCAACTTTAGATCAGTACCTTGTGTTCCATGGTAACTCCAGTGCATGTAGTTTCCTCACTGGTTTTTTTCTGTACAGAATGCACAAGTAATCAAGTCCATCTGCAAGAGAGAACTTTCATTTCATTCTTTAGCATTTAAAATAGATTAGGACTCCAGGTGGGATTTTAAAAGAGGCAATAGTTAAAAATTAGCATATTTACCATAATCATTTTAAAGCAATTTACATCCATCTTACAGGTTACACACACACTAATGTCCACCCATGTGGACACATCACTGCACTAAAGACAGAAAAACTGCATGTGTCTGAAGAGTAGTAGGCAGCTTTGATAGACATGTGCTGCAAGGGCAGTGGGGCCACTTAATAAAAAGTAGGTAAAAAGACAAGCTGGCAGAAGCAGTTGGACTGTAGCACTGCATGCTAGCACAGTTTGATCTTTTTCGTTCCATTAGAGGTAAAAACTACAGCCCTCAAGAACCTAGAAATAGAGGCTGGAAAACAGATCCATGGCTTTGGTTTTTGCCTTCCTGAGAGAACTATGTTCTACTTTTACAAACAGAAATCCAGCAAGAAAAAGGAAGCTGAAAACACACATTTGTTTTGATAAATTTATTCACAAGCTGAAATAGTACATTTAAAAAACGTTTTATTTAATTTAATGAAAAAGTATTCATCTTTTTCATAGGTGATAATTAATCATTATTCTGTCATAAACAGAAAAGAAAGATGTACTTATGTAGATTTAACTGAACATTGTGTTAATCACACTGCAGTGACTCAAAACACAAAACCAAAGCAGAGAAGTTTCTTATACGAAGTATTCCTTTTGCCTTAATATGGGAAAATACAGCCTTAACATTCCTGAAAGCCAACTCACAATCGTATAAATAAACCTTCAATTCAGTTTTACCCAATCCATTTTGATTGAGTTGCACAGCCAGATAGAAGCTGATCAACTGTCTTGATGACAGGTTTAAATAATTTACACTTCTGTTGAATATTAAGGCTTAAAAACTTCTCTGCATGTACAATTTCAGGAACTTGGGAGCAATCCTCCAAGTATCCCAGGCTTTAAGTTAGATAAAACTGTGTGTTGTTAAATAGATATCTTAGCAACAGATAAGGTACAGACCTTGAGCTCTACTCAGGCAAAATGACAGAATTAAAGTGGTGAGAAACAGCAGAGAAGGAGGGTTTCTCCAAAACACTCAGGACACTGCCAGGGTGGGGAGTAGCTAACACATCTGTACATTTGCCCTCCCAGCAGGAAAAATAGGCAGTTTACCTTTTCAAAAGAGCAGTAACCACACATTAACCACCATATACATTGCTTTCTTCAAAGTGGCAGCCAAGACTTCCCACGAAGCAACTAAGTCCAAGGGTAAAGATCACCAATCAAGTAAAACCTACATATAACACTTCTACTTAAACACAGTTCACACAGAAAATGTGTGGGCTCAGATATACTACTGTAGGCAGAGTGAAGAAAAATAAAGTTTAGGCATAAAGATATTCCGGGTCCTCATATGCAAAGCTTTTTTTTTTTTTTTTTAAATGTATTTTCCCACTTTTCTTCAATTACATGAATAGGAATTCTGCATACCTCTCATAATGGAAAAGAGGCTGTGAAGGGCTTAAATACTGTATTTAAATGCCTTTGAGTGGGTACACTAGCATGGCTGATCCTATAGAAATCTATAAATTAATTTACAGGCCTTCAAGAGCCCAATAATGGCTCCAATTCAGCAGTCATATGATTAATATCACCAATCCACTCCTAGATTTTATTTCCATCCTATTTAGAGAAAATATACAAGCCAATCTGACCCAGTTCAGTCTTGCTTGAAGCCTCCAGAGAATTATGCACAGATCTATGACATGAAAAAAACTAATTTAAAAAGAGATTAACATGCAAATCTGGTTTGAATTATTCACTTTATAGCATTTATATTTTTCAAAAAAAGTTGGGCAACACATAGACTGTGCTTAGAAAAGGGCCTGCATGTCTGCATTGCTGCATCTCAGAAACAACTGCTGTAGCATTTCACATTTTCTTAAACTGAATGATGTATGAAAATCATACAAAAATTGTGGCAGATGGGCTTTTCCCCAAAGGTAATGCCTCGTTAAATAAAGAAAACAAGAGAAAAAGGAATTTGGACTGAAGACCTCATTCTAGAATTAGAACCGTGGTCGTTTGGCCTGGACACAACCCCAAAGACTTCAGCAACTTCACTGTGTACACTGCAGCCCAGTCACTTAAAGAGAGTGGAAGAGCCCTGCACTGGGTAGGAAGTATTCATTCAGTCAACATGAGCAATAAAAATGAGCACAAAGCCACAGAAAGGAAGTGGAAAAAGTGATTTTAAAAGAGTCCAAAATCATCATCTCTATCAGCTTAAGTAAGTCTTGGTCTTCCTAAGATAGTCTACTCAGTCTGTATGAGACACCGAATTAATTGCAGTAAAATTAAGGTGCTTGGGGATAAAATATTACAGAATGGATAAAACTATTATCCACTACAGCTGTGTGAATATTCTTTCAAAATTCTTACCCCTCCCCCAACATCTAACAGCAAAATGTCTAATTGAAGTAAATAAATAAATGAATTTGTTGGGGGACTGTTCTTCACCAATCTGTTGGTTGCCATCACTCTTTCTACGTCTTCAGTCCTGAGGATGGTTTTGGACACAAAGACACCCAAATCCGATGTCTACTCCCACCCAAATCAGATAGAAAATCAAGTCTGTGTGTGTGTACATATATATCTGGAAATACGTACTTATACACACATACCCACGTACCCCCAATGTATATATGTGTGTATATGCATATGTACATATGCACATACATAGATGGCATATATAGATACGTATACATGTCTGTATATGTATACACACAGAAAATTTGCGTGAGTATAGAGTAAATAGAATTACCTGACAGGCTGAGGATGACAGTGCTGTGTACATTCTAGACACTGGATATATAAATTAAAATACTAGAAATCAAAAAGGAACTCACTGGTATTTTGTCCACTATTTCACCACCATTGACACAAACGTAGAAGAGAACAGTCCCAGCCACCATCAGGCACAGTCCTGCTCTTCAAGTTCTTTGCTCTCTGGACACTCAAGAGAGTAGCAACTTAACAGTGACTGACTGGAACAGAACCAGGAAGTGAGAACCAGACTTTTGCTGAGATGGCTTTAACAATTTGTGCAAATGCTGTGTGTGTGTTGGTTGTGGTCTTCTCACTCTATACCTGAAAATCAGCAGCCTACGCATATTACACCCTGGAAGCACAATACATTTGATTACTGAAACTGCAGAGACTTACAAGGTCCCAGAGCTGAGAATGGTGAATCTGACATAAGGATCACAAAATTGATGCCTGTCCCAAACCAGAATGTTTTTCAGAAAAAGTCACCTCCTATGTTTCCTCAAGGACACAGTTAATTAAATCACCCTTCATTATCTGAAACGTAACCAAGTACTGCACCTCCAAGCTGTGAAAATATAACAATAGAGATGTTCTCATTGAAACATAAACCCTAGGCTCAACGGGATAAAGCACTAGGAAAATAAAGATGGCACATAGCCTTAAATAAGCTTTGCCAGATAGAAAGCCACTACTAGCACACATTGGAGCTTGCATGAGTAGCTCAGATCAGGTGAAGCTGAACCAAGGGAAGCGTAAGGAAAATATGCTGAGCAGTTCAGATCTACTTTTCTCAAGTGCTCTTGACCAAAGATGCATCCACAGATTTGGTTAAACTGGTTAAAGACTGAGCTGTGCAGTATTACTTTTGACACAGGTTGCCAACACTGTCTTAGATGTCATTCTCCATAGATGCCACTGCCATTTCCAGTTGGCTAGAGGATAATAAACTAACACGGAGGCATCAAGAGTAATTAGGATTCTGTTTGCACTGTACAGGAGCCAAGCTTAGCACACACAGTACAACCAGCGAAAGCCTTCTCTAGAACTGATCAGACTGCTCACAGAATATGAGGTGGCTACACAAAACTGGATCAAACCCCATTACTCATCTTCTTTCCAAGCTGTGCATCATACCAAAAGACTGAAGACTAAGTGGCATTTTCTGGAAATAGTCAAACTTCGGATAGTCAAATTTCAAATCCTTTGTATTTTATTTTCTCTCTTAATTTCTAAATATAAGTGTCAACATCACTTCAGTGAGCCTTGCTGAAGTGAAAGAGAGTAAAGGTTTATTTTAAATCTATTTGTTGCAGAGATAAAGTGGTAAATTTAGGATGGAATGTTTTCATAGAGACATGGGACTAGTGGAAAGGCAAGGGAGCATTGGGAGTGACCTTATCCTTGAAGCTGTGCTTTGGGAGCCTCGGAGCCGCAGAGCACAGCCTGGCAGTCCACAGAGGACCCGAGGAGGGCTGCATTGCAAGCTGCCAGGAAAAACAGGGAACTTGCAGCAGCCCACGGGAACTTCATCCCTGCCTCAGAGCACAAAAGGACTCTCTGCATACTGTGAGCAATCCCCAAGGTATCAAATGTTTAGCTGTGAGCAATCCCCCAGGTGTTAAATCCTTGTGTTGGGCAACCTTGCATGTTTCTGACAGACCAAAGTGGCCAGAAAACAGAACTGAGACTCCAAGAATGAGCAGTGCCACTCACACAAAAAAACTGTAGAGTTCTGATAAATGCCACTGCAGGCATGAAAATCCAAATAGATATTAATTACTTATTTTGTTAAGTGTATCTAGTGGAAACACAGCATTGTGAAATTAGGAACGATTAAGAGTACAGGTGATTTCCAAAGGTATGTCTGCCAATGGCCCACATGTTTTTCCTAAGTGCTTGTTTATATATTGGCTGCATACATTTCCAAAATGATAATACCTACATTAAAATATTAATCACCTGAATAGACTTAAGCCACATACTCAGTAATTTATCTGCTAGAACACTTATACATCTAATACCTTTATTAGTCTAGCGAAAGGAGTTCCAAGTTAAAGACTGAAACTCTTTATCTTTTCTAAAATATACAAAGCCAAAATGGAATGTCCTATTAATATTAAAGGACAGCTACTAGTAAAAGTCAGATAGTTCAAAGTTAAGAAGAATGATCTGTTGTCCCTAAGCACTGATACACATATTCCCAGTAACATCTAAGAACCTATCTGTTCTAACCTCCACTGAGCAGTATTGTTGCTAATTGAACATGGAGAGTGGGTTTGTTCCATCAGATGTGTTCATTTCTTCTAAGAACACCCTATGGAATATCAAATGTACTAAATATAGCTGTCAACATTAAAAGCCTGCAACTGGAAAGTGCTATTAAGGAGCTAAGTGTACTTCACTTGGCATTATAAAGCCAAAGCCCTCTTTAAAGATACATCATGTTATTAGAGACTATTCACGTTAATGCAAAAATCATCATTCTTAATATATTTTACAAGACACGTCTAGGCTACTTCCAGGCTCAAAAGTTCCTCAATTTCTCCCACATTTACTGGTAATTACATAAATGAATCAATAGTGTTTAAAGGAGGACAAAGAGAGAACTGTAGCAAACCCATACACTCGCTTTCCGCTGCAAACCAGCTGTGTCCAGGTAAAGCTTCAAAAGCAGAAATGATACAACACCTGTAAATGTTTGCCAGCTTCTTTTGCTATTGTATTTACCATTGCAGTGTCTCGGTGCTGTAAATTTTCAAAGTATCACAGGTTTTTTAAGAAACACTGACACATTCCTAGGAAAGCCTCTGCTCAGTAGCTACTAGAGGGTATTTGCCTTCCTCAATGTAAATACACAGGATTCATGGTGGGAAGGAAACAATGCAGAAATGCAAGCACAAGAGAATCTAGGAATAACTAAACCTGAGGAACAGTTTGCTAAAATCACAAGCATTGTCCCTATGGTATAAGCAAAAGTCTTGATTACTTTCAGAGGATTCTTTGCTTCTACCACTACAACTCCACCCAAATTAAAGCACTCCAGTGTTACTGTTTGAGAGCAAAATTAAACATGTAGCTGGTACTTTGGTCTCTGTCAGAGAAGGCTCACAAACATGGTGGAGGCTTTATTTATTTAAGAATACTGTAGGTAAGCACCCCTAGTAAATGTAATAATGCAGAATACTTCAGGCAAATTATATTCATTTACTACAGCTCCTACTACATACCCCTCTGTTGGTCCTAAAACATGCAAGATTCATTTCAAAGACATATGATTTCAAGCAACATGTTTTTAAGCACGGCAAACATTTTGTGCATCTCCTTTAACTGACCCTTCCCTTTGGGTTTCTGGGAATTCGCACAATTTCAACCATTTTATTTCTACCCTACATAATACAATGAGGTCACTATCTTATTCTAAAAGTAGCTCCAATTAAACACAAGATGTGCTTCCAGAAAATCCCCCCCCCCCTTCAACAACTCTTTAATGAACAACAGGCAATCTTATCTTAAGTAACAGGGTAGCTACTCGAATCAGAGAGTAAAATTAGCCCAGCTATAAAACAACATACAATTGTGGTCAACAGTCTAAATTCACGTACAGGCTGCATAAACCTGAGGAGTCTCAATTCTAACAAGCCAGATAGATAAATAAATTACTAGATCACCTATTACAAATCAGTAACAAGAGCCTCTCAGAAAATAATATTTTCCACTCTATACAAATTGGGTCAGTTTAAAATACCATGAGCACCAGAGAACACTAATGTCTTTTCTAGAGTTCAGAATACTGTTTGGCAGAGCACTAACAAAAAATCAACTAATTCTGGCCTTTACCATAGTAACAGAAACATTCATGTTAATAATGTTAGCATGGTCTAAAAGTGAAAACACACCCATGGCAAAACACAGTAAACTGACAGAAGGAAAACTGATTTTTTCTCTAGATAAAGCCTGTGTAATATTCATGCCTGAAATTAAACACCAATATTATTCTTCCAACCAAGACTGATCCAAGAAAATCAAAATAATAATAATAAAGAATCAATGTGGAGGAAAGAACGAGCACTACAAAAGCATAAACTACCATCCAGAGAAGATTTCTCCATTGTTTACTCTGCAAAGCACACATTATTAGAGCCAAATCTCATAGGCCTTGTTTTTGTCAAAGTTCCCACCAAGTTCAGAAGCCATTTTGCCTACTTTTTGCTCATCCAGGAATGATAAATGCAATCTTTTTGTGACACACAGCAGAACCCTCTTATGTAGCACATCGTCTCTTTATTATTGCTAGCTGTCAGAGAGCAGTGACTTTTGTATGGCCGTGATTTTCCCATTGCAAGCACTTGCTGAGGAATAGTCAAACTCTGATTAGATATTACAAAACCTTCTCAGAAGGCTTTCTGAACCACAGCCAGCGGGATTCCCTGCAGCATAAAGGGCAGTCTTGCTCCCACTACAGCCTGTGGGACTTTTGCCAAGGATGTAAGTGGCATTATGACTGGTCTCCAACAGCAGATATTACCCATCACTCTCAAGACTTGATTAAAGACCTACCCACCTGCAAATATATAATAAATAAAGAGCTTAATTGCATAATTAATTACAAGGGCTTTTAATCCACAATAGACAACACCATAGGTTTTAGGTAACCCACATAAAGCAAACTATTCATTAGATCAGTATTTGCTTGATATCAGTTCACAGGGAGATTGCAGAGGGATTCATTCGAAAGATCCATATTTTCAAGAACCAGAGAATACAACAGGAAGAAATAAAATAAAGTGAAATCAAAAGAATACCACCACAGCCTAGACCTACAGGCAGAAATAATTTCATACTGTGTACACAGCCTTCCAGCCAAGGTTTCTTTAACAATATATGCATGATGGGCAGTGATTTTGAATAGTAAGTGCAGTGCTGCTACTAGACTTTTCTTTTTCCAAGGCACCAGGCAGAGATGTAGCAGTGTACACAAGTGGGGTGTAAAGTCAATGGGATTACATTTTCCTAATTATTTCCTGCTTGAGGTTTACATCACATACACAAAACGAGATCAGCCGGGACTTGCCTCTCTAACAAATCACTCAGACTTAAACATTGCTCAGATAAACAAAAGGGGGGGGGCAAGGCTGAGAAAAGGCAGAGAAGTGCTTCTTCAGTCACAGTTGCAAGGAACAAAAACCTGGAGGGGGAAAAAAGCTGTTGGACCGCCACCAAATCTCCCCCCACTAGAGACAAGAGCCCATCTGCTGAGCTCTGCAACTTAGCTTTAACTACCATTCAACTCGCGTCTCTGCAGAGATCAATCTACAGAGCTGGCAGATGGACCCCTGCTTCCCTGAGTCGCTGTGTTATTTGTTTAATAAATTTAATTAATATCCATACTGCACTGGATTGCTCCCAGAAAGGGGGCTGCAGCTCTCTCTTTCCCCGATAGCAACATGATGAGTGATTTCCCAGAAAAGACCAGATAACAGTACCCCCAGGCCATTGAAAAATTAAAAGTGCCATGTGCTTACATTACTTCGCATGTATTAATTTTTGCACTGCACTAATTTGTTCTTAAAGCCTATTTTAACTTTATAAAAGTATGGGATTTTGAGAAAGTCATAATTCATTTTGGTTTATATCAGTTACAAAATTAATCGGAAAGGAAAAAAGCATCAAATCTAATTGGATTTCCAAAACTTTTATCTATTTGCAAGAAAGAAACAAATTGTTAATGAGAATGTCTCCTCAGGCAATATATATTGTCACAGTTTCTGCCAACAAGTTATAGGCATTCAGGGTCGTGTTAGACGTGCTTTCCTTTAATGCTTAGGAACACACTTATTTTAACCAATAAAGACATATTCAGCCCACATAAAATAATTATTAAAAGTATGAAGGATGAAACAAATTTTTACAGCAAGAAGCACAACGAAACACATGCTATGATATTCCAGCAGCAAGAGGAAGCATAAAATATGCACAAGTGTTGAGAACAAAAATGTTATTTGTCTTCAATATTAGTGTTTTATATTTCCTGCATTTAAAGTTTTTAATTTTTGATCCTAAAAAATGAAATTGACTCTTAATCAAGAAAACTATTTCAGTCAAGCCTATTTAACTCCTAAAGTTGTGTTAAATTGATGCACTTCTCCTTGGGCCCCATTTCCTTATCAACTCACCTTGTGGCTGGAATATTTCACCCTGGTGCTGATGAGCTCAGCTCTGACAGCAGGTGCCCTAGTGGACCGTCCAGGCTTGCCGATGTTATCTTCAGCATCTAACCTTTCCTAACACCTTTTTCCACAAGCAGCTGTGGCAGGAAAGGTTAAGCACACCTAAACACTTCTCTCTGGGGAGGGGAGGGTGTGAGGTACCCATCCCTCAGGTCAGCCAGCACACCTGCTCCTGGGACCAGCTCTCTGGTCCATTCCATTTGAAGCCAGCCTTATTTATTCAAATAATGAGTTTCAGTATAAGGTCTTTGCTAGTTTAGGTGATTATGAGTGAAGCAGGTTAAGCAACAACAAGACACAATTGTGCACACGAATCAAGAGAGGCATTTAACAGCTTTAGTTAACCACTGCTCTCTCCCTGGTCTCTTCCTGGTAGTCCATCCCTACACATTAACCTTTTCCACCACTGCTGCCATTTTTATAGTGAATATCTGGCTTTACCTTCAGAAAGCAACACAGCCAGAACAGCAGTGCCCACGGGTGTTCTGCCACCATCAAAGACAGCAGTGAGAAAAGTCAGGAAATAAGGGCCGGTACACTTCAGTGGTGTCCAAAAAGCAATTGCCTTCTATCTCCAGAATGAAATTCACTTGTTGAGAGAGGATCCAGGAAGGCAGCCCCGCATGGAAGGGGGAACAAGTGAAAACACCTACTAAACCCAGCTGAAGACCCCTCTATGAACTTGGGCAATGCAGTTGCAGCTCCTAGAGAAGTGGAGGCAGGGCCAGCCTCAGGACACAGAGCTTGGCAGTGTCCCCATCCACAGCAAAAAAAGAGGTGTTAGAGAATTAGAACAGCTCCAAGGGTAAGTTTGGGGAGGTCTTTTCCTTACAGACCTCACTGAGAGTTTCAAAGAGGTATTTAATACAAAAATAACTTGTACAGCACAAAAAAAGTTGGCACAAGTATTGATAGATTTTTTTTGCAGTGCTGGGCCATCTGACTAAGTTCTGAAAGAAATTAAGAGTTTCCTCTTGAGTATAACATCTAAACAATCTTTGGTCTCATATCTCTACTTTGTAGAAAATTGACTAAGTCAAATGACAAGCAAATGACTGGCTACCAAATATTTACACAGCAGCTTTTATTCATTAACGATCTTGTACTTTTTATAAAACTATTATTTATCAATCATGTCCTGCAAGCAAGGAAGCTGAGATAGCAACTTGCCACAGTCATCCCCTCCTCAAGGTCGGTGGTACAGTCAAGAGCAGAGCCCTTATTCACTCACTCATGCCTGCAAAAGATCATAGTAAGTAGTTGGAGTCTTGAATATAGTGAAAATCAAAAATAAGGTAGGCTTTTCTATCAGAATCTGCATTTCAGAGATGGAAAGCAGGAAGTACTACAGAGCAAGTCATCAATATGGTCTATTCTACTAATTTCATGAACTTCAGAAACAGGTACTTTGTGTACACAGGATTGCATCACTCAAAGTAACTGCCACTCTTACTCAGGGGCAGGTGTAATACCCCAAGAATTGGAATCCCTCCCTACAGCCACAAAGCACTCATCGCACACTGTTAGTCAAAATTTCATGCACCTCAGCCACGACCAGTGAAAGCCTGTGGAGTGAGGGCACAGTCTGTCCTTTGTGCAGAAGACACCAGTGGCTTCTTTGCCAGGAAATGCTGGGAGGCTGCACCCCCTGTCTATTAAGAGAGACATGCAATGGACTCCCCATTTCCCATAGGCTGTGAATGCCTCGCCACTTGTGACTTGACTTCGAAGAGAAGTTTCCAGCTCTGTTTTTCACTGCCTTGGCAACCTCATTTCCTTACTATGATTCAGTTTTGTTTGCCAAAGGGAGCCTGGTCATTTGTTCTCTCATCATACTGAGCTGCCTTGATATGATTAACTTCTTTTTTTTAAGCCTCATTTCTCCCTCCATAACATTTTCTGTAAATCGTTATTTATCATCCTCTGATGAAAGCTGAAATGAAAAATGTACTGAATGATTTAAATATTTCATTTCCCAAAATAAAATTAGAGTATGTTTTTAAACACTGCAAGGAAAAGGAGAAGAAGAAAACTTTCTATTTGATGGAAAATTCTGATTGTGACCATATGACTTTTCTTTTGGGAGGGGTAGAATCCTTATGGAGAGGAATTTACATTTTTTTGATTTAGTCAATGCCTCCATGAAAACTATCAACAAATCAGCATTAAGGGTTTACTTGTAACAAAATTATCAGAAGTTTCAGGTGTCAGACCCGTCAGATGTCTGAAAAGGAAATTAATTTTAATGCAACATAAAGATCAATATTCTTTCAACGAGAATCATGCAGTTAGATCCAGGACAGATTTCTTGATCCAAATTCTGCCTAGTTTCGTAGCAGTACTGATTTTCACAACCTACCACATACTCATAATGGTATATGAGTTAATCAGACTACATCTGCCTAAATTTATTTTCAGGTTCTCAATGATATGTTATTAATTGAAAGACTAATTCATCTGACAGCCATTAAAGACACACAATAACATTATTCATATTCCCCTGTGAAGTTATATGCATGTAAAATATTGAAGTAAACACAGAAAAGCAGTCGCCTGTATACCAGATATACTCTAAAATCCACATGAGCTCCTTATAAGACATTAAGACATAAATCTCTTTAACAGATTTATATGTGACCTTAGGATTTTTTCCCCCAACAAAAATTCAATGTGCTATTACATTCAGGAGTGCATAGTCCCTTCCAAGTTGTTTTCCTTTGCAAATCTCAAAACACTAAAACGACAAGAAAAGTACTATTAAAAAGATGGAGCAAATGCTGAAAAATTAAAGAAAGTGTAGCTAATGTGATTCTTCTATATAAAGTAAGCATGCAAGCCTAAAGCCTACCAGATAAATTACATCAATATGCACTGCATTTCTCCTGTGAAAATTTGCCTTACATGAGCAAATGTAAGGCAAATTTGCCTTACATGAGCTATACAGACTAACAAGGAGGTATTATCCTCTTGGATTGTAATACACAAGCAAAAAGTTATTTGTAAAAGTAAATGGATAACACTCCTAACCTCCCCTCTGTCTTTTTCCAAACCAAACTCAAGCTGAATTGATAATGCAGATTCCAGAACAATGAGAAAAGTCCTTTTCTTTCAGTATACCCATGATGTTATGGTTTTTATGTTTTGTTGCTTAGCTGGGCTTCATGTGTGTGTTTGTTGGCTTTTCAAGTATTTTTCTTTATTTTTAAAATTTCCGAGTCAACAGAGGATTTCAAGTTAACTGTAATGCCATTCATCTGTTCCTAGAACCTTATCCAAGTTTAATGATAAATTTCAGTCAAGTGAAGAAATGTTATCACTGCTTCTCAGTTTACTGTATTAATGTATGTATTAAAAAAACCACAGCATGTGTGATTCCTGGGCAAAGTCAAGAAGATCGTAAGAGGAGCAACTGCAAAGGGTTCAGGTCATTGTGTGCTTAAATAAAGAGAGGCAGAAATTGTGGGTCAGATTAGGGAGAAAACATGCAGCACTTCAGAATACAATCCAGCAGCCCTTTCCTTCCCTTTGATCTCATTTTGAGCAGATCACCTGGAAGGTGTGTGAGAGCTGCCTCTCCTCAATCACCTGATGCTACCAGCTGCTAGAGGAAGAGGGGGTCCCATCATTACCATCTCTGAGTACATCTTTTATTTAGTTACTATTTTGGATAGCGCTGCTAAGCCAAGGAATATTTTCCACAGGCTCACGTAACACTTCTAAGGTCAATCACCAAGTCAAACAAAATAGCTAGTGGAAGGTCTTGCCAAGAAAAGGAAGCTCTGTCTATCCTCAGGGCAGGGAGGTATCACCAACATGAAAGGTTAGTAAAATATGAGTTCGAGAAAGCAACTGAAGCTTCAAGCTGATCTCTCATCATACTATCAAAGATAGAAAATTAACTTCTTTACCTGAAAAAGAAAAACAAAGGAGAGCTTCTAATACCCAGACACTGCAATTACAATATGATAACTGACAAACACAATGGGTATGCTTTGACAAGATGACAAATATATATTGATTGTTATTTAAAATATCAGCTAGAAATTCTTTAGGTGTATCTTCCAGTGACAAATGGACTTTCAGAGATTAGAAATCATGGCAAAATGGATGAAATTGTTTTGTGTGGGGTTCTGGAGTCCAGCTGCTTAATTCTACCAAAATCAAACAAAAACTAGCTAAAATTAAAAGCCTTAAAAGGCTGAAGAGGGTCCTCTGAGGACATGCTCAAGCAACAAGGCATCTAAGGCTGACTTGGAACTCTGTCACTTGGAGAGCTGCTAAGAAGCAGTGGGCACTTAATTACATATTCAGAAGGGAACATAATACCTTAACTGCCTCAGTCACATAGCAAGGGCGAGGAAAGAAGCCAGTAAGAGCAATATTACTTTTCCTAGATGTTGTTGACCCCAGTTCTTTTTAAACTCGGATTCACTCCAGGTTAGACTCACCAATAAAGTGAGGAAAGAAAAGGTGGCAAAGAGAAGAAAAATCAATCCCATGTTCCAAAAGCTCCACACAGAGGCTGTAACTAGAAGTGAATAACCTGAAGCTTCTGAAATAGTCATTGACAGTTAATTTCTAGCACAGATATCAAGGAAAACTTTTGCTGAGGTCTGGTGAGTGGGCATTACACCACCTGGGAGATGAATCATCATTTGTAGAACTCAAGTGTACTTAAGGATGAGCTCATTCTAATAATGCAATCTGACAGGCTGATATTCCCTATTACTGACTTTTGAGGTCATTCAGTCAATTTTTACATAACTGGGTTTTCTCTTCCATGGTCTACTCATATATTGAGTGCTAAACCTCAACCACAAACTGAATTCTACTACTGAATGACACCAATCGTGCTAAGTGATCAAAAACTGTAGAAGAAGCTTCAGAAAGCACATGTTCCAAGAAACAATTGTGTGGGGAAGCATCCTAATTTACAACTTTTATGAAGACAAGGTAGCATCGAAGTGCCCAAATAGAATACAAGATTCCCAAATTCTGTTGTGTCACAACCAGAAAAAGAACCCATGCAGCATTGTTGATAGGCAAATATGATTTTGTAGTTTTAATTCATCCTTCTATCTGCAGATTATTCAAACAGTTATGCTTCCAGAAGGCCTTCAATTAAACCTATAAACTATGAAAAACTTCTCATCATGATGCCAAGAAAATAACGCCCCACATTTTGGGCCAGAACATGACATCTGAATCTAACTCCAACAGTAGAGCACCTCAGACATTTGGAAATCCAACTGCACTTCAGCTAAGCCTAAACTTTACTGAAGTATCTAAAAGAAGTTTAAAGATGTTGAGGTGTAACTAACAGCAGCTAACTGTTGCATGCCACTGATGCTGGAAGAAAAAAGTAACATCTATGCTTCAGTGAGTCAATCATGCAATGGAAGGAAGAAACATCCTTCATATGTGTAGGGGATGTGTATGATACATGCAGAAGAGAATGTAAACAGAAAGTCTAAAGGCCACCAGAGCTAAAGCTTTTTTTGCAGTTCTGTTGAGTAACTTACCCCACAATGTTTAGTGTGAGTTAACATTATTCAAAAAATCTGAAGCTAGTGCAAAAGAATTTCATCTAGAGCATTTCAGATTGCACAGTTTTTGAAGTCAGTGACAAGTCATAATATTCCACATACACTTAAGAGCTCAAAGAGCACCATCACAACCCACTGTGTTAACTGCAAAAAAAATTGGTAATTTTATGTAAAGAAACTGATGCTTACGGTGGGTTTATTACAAACATTTTTTATACATCAAGGTTTCTTTGTCCACAGTTCATGCTTACAAGGACTCCTTCATCAATTATTTAAGACTCCAGCTCAAACAGAAGAAATACTGCAGAAGCAGCAGAACTGCCAATGAATTTCTAAGTTGCCAACCAGGTAGTTATTACAGACTGCATGTCAACATGCCTCAGCTTACCCTCTGCTGTAGTAAGATGTGTTCAACTATCCATTCAGCCATGCTCCATTCTCCCTACTTACTTCTTTTTAAGAGGGAAAACTTGGTTTTTCTCCATCAGGTCCAGACTGAGTGAATAGTGGCTGTTCTTATGATTCAGAAACATCCATCTGCTCAGAAGTAATTGAGAGAACTATGGTATTTTGTGCAGCCTTCAAAATACCAACATGTGATAGTCTTCAGTCATACAACAAGCTAAAATAATTATTTTCTAGAGGAGGAAGACCCACCACCAACCTCTACAGCAAATTCCTGCCTTTCTGCTCTGAGTTTCTTTTCTTTTGGACAATGATGTTGTGAAGACTGGAGGCTTGAAGGACTCCACAGCTTTCCCATGGGATATCTGGCCAAACAATATGACAACATGAATACTGTTGGTTTAAAAACATAATAATAGGAGGGGGAATAAAACCATAAGAAAACAGAATAAACCTTTTTGCAACAAAGCAAATATCATCACTCGTTTATCTCTAAGTGATACAGCCTCATGTAAACTGTTTCACACTGCCCAAAATTAATTTCACACTGAATAACCTGACTAAATGTCTCCTGTCAAAAACTAATTTTTTGCAAAAGGCACTATGTGATCTACACCACTTTACTCAAACTTACAATAAAACAATATTATCATTCCACGAAACATAAGTTTTCCCATTTGAAATATTTACAGGTCATTACTGAGTGACCATTAAATACTTTATTTGGCAAGAACAAAGTAGTTGGATATCTTCTAAATGTTGGATGAAAACTGAACAATGGATTCCACTAATCTGAACAGTGACTGGGACAGAGGAGCACAGTTAGCTTAAAAAAAATCCCTCTTAACTCTCCAGTTTTATTGTTTGGCACTCACATCATCATCACCTCTATATCATCCATCATCCCACCTCCAGCTCAAAACACTTTCATTCTACAGAAAAAAGATGTAGTTTTATGCAACAAAGCTATACAAATCTTGTGTATATTTGATAATATATTGGTAATATCAGTCAATAACTCCCTAAACTTGGACTACAACAAAAAGATCAGGAAAAAGTAACATGAACCTTCATAAATTCAACCTAGTTTTGTACAATCTGATGTTTTCTGAGCACTAAGCTTTTCTATTTGTGGAAGTGCCACAAACAATAAAGTGCATTTATTATTTACTCTAAATTTCTATTTTCCCTTTAAACCAGAGCATTTTCCTGATTTTAGTTGGTGGGTGTATCCACTTTCATTCAACGGCTGATTCCTTCCTTGAGGTCCCATCTTCCTGACCACACCAGGACCCTGAATATAATTGTATAGGACCTGCTGTGCTGTGTAACATGAACCAGAAAAAATACTCCAATGTACATCCCCAATAGGCAAAAATCAGTCAAAGAGATCCTGAGGTGCCTGAAAATACAAAGTGTAGGGATAGGCTGATATTTTCCCTTCACAGACATGGCCGTTCTTGACATTGCATCTCTTTTAATGCATTTGCAATGTTTTTCTCTCTGGAACCATTCCTCTCTTAGATTTAGGATAGCAGGATTTAGAAGTAACTTGAAAGAATCCTAATAATTTAATAATCAAACCTCACTTAAAGGTCAAGAAGCCTTCACTTTATTCTTAGGCCCTTATAAAATCCAAAAAAGTTCCCATGCTTTCTTCAGCTCCCTCAGAAAACAGTGTCTCTAAATCAAAGCTTTCTAGCAGTCTCACATAACTTTGGTTCCAAGCATAGGATAAGATTTTCACTTTTAAAAGAAATGGGTTGCAGGCTGACTCCTGCTTTAACAAAAACTTTTAACATTAAAAACCCTGTGAGTGTGTGACAAATGTTCTAGAATGTGCATGGGTCACTTACTGGGAGAACTTAATACATTAATTATAAATATCTATTAACTTAATCGAAGGAAAGCCTTTTCTCCTTGTGTTTGATTACCACTTCTACACTTTGTGGAGTGCATTTAAGAGACTCATCCTTAAGAACTGGAGATCCCAAATATGCCTTGGACTCTGCTGTCACTGTTTTCCCCACGGACGAGTAGAGAAACGACACGAAGTCCAGGCTCAGGGATCAATGGATGATGATTTAATGAACTCTCAGAAGGCTTTTATATGTTAGTTCGCAAAGTGCATTAAGTGGCATAAGGCAATTGGTTTTCACCATCCACCCCCTAAGGGGATTGGTCAAGTTCTAAGACACCCATGTCTGAGTGTTTTTCCAGTTAGAACCATAACAATTCTACCAAAACAATCCTCACCTGCAAGAAGTTTACAAAACGGTAACATTGTTTTGTCTTGCTTGCATGGGAAAGACAGAACTCTCACAAAATGCTGCAGAGAGCTGAAGAAATCCTCTGCTGGAGTTTTTCAGCATCCAAACTCTGGTAATTTCAGACTAAGAGGATATGAAAGTTGTAAGTAGAAACCCTTTAAAGTCACCCAGTTTGATAGGTTTCAAGTACAATTTGAGACCCAATCATCTTCTGCAGATTGACTGCTGATAAATTACCACCTCTCTGAATAGCAAAGACTGCTGGCTTGTGAAGTTTATTTTTAACTGATAGTTAACTTTAACTTGCAGTTATATTTTAATTTATAGTTATTTAAAATTTAATTACCATCATGTCACTCAAAGCTTTGTACAGGCTTTCTTTTTTAAATGGTAGACATAAATCACTAAAATAAATTAAATGCCACTGACTGCTACATAGTTATACAGCAAATTAATGAAATCACTCAGGAGTACACAGGTAATATAGGCATAAATAATACTGAATCCAACAAGTGGGGCAAATGTGCTATCAAACCTGTCATGCAGCCATGAGAGCAGCTAGGGGGTACACCATGAAAGACAGCTATCTATCTCCTTATTTTAAGTAGCAGCATCTACACCAACCTCAGTTATTAATCCACATCTTAGCAACTCTGCGGCACTTGCCGTGGCTCTTTTCTCCTAGTGTTTCAAGCAGGTCTTTTGATAGTGTGCGAGGCTTGTTCCATGTTACCTCTCCTTATGGTCTATTTCGATAAATTAAAAATCATCTTTGTACCTCTTGGACAGATGCAGCTCTTGTGCAGCCATGAAGATTACCATACTTCAAGGCTGAGTTTTGGAAAGCACGCATTACTCTCTGAGGACTTCTTGAGGGCTTTTCATGGAGCTCACTCCCCTTTCTGGCTGCCATTCCCAGCCCAAGCCTGTGTGAAACAACTTTTCTTTACAGGCATTCATTCACCCAACTCCACAATGCCCCTATTTACATGCCAAAGTAGCAACTGTATCCTGAGAACTCTCAGAGTAACCCCAAAAGCCACAGTACACCGATATTTACAGAGATCCTGTAAAGCAAAATCCTTTCCTCCAAGTCTCTGCTGATCCAATTCACAAGCTATGTGAAAACATGCTGAATTCCAAGAGTAATGAATTCCCAGAGGTGCTGGTTTCTGAATAAAATGTAATGCAGCCATTCTGTCCTCTTCTTGTGACCAAGGGTCTCTCTTTTGAAGCCCAGGGATATGAACCCTGATGTCCTAAAGCAGTCCTGAAATGGATATTGCAGCTAATTTCTGGCTATGTAAATAGCCTGTCCATTTTCGGGCTGATGGGATATTTTTCCCCTCCTAAAAATGTTATGTAGTTCTACTGCTCACTGTTAAACAGCTTCTGAGTTTCACTGCCGAGGTGCTACATGTCAGGGGTGGATGAAGTGATCCTTTTATATCAATTAGCAATTACTGTAAAGTGCTTTGGGGTGAAATGCCACAAAGGATTAGAACTTCGAGGGAAGAATAAGCAGCAGGAGCGCATGAACTCATAAATGGCATAGATCCTATTTTATGTAAATTGCCCTAGTAATAAAGAATGAGCAAAAGGTCAGATAAATACAGAAAATGACATATAAGCAGAGTAGTCTCTAAATAGAACATTTTTCCAAGCTTTCTCAAGTACCAGTGCGTCTCTAGGCCAATAGCTCCCTCATCTGAGCATCTGTAATATTCAGTAATACAATATTCTCCAGTTTTACCACCCTGTGAGTTAATTTCATTTCTGACTAACATAGTGTGAGCTCATAAAATCCATCAGAGGAGAAAGAAAATCTCTCTCATATCTAGCAACTACACAAAAACGAAACCAAATAAACCTCTCTTCTCTTCCCAAGACATGCACTAGGACTCCCTGCACACATCTAATCCCAGGAAGATCACTATTCATGGAACAATTCTACATGTGAGTAACAAATCTAGACAGAATAAAGACAAAATCTAAACTACATACGAAGGCTGAAACACATCAATAAAGTAACATCAGAATACATATTTGAGCAGCCTTGCAATTCAAGGTATTATAGTTTCTAAAGAAAACTCATATCCTAGTTCTGCATTTTCATATCCTAACAAACAATCTTGCATGAGCTTTAAGAGACAAATTACAGTACTTTGTCCAAAACATGTAAAGGAAAACAAGAAAATTGATCATTGATAAAAATAATTAATTTGTTCTGCTACTAATACATCAGATCTACATCAGATCTACAGTTCATTAAATAGCAGCAAAAAGCTGAAGTGAAAAAACTTTTACTGTTCACAACTGAAATTTAAGAGCCATGGAAATTAAGAATCTTCCTACTAAAACTTGACCAAGGGAAGCAGGAAAAAATATACCTAGCAAAGACACAGCAAGTCACATTCTTATTTTAGCAATGCATTCAATATTCTAAATAAAAGTAATGTATCATATACAATTAGCAATATGAATTTTACAGCAGCAACAGTTCATGCAATAGCTCTCTTCTAGTTTGTGTTTACCCTAATAAAACTTCTCACTTAGCACCAAAAAATGACATATGAAGAACAAATTATACATAGTCCTTAGTGGAACATTTCAAAGTAGTCCCCAAGCATGCAACAAAAGGCTTCATTAGTAGCATGCAAAAGACTTTTATTTTCTTTAATTATTTACTAATGCTTTCTGAGATGCCACCACTACAGTTAACAAAATACCTACAAAATACCTCAAAATCTGGAAAATAAACTAATTTTCTCTCCATTTCTATGCAAAAAGTGACCCAATGTCATTTAGCCTGATTTTCAGGCAGTGCATATATACAATTTCTACATCATTAACTCGAAATCCTATGTATCCAAATGTCTTGCAGTTCTGCTGGGTAAGCATTAGTTCATTCATGGTGTTAAAAATGCTACCTTTTAAACATCAGATATTTTACTTGTTCAGTTATTAAATGCACAGATACTGCAGCTGAAAGGAAAAAAGATAACTAGCATACAAAAAAGATCTTAAAACTATTTCTCCTGGGAATTCAAATTTACTCTTTTAAAATGTGTGGGTTCAAATTGATACCTAAAAATGCAATTATCTATTCGTGTTTATATTTCTATTTTATAAATATATTTAAATATATTTTATACATATACTTTTTATATATTACATTTTTATATCTTTAAATATCTTTCATATTTGTATATGGTATATGGTATTTAATTCAACCTAGCTATGAAATTGCAACACAGTCTTGCAATGTCCTGTGTGCACGTGAAACAGATATGAAAGAAAAGGCAGAAAGGGGAAAAAAATCATAAATGAGAAAGAGCAATCTTTTGCTAAAGCAGAAAACTGCAAGTCAGCAGATAAACATTTCCCAATTCTTTCAGAGACTGACTATATTAGCACGAATTAGAAAGTAGTCCTCCTATGAATTTTCTTAACTCTAAATCAGATAATACTTCTCCCTGACCTCAGAAATGCTTCATTTGTTAATAATTACAGGCATTCCTGTCTGCATATACCTGTGTAGATGGGGCATCCACCAGATCTGATGATAATGAAGCACTGGAGAAGCTTTCTACAGGCAATATTTCTCATTTTAAAACAAAAATCTAGACTAGAAATCTCAAACACAGACCAATTTTTTTTGTTTGTTTTTTGCTGAGTTGTTAACACTGGTTTGACCTGAAACTTGCTGAATACCAAAGTAATGTTACCAAAGCATTACTACTCCATGGGATACTGGAAAGCATTTGTGCTAAACTGGAAGTTAGGTGTGACACACCATTCCCTGTCACCAGCACTGCTGCCCTGCTCTGTCCTCTACACCATCACCCAGCTTTTGTCTCCTGCAAATCTGCTCAAAGCAGCAGGCAATGTGTTTTCCTGGGACAGGAGCCCAGGCAAGCCCTTCTGGCAGGTGGCCTGTGCAAAGGTTCAACCACTATGTCCTCTTTCTCCATTGATTCTTAGAGTTTGAAATGTTCACACATTTTGTGCAATCTCCAACAAAATGAGCAAGCCAAACCTCAGAATGAGTCATTTCTTAAGTAGCAACATGCACCAACTGAAAGCAAATTGCATTTATAAAAAAATTTGTAATGTCTCCAGACTGCATTCTCTGCCCAGGTACAACTGAATAAAAAAAAAAAAAAAATTAAGATATTGTTCAACACAAAGCACACACAGAAGAGTATAAATAGCTCATCAGCATCACGTAATTCCTCCCTCAACTTCCTCTATGGATCTATGCTAATTATTATAAGTATTTAAATGTGTTAATCTTAGTTTGTATGTGAACCAGTAATTTTTATTATTAAGTTATGAAGCCTTCAAATACACTTTTGAGTTTGGAAAAGCTTATTTAGACGAAATTGCTTTTGCTCACTTCTTAAAGTTCTGCTTTTGATAAAAAGTTAAACTGCTGTAACACCAGAAAGGAAATGCTGTCCAAAATATGACAGCATTTTATGAAAAAAAATGCTGATTTTTGATGTGGATTCTGTTAATTTCCACAATTCTTAATAACCGATCCCATCTTTCAGTTACATATTTTCCATTAAATCTTTGGGAGGTTATCAGCTGCAGCTGGTATCAAGAGAATACCCAGATTAAAATCCCAGATTCTGACTCCTTTCCTAACTGGCTGATTAAGGGTAATACAAATGGTAAAACAAGCAAAGAGTTATACATGAAACAAACTAGTAAATTAAAGAAAAGTCAAGATACTACTGTGCAGGAAAACAATATAAAAACAAGGCAGTATTTTATTTACAGGAATGTTGCTCCATTATCTGAAGAGCAAAGAGACTCTTAAGTTTTCGCATCACAGTTAAATAAGCCACCTTCAGAAAACCAAAGTCCTGCACCACATACCACGTAGTTGCTATGGCAATTCTTCATTTACAAGGAGCAAAATAAGTGAACAACCAACACAGCCTCTGTGGTAAGCAAGCAGCACACCTGTAGGCTTGGTAATTGGGGCTAGCGTAACGCATCGGGCCACCAAAACCAGAGCTTGGCATTTCTCAAGTCTTCAGATGCACGTGCTCTTACCTCTGCTCCCAGACTCTGTTTAAGCCTTGTAAATCATTCCTAAAACCTACTCCAGGTGTGATCCCGGCACACGCAGCATTTTGCAGAATTAACTCAAGCAACGCACTGAGATTTGTCTTTCCAGATTAAAACCTTGTCCTTCTATTGTGTCACTGCACCCCACCTTCTGCTCTATCAAAGGCAGGCTAAAGCCTATCTCCTGGTACTGCCAGCTTGCCTTTGTCACTGCCGGTACCCCCTGCCCCAAAGCCCTGCCATGCTGAAGCACAGGGCCCAGCTTCTGCCTTTATACCAAACAGCAGTGCACCGCACCACAACTCTTTAGAAATATCCCCATTCATGGGCAGGGACACCAATTTCTTGGCATTTCTCAGAGTATTATGGCTGGGTGTGGATTTTTGAGGTAGCAACTGTAGGCAACAGAGTCTTGGCACAGCAGTTTCACACCAAGTGCAGGCAGCAGCTGCACCAGCACCCCCACTGTGGGGTCATCTGACCAAGAACTGCAGCAGCACTGACAAGGCGCAGGTACAGCCAAAGTGCAACACCCCAACTATTTCCCATCAACAAAGTTGGAATTAAAAAAATTAAAAAAAAAAATGAATGGGGAGGGGTCTCAGACTGGGAAAAGCAGTAGAATAAGCCATGGAACAGAGGCAAAGACAGAGCCAGCATCTTCATTTTCACACACTCAGGGTGTATGAAGTGGTGGTTTTACTTCAAACAACCAAACATCAGAGAGCCACTTGCTCACTCTCCTCTTGGTGTGATGGGCAGAAAATTAAAAGAGTAAATGAGAAAACTCGTGGGTTGAGAAAAAGACAGTTTTCAGGTGTTCAACCATTCCCAGAAAACCAGGGCTCCATCACACATAAGGGTGACTTGGGAAGACAAATGCCATCACTCTGAATTTCTCCACACACACACTTCCTTCTACTTTCTCCCACTTCATATACTGAGCATGAGGCCATTTGGTCTGGAATATCCCTGGGTTGGTCTGGTCAGCTGTCCCAGCCATGTCCCCTCCTAATTCCTTGTGCTCCCCCATCCCCTCGCTAGTGCGGGGGGTAAGAGGCAGAAAAGGCCTTGACTTCGTGTAAACTCCGCTCAGCAACACAAAAAATCCCCAGTATTATCAAAACTACTTCCAACACCAATCCAAATTACAGCCCCAAACCAGCCACTCTGATGAAAATTAACTCTATTCCAGCCAAGACCAGCACAGGTGTATAGATCGTCAAGACTCATCTTTAAATCTTAGACACACAACAAAAGCCTACATGACAGGAAAAGTTAAATCCAAAATAGAAAAATGTGGTGATATTTTTATAATTTCAGATAAGTCTAATGATTTTGTTTAAAAACCCAGAACTTAGAGTTTTCAAATATTCAAGACTAGCATTACTGCTCCACTCACACATAGAACTGCTTCCTCGTGATTGCCCGAGTGATACATATCTCAGCAGAAAGACCAGACCCCAAACACCAGATTGAGCACCTTGCATGGGGCACTCACCTTTGAACCCACACACATCTTCATACAGCAGTCCTAGGAAGCAGGATGGATCCTCTGCTGCAACTTGGCTCCGGCTTCAGCTTTACTTCTGTCACAGACTTCTTGTACAAACACCTAAAAATATCCACTGCACTCTTTCCTGCATCATCTCTTCAGCTATTACCACCCCAATTTGGTTAATGACAGCACTGGTGCTAAATTCAACATGGGCACAAAAGCCTGCATGAAGTAAGGATGCACATCTCATCTAGTGAGCTCTTTCTGCCAAGATCCCACTTAAATGCTACGTATTGCACCCAGTAGAATCTAGATGCTATTGGAATAGCTGTTCTGGCATTAGTTTCTGAAGCTATTGCACATACACACCAATAATGAAGAGGCAAAGTCCACAGTAATGCTGCCTGAAACTCTTTCAGGGCTCAAATTTGGAGCCAGGGAAATCAGCAGGAGGTAGTAGTTCCCCAGCAACCTTCACGGAGAGACTGCTCACAGTGTATTAAGTAGATACTCTAAACAATCTGTGCGTGGTTACTTCTCTGATCGTGGCTTCGTGTCTGTAAGGATCACACAGGTCCCTAGACTTTGCTTAAACTCTGTTTTCCATCTGTCCCGACTGGAAAATTGAGCTGGATTACGCCTTAGGGCATCACAGAAGGTGAAACTCCAGAACATGGGGAGTCTACTCTGCTTTCATAAGTTCAATACCAGCATGAAAAACAGCGCAGCTAAAAAGAAACATCTCTTTGTAAACACCACCTTCTTCAGTTATTCTCAGTTCACAGGTCAGCAACTGAACAGGATTTCAAAAGTTATTGGGAAACTAGTTGGTATGATACATTGATTGATAGTAGATTTTTGCCCCTTGAACAGGACTCAATACCTGTAATTATTTCTAAAATATTAGAAATTTCAGACAAACCAATCCCTATTTATGCAGTCAGCAAAACTGCCTGTACTTCAACCTCGTTAACAATGCCTGGGGAAGAATCACACTTGGGTATCTTCAAAGCAGTTCAGAGGCACGAGGAGAGCAGAGAAAGATTAGAAAGGTGTTTCTATCTCCCACAGATCACCCTTGCAATGGCTTTTCATTCCAATGTTTATAAAATATTTATCTGTAACTACATGCTTACTTATAGAAATACGTAACAGCACATAAATGTACACATGATGGTCCTATAGATGTATATTTTATAAACAGAAGTTTGGCCTCAAAAGCTATTTATTCCTCTAGATATTTTCCCTCAGGATCCCTTTTGTCAGCTTTTCACTTACACTTTTTTTCTTTTCCTGCATTGTGGACTGGTAAAGTTGGAAGGCAGCATAACAGGAAAAACATTAAAAATTCATTAGGAACATTCTACGCATTTTAAAAATCCATCCTTTAAAAAAAAAAAAAAAAAAAAAAAAAAAAAAAACAAACACAAAAAAGCACCCCAGTCTAGTTGATGCAGGGGAAAAGGCAGTGCAGGAGTTGAGACCGCTGTGCACTGCGGGCACCTGGAGGCACGGGAAGGCACGGGCAGCGCCGTGCAGGGCCGTGGTCCCCAGCAGGGCTCATCAGCACGGCGAGCCCGGCGTAGGAGCGCGGCTGCCCCGCCCGAGGGATCCGAACGGATTTCTTTCAGAGACAGTCACACGGCATCTGTGTGGCACCGAGCGCAGCCCCAGTCAGGATGACCTGGTTTCCTTTTCGGTTTGCTCCGTCACTGTGTGACATTCAGACAATGGCTGTCAGACGTTCAGGTTCTCTCTCAACCTGCCGAGACATTTTCCTATCCGCTCAGGATTTGGGGGAGGTCCGCTACCTGCTGCAGAGATTTCTCATGTTTGCAGCCGATGTTTTCTATCTCACGACTGAAAGTTATGATTATTTTAAAGCAGCAATTAATTTTTTTATATAATTATTTTCCCCCCTCCCTAATATATTACTTCAGATTTTAAAGCCAAGAATATTTGGAAACAGTAATTCTTAATTTTTAAAGATTAGGACAAGAACAACCCAAACTTGTATATTTCTGTTTGGTTTTTTGGTTTGGTTGGGGTTTTTTTGGGGGGTTGTTTTTTGGTGAGAGGATGGTTTTGCTTGTTTGTTTAGGTTTTTTAATTTAAAATCTTGGATATATATATAAATTTTGACCAGCTTAGAGACAAACAGGGCAAAGGAAAACAAACAAAGAGAATAACTAGTCAGATTTATAACTAATACAGAGCATTAAACTTTCCTTTGTCCTTTTGCTGGTAGTCACAGTGAAAAAAGTATTTTTTTTAATTTATACTGCAAATATTAAAAATAATCCAAAACACTGTCTGAGAAAAATAATATTAAATTCAGAGAAGACAAGGTAACGACTCAGAAGTCTGGGGAGTGAAAGACTAGACTGAATCAGTAACACAAGGAGTGGAAGAATCTCTTCGAAAATGGGAAAAATTGATGGAAAGCCTGGGGTGGAAAGACGCAAGCAGTAACATTCTCTTCAAATTATCTATAATATATGGGAGGGGAAACTGAAATCTCTCACAGCAATTCTCATGTAGGTTGCAAAAACCTGTGGAGGACCTTGCTCATTACCTGCCATGAGTGTTGAAATGTTGCTACACTTTATGCAGATATATTTTGACGATGGGTAAAGCAACGCTATCACCTACTGCATATTAATTGCTCCCAGGAGACATCCCTCTCCTCATTTAGAAACTAAATTACCCATTCTTCCTCAGTGCTACCAAAATGGTACTTGTTCCAAAATCTTCCACTTAACAAATCAATCACCTCAAAAACAGAGGCTATGAAGTTAGTGGCCATGTGTCTGTTATCACAATTCACAGTTAAAAGTTTTCTTTACAGAATCACAGAATAATTTAGGTTGAAAGGGGTCTCAAAAAGATACTTGGTCCAGTCCTCTGGCTTGTCCAGTCTAGTTTTGAGTCCTTCTTGGGACAGAAACCTTACATATTGTCCCTCCTTACACTCTAGTGAAAAGCCTCCTATTTTTTCAGGCATTTTATTCTGAGAAAGTATTTCCTAAAATTCTTTAGGATCCTTCAGAATTTAATAAACCCCTATATGGTAAGAATAAAAGATAATTTTACACTATTTCACTAGTCTAACTAAAAATGCAGGAGTTTTTGGGTTTTTTTTAAATATATATATGTACATGTATACCTATACACGTATTTACAGAGGGGAAACATTAACTTGTGAATAGAATATACACATCAGTACCTATTAGAGCTATTATGCTGCCCTGTTTTCAAATTATTAAAATTAATCATATTAAATGATGTCTCAAGTAGCATAATGATACCTTGTAAAAAAACATCATTGTTTGATCCAAGATTCAAGTGAAAGGGAACAATAAACACCTAAAATTTACTCTTCACTTCATTTTCTCAAATTTATTTTGTTTCATTACAGTGGAGAAGTTATTAAGTCTGAATCACAAATATTTAGAATTTTATAGATTAAAAATTCAATCATAAAGCTCCACCAAGTGGAAATCGTTAAAACTACACTAAGCGAATTCATGAACAAAAATTCATGTTATAATTACAACCAATGCTCACAAATCCAATTATATTCAATGAAAAACAAATAGGCTATCTATACCTATAACTCATCATCTTTACCAGTGTACACTAATCACATTATTGACTGGGGTTGGAGGGAATAATAACATCATCAAGATGTTTAGTTTTCCCTCTGGTTAGATCTGCTCCTTTGAAAACATTCATTTTGCTGTGTCCAGTGTGGACTGAAATGATCTCTTAACACTGATTTGGTTTTTCAAAAAAGTCACCTTTCTGACGTGCTGAAGTTGCTTTGGGAAACCTTAATTTCCCCTTCTTAATATGCAGTTTTGATTATTTACACAAATTAACAGGCATTGCCATTTTAGGTAGCATAAGATTCTCAAACCAATGTCGTTTGTTAAATGGTTTGCTCTTTCTCACTATTGAAATATTCATCATCTGTGTAATTTTAACAACCTGATAAAAACTGTTAAAAGCATAGTTGTGCTGCCCAGCAGGTAGTGCCATTTTTAATGAAACCATAACTGTCATAAATAAATAATCAGCTCATGAAGTATTCAACATGTACCTCTAGTTCCACAAGAAAATTTGTTTTGGTATGGGACTGCAAAACATGCCACGACTATTCTCATCCTGTAAAAGAATTAACAGAGAGATATCTCAAGCTAAAGTTTGTCTGCAGAACATTTGAACTTGACTGTAAAGCACAGAAGAAGTGATTTTTTTACATACAGAATTCAGAGGGATCCAAGCCCACTTGATATATTTGGTAACACAATGCCTCTCACACAGAAGAGCAGAAATGTGAACTGGTACCTCACTTTTGAAGTAACTCCCTTCCTTCTGAAGGCACCATGCCAGCATGTCTGTGAAGACATTCAATACATGCCAGGAGCCTGTTCTCCCAATGCAATGTGGGTCACTGCCTGCCTGCAGAGGCCACCACACAAAGTTGTCAGCACAGTAACTCAACCGTGCTTTACACAGCAGAGAATCCAAGACCCACAGCCAGTTTGTGAAGGCCAAACACCAGCAACCCGGAGTGTGTCTGTATTAACAGGAGTGTGTCTGTATTAACATTTAGTTCAGATCACGAGGCCTTTGGAAGGGAACTGCAGCCACCACATTTACTAATATACATGCAGCTCTGGTTGTCTCAGTCCTTCAGCTCTGGTTTGGTTTTGCATTTCCTTGCTCTTGTTTTGTTTTCTAGCCCTTAGGTTCCCACAATCGTAGATGTAGTGGGAAGAAATTAAATACTACTCCCTGACCATGAAGGGGAAATGCTTTCTACACTACCACTCACCAGGCAACATGTGAACCTTAGAATGGTGAGCAGTAGATCCTCCAATTAATTACAGGATAGTCAGATAAACATCAGTGCAAAGCTAAGTCATGACAAGATAGTCTGTGCACAGAAGACTAAAAGACAGCAGGGTAATTAACAATAACCAACACAGTTATGTGGAAAGTAGAGCTTGACAAACTTTTTAAAATACATGCTGCAAACCCGATGGATAAGGTAACAGGGCTGACACCAATCATGGTCTGTAACAAATGTAATCAAATAACATTTTCTTTAAAGCATGGCATTTCTATAGTGACATTTGTCACTATACAAAAATTAATGAGGTTCACCACAAAGGCCAAAAACCAGTGAAGAGAGACCACAAAAAAATATGTTAATGTGGAATTATTTATGAGGAGTATTTTTAGTAGTCTCAGAGACTTTGGGCCGGTGCTGCTGTTTTTATCAATGACTGGAATGAAAATGGATAGATATAATATCGTTGGTAGCAAACTCTCTGTAACAGAAGTCATTGACTTCCTAGGCCATATCAGTCACACAAGCCAGCTAATCCACTTGAATGTTAATGTTATCAAATAAAAGTTAATGCCTAAGAACAAAAGATGCAGATCTCTTTCAAGATGGCAACCTCACCCACAGCCTAAAAAACACACAAATAATTACATTATTTGAAGGTAATGATTAGTAAAAACCAGAAAATAAATTCCTAGAACAAAACTTGTTTTTGACGAACATCAAAAATCCTGAGGAGATACAGTGATGAGAGTGAATCAATGCAAAGCACTCGAACTACACCTTGTACAACGCAGCTTTAACAGATATTGAACTAATAAAAGCCCAGAAGAAGCTCGCAACAAGTTATCCACTGTGGGAAAGACGACTTCTGCCCATAAGCCTGGAAAGGCTCTAATCCATGTGCTGTTTCAGCTGGCAGTGAGGAAGAGAATTCATCAGAGATCAGCAGATATTTACACAAGGAAAAAGCTTCTAATAAGCTATAGACCCTTAATCCAAAAACAAAAGATCTAATCAGTATACAATCTCCAAAAGCCAAAGCTAGGAAAACTCTGGCTAAAAGAGAAGAAAAACAGCAGCGGTGATTAATTATTGGCACCATATATTCAAGGTTCTTCAGCACCAGAAATATTTCTTTCAGTAACAGACTTTTTTTCCAAATAGAGCTGCTATAGTTCAAGCAGGAATTACAAGCTCCATAATGATTTATTAATCAAAAACGCCTGTTCCAAGTAACACAGGTCAAGCCACTTGAACAGAAGGGTCCCACTGGTGTTTAAAAATCCAAACATCCATGACAGCACCCTAGTCAAGAACTGAATTTCTCACTCTTTAAACATACCTTTGTGCTATAAGCATTAGCAGTGCAGCAGCACCTCTGATACGTTTTTCTAGGCTGATAATTGAAATTTCAGTAAAAATATGGTTTATTTATGCTCATCGATGCACTCAAAATAATTTACAAAGAGCAAATGCATCAGGCTGAGTGAACAGAATAATGGCTCTGCATCCGTAGTGTTTTTGTACAGGTTCCTGTTATTCTTTTCACTCATTTGAATCAGAGTCATTTCTGCTTACCTGAAAGGAATATTTTTTCCAGCATTATACCCTGTTCTGTGGGAACATCTTCTCTTTATTTTGTTTCGTGGGAATAGAGTGTTATGATCACAAATTAGCACTACAATCAAGCAATAGCCTTCAAAGAAACTGCAGTTGTTACATTCAAAACAAGAACTCTTTGTGGAGTGCAAGGTTTTAAAACAAGCCTTTGTGAGTGCCCTGGCCTTTGTTTTCAGCCTAATAAAAGTAATTTCTGACCATTAACGGTTCATGCAGTTGACTTATGCCAGTGGATGAAAAAATATCTTCTTACAGGGAGACTTACTAGTCAAGCACATGTCACCAGTGCTCCTCGAGACACTTTCAGCTGTGCCAAAGTGAAACATTCATGAAGGCCAAGCTGTTTGGAAGGCAGCATCACTTCTGTGGAATTCCTGAACGGCATTAATGTGCAGAAGCCTTGTGTAATAAATAAATTGCTATTCTTTCCAGCACTTAAACCACCTAAATGCAGAATTCCCAATTTATCCCTTCCTCAGCTGTGCTTCTGTTTTGATTTGTTTATCCCACCAGCAATCAAGGTGACCTGTACTTCCTGCCCACATGCTATCAGACTGCCATTATTTTCTCTTTAACTGCATTAAGTGAAGCAAAACACAAGTTAAATACTCTTTTTTTTCCATATAATCATTTAGAATAACTGCAACAGAAAGTTGTGCAATTGTCTCATCATTTGCATTATATCCTATTTCCTTTACCCTCTCAAGCTATTACCTACATTATGTTTATCCAGCTGTTTTAGGAACATCAGAAGCATTTCAGGTAAGTGAGGTTGTGGGTTGAGCTCCAATTTGACAGCAGCTGGTTTGTTGTTTCATGTAAATTCACAGATGATTTTTCCAATCAGACAGAATGAAGGGCAATGCCCAGTTTATTATTGCTGTGCTCACACTGCAAAAGGCATTGTCAATAACCTTGCCAACCCCCTGTGGTTTTTTCGTTGGCAGTTAGCAAATGGCTAAGCATGACCGAACCTCGAGCACTGAGACATGCTGAGCACTTACCAGACATTTTGGAATTAAAAATAATGTAATTTTTAAAAAATACCCAAACAGCATAACTCTGTAAAAATTTTATACAAATGAAGAACTGAAGAGAAAAAGAGAGCAAAAATTAGTCTACAGCAAGAAACACAGTACCTCACAAACTACTCATCTTTTTTCAGTCAATTCAACTTCTGCAGAATGGAGCTTCAGCAGAGAAAATTATTTTTTTCCTACCCTACCACATAGAATTTGGATATTTTAGGAAAAAACTTTACAATCAAGAAATGTAGGACATCTAAAAGTCGTGCTTAAAATCCAGCGCCAGTTTCCTAAGACGGCCTGTTTCACAAAGCTATTGTAAACAAAGCCATGGAAGAGAAGTGACTTTAGGAGTGCTCCAGTTGCACCTACTGAACTCTGTTTAGACTTTGTAGTTGACTCCAGGATTCCTGGCTGTGTGCTGCCCTCCTCCCAGCCAGCTAATCCCTGTCCCCTGACCTGTCCCTCGCCCCGTTATTCAATGGGGTCTGTGCACAGCGACCCCCCTGCCCTGGCAATCGTCTCTGAGTGTTTACAAGAGGGCAAAGCCCCTTCGATTCTCTTCTGCAGGCCTTGAGGAGACAGGGATAGGCAACAGCTTCTTCATGTATTTCATTACATTCTTCATTAGACAAGGAAGTAATTCCACGGTTTTAAAATCAAATAATGTTTTTCATATATCTTTCACTTCCTCTCCCACTATCTCCGATACACTCTCTCAAGTTTATTATTATAAATCTGTCACTAAACAAAATAACCCATAGTATGTGAAGGCAAGATTCCTGAGCTCACCCCACGCAATAAGGCAAATATCTCAAGAAAAACTGAATATGAGTTTGCTTTTGTCAGGTTAATGCAACATGGTATATAAATTCCTCTACGCCAGCTACCAGCGAGGGTTGCGATTTTAGCTTATGGACACAGATCTCAGAAGACAAAAACAAGCAACAACAGCAAATTGAAATATTCTTCAGGTGAATAACCTAGTAAATAACTCTACTCCAAGCATGAGACTGTCCCTTCGAGTCTAGATTTTTGAAAGCTTTGTTTATTCCACTTTGGATGTTCGGTCTTAGCCGAGTTATTCCTGATTTAATCTGATGAAAACATAAACTGAGCCCAGGAAGTGAAGCAGGCGAGCAATTCTCTGTGTTCCACTGAGTGAATTTTATAGATGTTGCAATTCAAAAACATTTCATGTAAGAAAACCCAAACAAACCCTTGCTGTTTGTCCATGCACCAAAGGGTTTAAGGAGCGGTGTGCTCTGTACATGTGAGGTGTGAATGCCATACTGCATACAGCTGTCCACCACACAAGTAACCTACAAATAATGCTACAGACATTTGGCAAAATGTATAACAAATTTTTTAGGTTTTCTTTATCTATAAAGTCCAAGTCAGCTCATATAACACAGTTTTTCTTCATCCAAAAAAAAGCTGCATCATTGGAACATTTTTTGTGAGCAGGCTAGTGGGAAGTGTACTTCAGGAGTATTCTTGGCTTTTGAAAGTCCCCCCTGCAAGAACACAATGAACCTGCTGTCTCTCTAGACAAGCCATAATACAATCTTGTCTGCTCTATATTTAAGTTTAGCACAATATTAAAAGTATTTTGTTTCCCAGCAACTTTTTGAGGTATGTTACCTGAATGAAGTGGCGCATCTGATTTTTCAGACATAATAAATCAAAGGAAAATGTGTATTTTAAGCCTTTCCATCTCTCATGGTTTTACCCCAGCCAGCAGCCAAGCTCCAGGCAGCCACTCGCTCACTTCCCCACCGGTGGGATCGGGGACAGAATGGAAAGAATGAAAGGTAGAAAACTCATGAGCTGAGATAAGGACAGTTTAACAGGAAAAGCAAAAGACATGCCTACAAACAAAGCAAAACAAGGAATCAATTCCCTGCTTCCCAAGGGCAGGCAGGAGTCCAGCCTTCTCCAGGAGAGCAGGGCCCCATCACAGGTAACGGTGACTTGGGAAGATAAACACCATCACCCCAAATGTCCCCATTTCCCTCCTTCTTCCCTCTTCTATACTGACCATGACTTCACATGGTCTGGAATACCCCTTTGGTCAGTTGGGGTCACCTGTCCTGGCTGTGTCTCCTCCCACCCTCCCAGGCACCCCCAGCTCCCTCTCCAGCGTGGCTTTACAAAAAGCAGAGAGGGCCTTGGCTCTGTGCAAGCCCTGCTCAGCAATAACAAAAACACCTCTGTGTTACCAACCCTGTGTTCAGCACAAATCCGAACACAGCCCCAAACCAGCCACTGCAAAGAAAATTAACTCTACTCCAGCTGAAACACTCTCCCCAAAATTCCCCTACTCAGTTCATACTTTTGAAAATCTAATGGAAACACAAGTTTCTGCTACTTGCAGAACATACAACATTCATAGCGAGTTAGGGAAATGATTATAGGTTCAAGGAATTCCAGTCACAAAAATACTGATGTTTGTACTGCTGGCTTTTAAAGCAAAATGTCTGCCATTTCACATTCATAAGTCAACATCGTTATTAACAAACAAACAAACAAACAAAAAAAATTAAACAGCAAAAAGTTGATCAGTCTCTTTCTGAAGAAAAAGAAACAGTATAAACACCATAAAGGCTTGAATATATCATTAGTAAAATCTACTTTTGTCTGAGGACTTTCAAGGTCCAATCCAAATTCTCAAAGTCTGAAATTCTTTGATTTACACATAAATTGGATCAGGCTCTCAACTATTTCTTTTATAAAACTCGTATGATCAAATCTATTAGCTGCAATGGCACCCTGAAGTTACACTTACGTCTTGTACCAGGTTATACCAGTATAGAGCTTCATTTCACTTTTCATTTTTTCTTAAATGTCACTCAACAGCGTTCAGATTCCAAACTGACCTTTATCTTTACACTAATAGCTTTTCTTATCAGCGGCAAAATCACTACATCTTCCACACAGCTGATCTGTCACTGGAATAATCCCCTGTTTGGAATAATCCTTTACCCTAACATTTGGTGCTGACTATTAATAAATTAAGAACTAACAGCCAAATAATTACCCTTTCACCTAGGAAAACACTGGTGGCCACCACAGAACGCTCCCTCAGTGACACAGTGTTGTGCCCTGTGTAATTGATGCAAATGCATGAGAGGATACTGGTATGTTCCCTGCACTGGCTGTCACTTCCACACACTCACTATTTGCCTTCACAGGATGGCAGAGGCAATAGCCTACTGCCAGGATTTCTTTGTTTGTTTATCAGAAACAACTCTACTTCTAATGGCAAGCTATTTCTTTATTGTGACATGATAAATCTTTTTTTTTTTTTTCCCCAAAGGCTACACATATGGGTGCTGCATAACATTATCTTACATTTCATTTCCAGATAAATTTGAACCTTTCCACAAAAGCCAAAAAATATTTATTTCCAGCTTGTATATATAAAGTGTACAACTGAAAATTGGCAAATCTTCCTTGTCTGTTAGTAGCAAATGCTTCGTAAATTATGGTGCATAGAAAAATTCAGCATTTCACCTTGCATAAGCATATTATTCATAGAATACTGCAGATGAAGGAGCAGAGATCTCTTTTCTCCACTACCAATAAATTAACCTCCAACTTTGTTTTATACATCTGCCAGCACAGTGGTGAGCTGAGGTGTTGCAGGCGCCATTGTGATGGACTAAGGAAATGCTAAGGTCTGGTGCTTTACCTCATCAATCTGGAACCCGAATGGAGCTTTCCCCGAAGGTTGCCTCCAAACACATTCCTGAGGAGCACTGACTGGTGACCAGAGCGTCTGGCTGGAAAAAACAAGTTCTGCAGCATAGAAACAGTGTTAACAGCTCTTCACCAAGACGTGTCACCCCTTTAAGGATATCTTTTCACCAGTACTGAGTAAGGGGCTGACCTCTCCTTGAAGCAGATAAAATAGTCTGAAAGCAACGCTTGGGATTTCTTCTCTTTTTTAATTAACAATGTGGTATTTTCACATGGTACATTTTCACATTTCCCTCCCCCTCATTGTTCGGATTCTTATCAAAGTTACAGACTAGACGCAGCGTTATCCAACCACTAACTCTGCTTGCCCACTTTCTTAACATAAGCCATAGAAAGTGCCATGAAAGGATATTTCTTCCACAGCATTTAAGGCACCATATGGAGCTATCTAGCAGACATGGATTTTATTCTCAGTCTGTTCAGTGACCCTAGGGAATACCTTCCTGCTTCACTTTCTTTTTCCACAGCCTAGAAATGACAACACTTGCTTTTCTTTCTTTTATTTTTTTTTGTAAAACTAAGATTTCTAGTAAGAAAAGAAAAGAAAGATGTTAAAGAGGACAGTATAAATGTCACTATAAGGAATTCTTTTACCAACAAAAAGATTTAACTGAGTTCTATCTACAACAGAGGCTAATAATAACAAACATTATTTACAAGGGATAAATTAAACTATATAAACTGTCATTGAATTATCTAATTGGCATTTTCTCTCTCCCAAATGCACTCCAGATTAAGTATGTATTCATAACGTCTCTTAAGTCTTTAAACTATTTATAACTCTCCTAAACACTGAAATAATGTATTTACATCAGGATTAATCATCACTATAATTTAATTAGCATTTGACAAGAATTGATTTGGCAGAACTTTTTCCCTTAAAAATAGGAAATGGCCATAAACCAGGGGAATGGCCATAAACTAAATACACTGTTTTTTCTCTCCATCTGCTTCTGGTAAGATGCATTCTTCAACTGCTAATTCAGTCAAGATCTCAGCTTCATTTATCCAGTTAATTAGAGTCAGATGCTGACAACATCAAGATGATAAATCAAATCTGGGTATGCAGGCAAAGAGAAAGCTGCTGCTAACACCAATGTACATGTTTTGACTCCTTACAGACCTACATATGAAAAGAGGATAAACCAGTAGCACACTAGGAGCAGAATTACAGTTATATCCCATAAAAGATGTGTCTAAAAGTTAGGTACTACAACACTAACCTTGTAAAAACTTGGACTCAACAGCCGGATCTAGAACCTCACACTACTTCCAAGCTGCAGAAGAAACTGAAGTGGTGTGTCCCACTTTTAGGGCACTGGCTCTAGCTACTGTGCTTGCTATAAGAAGTTATTTGCCATCTCCCTCAGTTACGTTTCACAAGACGGTGGTGTCGACCCCTGTATTTTTTGGAGAGCTTGAGCACCCAACCATTCACCAGGAGCTCCCAGAGCACACCATTCAGATCCTTCCCTGGGGTCCAGTCACCTCAAAATGCCCCAGACTAGCAAAGAGAGGGCAGCTTGTGGCACACAGAAATATGCAATTCCAGCATCTGCAGAATTCAAAACATCAAAAGGTGTATGCAGTCTGGACTATAACTGGACTAAAGTAGCACATGTGCTGGGATTTACAATTTTGTTCTTGAGAACCCACAGGCATTTGCACCTTTCCAGAGAGCAACAAAGAGATGTAAATGAGCCCATCTAATCTCCTTTTTGTGCTTTTTTCTGTTTACTCTGAGGGATCACATCTGTGTCACTGACAAAGAAAGCCAATCAAATTAATGCTGACTTAGAAACTACAGAGGGAGAATATGCCCCTAGAGTAGCTTCTTCTACATTCTATGTCCGTGTTTAGATGGACCAAGAACTCTGGACAGATGGAGAATATGCCACAATACTAAGAAAATTTCAAAATTAAAAGAAAAAATATTGCAGCATATGATCTTCTCCCTACAAAACATAAAGCAAACAAACCAACCCTTAGCTCTAAAGCAGTGAACAAGTTATCTCAGAGCACAAAGAGTAAAAGGACCCTTGGGGCTTCTATTGAAACCATACAACAATGTTGAGTATCAGTTCTACAATGATCTATATGCACAAAGCATACACATTGTTAAAGGATATATAGACTCCAGGGTCACTAAGTTCAGCCCCAAACTACCAAAGTGTTTTCCCGTGTCTTTGGTAGTATTCCATAAGAAAGCCCATATTTCTTTTCCCTCTGCTTTAGAAATAGTTCTACTCAAACTACAAACCATAACTACAACTCATAGGCAATCAAAATCTCTTTTTCAAAATTCTTTTTCAGGTGGCAAAGTATTCATTTCAGTCCCTAAACTTGACAAAAACTCTTCTGCCCATGAAAACCTGCACTATACAACGGCATTCCTCAACTCCCATTCCCGATGTATCCTTTCTCAAGGTCTCGCAATGTTGCTACATTTCAAGTCACAGAGTATGGCCTCAACATTATTATCTGACCAGAGTCCCAGTGATTTTCATTTTACAGACTAACAGCCCTCCATCAGGAGCTGAATTCTAGTTCTCCAATTTTTAAAGCAGAAATTTTAGCTACTCACCCAACTGCAGAGCAACTCCAATTGCTATAATTCACAGGATCAGGAAGTTGACAGCAAAAGGTTATAAGATCCTTTTAACTATCTGTGGGTAGCTTAAAAAGATAATGTTGGATACCTGAAGAAAAATAATAAGTTTTTCCAGAGCTAACATGCCTGGAAACAGCTGAAGAGGCAAAAAGCACACTTACACAGGAAATTGCAGGTTTTTTTCTAAATGCCCCAATTCCACACCGACACCATGTGGCACTCCTCTCCCATCTTTCTCTGGATTCCTGTTGACAGCAGTTCACCATCTTTACTTAGAGAAACTTTAACAATCTCAGAGAGAAACATCTTGGCAATAACAACGAAAAACTCACCATTCGTTCCGGCAGGTACCACAGACATCTGCTGTTCAGGTGCAGGACTTGAGTAGCTCAAGCAAGAGAAAACAGCAACCGAGGTGAGGAATATGAGAGCAGGACAGGCAGGCATTGTTATCCTGGGATGTGGCCACACTGGATCCAGGCAGTAAGACAACCAAAGACCAATCTGCCTGAAGGAAAAAAACTCTTGTTATTGGTAATATTACACCTCCACAAAAAATACTGAGCTTTGGAAAGAGTGGAAATAAACACATATTTGTGAACCACCCTTCCTCTCCTGGAAAACTTGTCTGAAAATTGCAGAAGGAGGGTGCCCTCCTACGCTGTGAGCTAATGAGGTGTTCTGAACTCTCAGGTGAGATGCAGCTTATGGACAAGTCACACATAAATAATTGCAATTCTATCCTGAGGCCTGTCATCACCCCAGCTATCAAGGCAATATGCCACAAAGCATTAATAAAAAATGGTGCTATAAACAGACAGCCCAGACTGGTCCTTGGCACATTGCTCAATTTCACTCTGTTGGTTATGCACAGACCTTGCCCCACATTAAGCTTACACAGAACTTAGATGGAACTCTTGTTTTCAAAACCTTAATGTTTCCAGGCTTTGGTAGGGAACAAACACCTCAAACTAGCTTTTTCTCTCAATTTCAGCAAATATCTTAAATTATTTATCCTCAGCATGTCCTTAGCTTTAAATCATGGTGAATGTTTTCACCAATGACCTCAAGTTTGTTGGAGTTTTTGGTGATCTTTGTTACAGCATGTGTGATCTACTGTTGAGGAGTGCCTATCTCGCTGTATGCCTCTATCAATCTACAAATATCAACTCTAAGGATTTGATCTGCACAATATTCTACTAAACACAGTGAATTCCTCAAAGGTGGGCTCTCACTTTTATAAGACACAGCAAAACTGTCCTACAATTAAAGTAAATAAACGTGAAGCAAACTTGACCTGACTACACGAGTTACACCCACCAAGATGAGGGAAAAAGGATAACCCCATTAAAAACTCTTCTTGCTGCAGCTGTTTCTCTTGTCTTGGGTATCACTATTAAAGTGAATTATCAGTTTGATGCCTTCTGGGTTTCTATTCTTGTTCTTGCATAAGGATTTTTACACATTGATGCATCAGTTTTTCTCCAAATGGGAAGTGTTTTTATAAACACCGCTCAAATATACACAATCTCAGTCTGAATATTGAACCTCTCAAGTATACATAAATATTTTACTTTTTATAAAAGCATCCAAAATTTCTAGTCGTTTACTTCAAAAGTCTCACTCTTCCTTAAACTAACATCTTATTTTTCATAGTGTTTGACAATTCACTGAGACTTCAGAATTTATACAATCTATATCTGTTTTTACCACGGTATCAACATAAACTGTGAAACAACATTCATTCCAAGCCAGCAAATGATCTCATTTCATACGCACGTTCTCTGTCTGAGTCCAAGTCCCTACAAGGCGAGCACACAATGCAATTTCCTGCAAAAGAAAACCACTGAAATTAGTCAGGGTGACAAGAAACTCAGATTAGACTCGGCAAAAGGTTCACAAAGGCTTAGCCAAATTGGCTGTTCCTGACTTTTAACGACACCTAAAATCATGTTTGAGCCACTCCAGTTGAAGCAAATCCCTGTTTCTGTTCCGGACTGATTCCCTGCCACAGTACCATGAACCAGGAGGCAAAAACTGACCTGAAATAACAAGTCCTTACCGAGGTGTTACATATAAAAAGACATTTATGTAGGTAATTAGCAATGTCCACAAAAAACCCTCTGCTGTAATCATAATTCTCAAAAAAACCGATGTTAATAATTTTAAAATTATGTTTAAAAACTTAAAAACTTCATGTTCACTAAACATAACAATAGTGTTTCAAAAATGATGATACAAATGATTCATCAAAGAATGAAATGCAAATGCAAATGACAAAATGATCCCTGCAAACCAAGATATATTCTCCACATGAAAGAGGTCGAGGTAAGACATGGCTTACATATATTGTAGTTCTCTCCAGGAAATAAACCTAAAAACCATGGAAGAAGGGTCACAGCAGACATCAGTATAATGTTAGTATTTAAATATGCATTGGAAAATCCATATATAAGTGTATTTCACTGCAAATAAACTGAAGCAGAATTTTGAGAAACGTGAAAACAATCTATTTATAGCTATTGTACTGTAGATTTTAACCTAATGGAGACAAGTTGGAAACACCTACAGCCCCACTGAAAACAAGCTGAACTCGCAGTTCACTGCATTTTGGTTTTGTGTCCATATTTGTTACCCTACAACACAATCAGTGTTTAATTAACAGAATGCTTTCCTATCATCAAACAGTTTCATTAGACAAGCACAAAGCATATTCAATCACCTTCTGAGAGACTGACAGAAAACAATTAGGAAGGTTTAGTTTGCAAAAGATCTATTAATGCGTGTTACTTTTTTGGGGCAGGAAAATGACCAAATATGAATTTAAAGACATTTTCTCTTTTTATCTATAGTTGCAGTCTAGTTTTTTCTGCTCTTACACTTTGCCTTCTCTTCATTTAAAATGGAATGAAAGTGATCTAACTTGTATTGCCCAGCACCGGGAAGAGGAGAAATCATCAAATTCTGGAATCCTTGAATGCAGTGTTTCCACAGTTTGAGACTTTTGCAGGGATCTGAGGCAGAGGATGTGTGATGTATCAACTCCAACCAACCTAATTTTAGGAGGCTTGCTTTGTTTTCTTATACTTTGGTTGCTTTTCCAAGTGAACACAAGAGGGCACAGCTCATGTGCAATCTCAGGCTGTGTTCGTATCCAGTATACACCAAATTAAAATCAGTTCTTCCTGCATGCAAAGCGGCCCCCTGTGGAAAGCTCACATGCAAAAATAAGGCAAAGACAGGAAATCTTATATACAAACAATTTCAGGTACTATATGAAAACTGAAATGCTGTAAGTGAAATAACGTAAGATTTCCTTATGATAAAGGTAAATCAGGACCTCAAAAGCAATGCGTAGCATGTGCAAGTTAAAGTATCTATTTCAGGAAATCTGACACTGATTCAACTAACATCTGAAGATTCTGAATATAAAGCATCCTGGAAAAGGAAATACAGAATGACTCAGGAAAAGGATCAGTCTGATAAGGGTGGGGAAACAAAATGAGAATATAGGATTCTTCCCTACACTAATCCCTTGAGACCAAGCTTATCAGTCTATTTTTGACACAGTGATTATTAAAAAAAGTCAGAGGTTGGAAGACTTACTAGTTTCTGTACTCTACAATAGTTAATCAGGTGTTCCACTTAAATATAGCATTTGCGCTCTAGGATAATCCAAAGCAATTTTAAAATTTAGTTGTAAAAACCATCTGATAGTCAATAACAGAGCAAGCCTTTGTTAAGTTTAAAAGAAAAAAATTAATTCTGTAGGGCTGGTAAGAATGACTTGTATTCAAAAACTCCGTACAAGCCCCAGGAAGTTGGACAAAGTCAGGGCTGATAAGAAACACTGTTGAGAGCTGACTTAACTCTGCTACTGCAGCTTCCAATCACAGCTCAAACACCTTCTACAAACACCTTCTCCCAGTGCAGAATTGGACAGATAAAACCCACCAGGTTCTAGGCCATATCCTCACTCCTCTGTGAAGAGCCTGGACTAAGGAAAAAGCACCACACTGCATATAAAGCCACAGAAGTTTCCATTCATCCACGGACAACTCCCCCACTGGTGTGGTGGCAGCACCTGTGTGCATCACCCTGTTCCTAAAAGCAGAGCAGTGATACTCCCAGAAGGAAGGCTGGTCCCTTTTACCAAGTTTGCCAGTGCACCTTTGGCCATATCAGTTGCATTATTTACATTCATCCACCCTGCCTTCAGAGGAGCCAAGCCCATCCATTCACCTGCCCAAAGAAGAATGGTGCTCTTACAGCACATGATAATGTTAGTAATAAATCACAGAATCATCTAGGCTGAAAAAGACCTCTAAGAACATCGAGTCCAACTGCAACCCAGCACTGCCAAGTCCGCTACTAAACCATGTCTCCAGATGCCACATACAAATGTCCAAGGAACTTTGCTTTTTGCACCTATTGACAGTTCATATAAGCAGTGAACTGCTTTGTCTTCTTGGTTTAAAAGCACCTGTCTTCATGGGGAAAGTAAAGCCTAAGGAAATTTACTGTGAGAGCTAGATGAGAAAGATGCAGTCTGAAAAGCGGCTCACAAGGAACATGCAAATGAAATCGGGGCTGACAGCAACTGTGCAGTAGAAATCTGCTCTAAAAAAGACTGTAATATACAGGCATGTTTGGGGCATGGGTTCAATAGACATGCTGTACTTTCTAGGATACAGCACCAATCTGAAAACACCTTTGGCCATAGGGTTTAAAACCTTTTTTACACTGTTGATCTTAGCATAGTTTTTCCATGAATAAATACTTTGCTTTTGCTATTAAAATTTTAAAAAGCAGGAAATGGCCTGGAAACACACTCCTGTCATGACATTACTGTCAATGAGACATCAGAGAGCGTGGTTCAATTTGCAACAAGGCTTTAACATGGCAATGATCAGCACCAAAATGCTTTGCTGCAGGTACAGGTCTGAAACTCCAACTTTCTCCTAGGTGAGACTCTTCCTCACATCCCAAAACCCCATCCTAGGTTTCAGATGCCTAGGTTATCTTGTTGGATATAGATGAGTGATTCACTTTTCCCTGAAAGTAAGCCCAGTGGAAACAACACATTTTATCTAACAGTAATCAGAGTGTTCAAAACACAAGAAATCCAAAAGTAAAAACTCCTCAGTGAAAAAAAATTCAAAAATATCTTCCACCTTCCATTAAAATGCCCTAACCACTGGGCTGCAGACAGCAGCACAGTGAAGGAATCTGCTGCCTCTCCTAGGGCAGCACACCACTGGACACACACAGGTTCTCATCACCTGAAACAAAACCTAGTATTTTCTCCTCCCTATTATTTATATCAGCAAGTTCATTATGTCTGTTTGTCCTCAGTATAAAAACATAACTGGAAAATGAAATGGTTCTCCAGCTCAGGTGAAAATGATGAGCAGCAGTTCTATTATGTCCAGAGTTGAGTGCAAAAAGTGAGCAAGTTCAGGGAAAGATGACAGGAAATAGAGAGGAAAGAATAAACACATGAAAGAACAGACTTCTTCGTCCTATTATCAGTTATAGTGTATCATTTTAAGCAAAATTAAAATAATTTCAAAAATTGCAGCCCAAGACAATACGAGGCACATCTATTTGCTTTTGCTTACTTCAATAACGTGATATAAATTAGTCACAGAAGCAGAATTAAATTTTAACTCTTTTCAGAAGGAACCGTTTCAAAAGCAGTAACAGGCTTTAAAAGAAAGCAAAGATTGCTTCAGTCGACATTGGTTTCTGGCTCCATTCTCTGAAATGCTATATGTTATCGTGCACATGTTTGTTTTTGTCTGTCACTGTGGTTTATTGTTAAGGAAGTGTAGTATCAGCTGTCTCTTCCCTGCCATCAAAGCTACTTCATTAAAGTTAATAGTGTTTGACTTCCAGAGGATCTTTTACCAAGGTAACACAAAAAAACTTCTGCTCATCATTATTTTTACAGCAGTATAGACACCAAATGGATGCAGTATCTCCTTTACCTTTTAAAAAGGAAATCCACTGCATGAATTTGTTGAAAGCATTTAAGAATTCTATTTGTCACTTGCCAAATTACTTGAGCTGTGAGGAATCAAAATGTTAACCACACACCATCAGATTTCAGAAAGTGCTGTATTAATGAGTATCTGCCTTGGCTGGTGGAAAAGTACTGTACAAAGGATCCCCTGCACCTGTGTGCACTGCCTTCTGCCCAGCACTACTCCTTAATGGCTTTAACTACTTGTGTTGCTATCATGAAACATTCAGCAGTGCCCTGCCTCGAACCCGGAGGAACACGTTGTGATAGTCTTAAACTAAAGAACATTGAGAGAATCTTAATTAAATCAATTCATTTTGGCTTGATTTTAATTATAAATTGAAAAGTGTGTGATATGCTGTATAGCTTTTAAAACTTTTCCTACACTTCCAAAAACATGTTCCTTTTTATGATACTGTCACTGCTTTTTAGTCCCTTTGCATTTATCTTTTCTGCAGGGTACTGTAACCAGACCCGATTTCAAGAATAAGGGTCACTCCAAATAACTGGCATTATGTGGGGAGGAGGGGCAGATGGGAACTGGAAATACATTTTATTACTTTTAATCAGAAATCGCCGCTGAAAACTACTGATATTTAAAAGCTACTTACATAAATTAAAATGCTGCTGCTTTAAATAAAAACCTACTGATTCTCATAAAAGTACTTCGGGACCAAGTGTATGAGCCTTAGCATAATACACAGGTATCCTATCAACGGTAAAATGCAAAGGCATGACACAATAACTAGGAAACTCTTCCTGTATAAAAATTATAAAACCCAGTAGTCTTTAAAAATATCAACACAGTTTCAGATACAGTCTATCATATTCACAAATATATCTTAATTCTAGCAAATGTTTATCAGCTCAAATATGAGGGCCCAAGCTCAAATCAGTTTTACACCAAGTATGTAAAATGTGCTCTAAAAATATTGTGTACTTCAACAACCTGTAGTAAAAGAAAAATGAAAAGTATTATTTTATGCAGTATTAATACATTTCTGATCTCCTAAAAGATATTACAATAAAATATCATAAAAAGAGAGAGGATTCATCTAATGCTTACAATAGTAGAAGAAGTGTTTTGTAACAGTTATCCCATGCACACACCCCTTATACATGAGGAGGAATTTCTTGTTAGAAATTTTTACCTGAATAATCTCAGCATCTTTTCAATATATAGAAGTGCATCAAGACTGTTCCTGGTATCTGGGAATACATGAAGTCCTTTAACTGCAGAACAGGACACTGAGGCAGGTATGCACACCTTCAGAGCATTTTACCCTGCTTTTAAAAATACGGGTTTTTCCAATAGCCTTTTCATTTTAATAAGTATGTACATATGTATGTGTGTATCAAACTGTCTCATGTCTCAGAAAATCATGTCAGCTGAAGTGTACAGAACCTAAGTGCAGCAAACAACTTTTCATTCCAGAGAATCTGAGGTGCATTTACTTGATGATCCCCTCCATGTGAAATTACTGATGGCAACCAGGTTGAAAATAAACTAACTTCGTATGTTGCATGAATCAACTATTAAGACGTCCAAAACCAGGTACAAACCAAGCCCGCCCCAGACCAGGGGCGGGCAGGGGCGGCGTGGGCAGAGCCGCTGGCAACCAGCACAAGAGGGAGCAGTCGGGTCACGCTGTCGAGGCTGGTGACCCTCCTTGCCAAGGTTCAAGAGAGGTTTGCAGAACCTCGGCCTGCTGCGGGGACAGCTGCTTCCCAGAGCCCCCCGACGTGCCCTCAAACGAGCACCCACCAAAAAATGAGAGCTCCCTCCAGCCAAGCCACCGTCCCCACGCTCACCCCCCACAGCACAGCTCCGGCCATTTCACCCAGCTGCCCCACACAAGGTTAGCTGCTCTTTGCTCTAAGCAAAATGAGAAGTGACAGCTGCAGTCTGATTGCTATTTTCCCCTCAATTGCGATATCCGATTTTTTGTGGGGATGAGAGAACTTCTGTACAATTATTTCATTTTGGTAATACAGCAACACTGCAAATCGAGTGAATTACAAGATATAAGAGAGTATCATACAAGTCTCTATGCACTCCTGCATTTTGATTCATTTCAAATGCTATAAGAAAATGCTAATCCTCAGCTTTCTTTTACAGATTTTCTTCCATTCTGAGGAAACTAGTAGGTTGCAGTGCACACTGAAATAGACTGAGAGGAATTTACAAGTCTTTTGAACTTAGTTGTTTTACTGACAAAAGTGATCCTTCTGCAGAAATCTGGAAGATCCTCAACCCCGGTTCGTTGCCACAGTTTGCTGTGATGTTCTTCCAGATTAGCACAGCTGTAGCACTTCCTGTGTTTGCTGTCTGGAAACCACCTTCTCCAATGCCCAGGACTGTTCCCTTTGTAAGGACTCTGAAAACTTTTCATTTCACATTTGCAAAACACGAAGTTAAATACAACCACCTTCTGTCTGTGATTAGCAATCTTTGCCACTACAACTAAACACTATTTCAGAAAAAGAGCTTGAAATGTAATTATCACTGTAAAAGAAGTAACATTTTACACCAAGGTGCCTAAAGAAAACTGATTTAAAAACCCAAGAGGGCCCAAGCAAAAACCAAGCAAGTAAATAGATAAGAAAAATAGATAAGAAGCAGTGAAGCAGGCAGAGCTCACTTCTAATCCAGACCATCAATCAATAACTATTTTTTATGTAACACATATATTTCATAAATTATTTATACTATTATAATATTTAAGTCTCCATAACAACTCTGAGAAAGAAAACTGTAAATTACCAGACAGAAAAATCCTCCACCCAGCAATTATTCCTACAAGTACTTATTCCACTTCTCAGATAACTTTATAAAAAAAATTCAAAAGCACAAAACCCCACCCAAACGCCACGGAAGCCAGAGTGACTCCCTCCACAGAAGCAATGAGAGCTTCACTGACTTCACACTGCTCACTACACCACAGACCACAATCTGTCCATTAGCATTGTGAAAGCCATTAAAATACTAAAGGTAAGATACACTAAATATTTTTATTTAAAAAAGGCCACGCCTTTTTAATTCTTGCAATCAGTTTTGCATAAGATTTTTCATAAATTGAAAGGATTATCACCCCAGCCAAACCTTAAAACCATTACTCTGCAACACCTGCAAGCAATTTTTATCTCAAAGATTTGCTGAAGTTAAATTTTGCCAGCTGAAAAGACCATGATCATTATTAAAAGAAATGCAACAAAATCCCCTAAGTGCAGCAGCATCTGAACTGCAGGTCCTATAAATCAGCCGGTTAGTTTAATTATAAAGAGTGTATTTATAGTGGAATCACTCCAAAAACATTACAGATAGGCCAATTAGTTACAGGCTTCCCTCAGAATAGAGTGAACGTAAGCTGTATTCTTACTTCTGTAGGTTATGTGAAGATTTTCATCTGGAAGGAAAAGTTTATTTATTTAAATTCACATTCTCCTTTTTGTTTTTTACTTACTGCATGCTGTTGTTAACCAAAGGCAAGATTTAAGGGTTTTTAGCCAAAGTATCTGTTGGAAGTTCCAAGTAAAGCCTTGACAGGGCCCAGCTTGCCAAGAACTGTGCTTCTACCAGTAAGCAAGGAAATCCATCCAGCTTTTTTTTTTTTTTTTTGAGAAAAAAAGACATTTCCCTTGGAATTCATCTTCTCTTCTAAGGATTCTGTGTGCACACTGCCCAAGGCAAACACACACCTTTCCCCAAGGACAGGGAGATCCCTGAGCACCCGGGGGCTGTGGTGGCAGTGACGCCTCAGCCAGGGCAGGGGGCCGGGCAGCCGTGTTCCCACTCAGGAGACAGCCCAGGCCAGCCAGTGCTCCCCGTGTCACCCACTGCTTGTTCCATGGCATTTTTTGTGAGGAAAACCTGAGGTTTTGTTCAGAAATACCATCACTTCCCATGGGTATGGGCCCAGTGCTGGGGGTAGGGAAAAGGTCTTGACCCGTGAATGTGTGTTTTAAGGAAAGGGGCAGTCTCTTCAGGCCTTGCATTTGACCTCCTTACCTCAGGAAAATGCTATAATCTGATGTACCACCCTCGTATTTTAAGGATAATTTGTTCCAAATACCTGTATCATCAATATGATGGAGAAATAAAATGAGCTTGTTCCAAACCGTCCATGATACTCTGTGCAACGCTGACCACTCGATGAATCCAGATCACACAACTGTGCTGACATCCCTGATGTGCCCATGAAGGAAAAAGACACTTGTTTTATCTGGATTAGATGGTATGAAGGTGAATACCATACTGTCACCTCATCCAAGACTAGTTTTAGCATGAAGCAGCTCTGCGGTACATAGTTACCTGGAGTTTTCTTCTCTACAGACTCTATTGTATCACACTGAAGGATTTGGTCCATCTAATGAGAAAGTGGTGGGTGTATCAGAGCAACACTGGCTTTCATGGAAGTATTAGCCCTGGCCAGGTTATTAAAAGGACCTTTGGAGTGCAGTCATAAAATGAGGGCTGAATTTCAAAGGTAACTCAGCACAAGAGAGCTGAGCAGGAACAACTTCACATAACTGCCAAGCAGAATATGGCTGACACTCAACAATTCAAAAAAAAGCAGAAACATGATAAGAATAGAAAGGATGTTCATTTTCAAGCCGAAGATAAGATATGGAATAAAGTTCATTCTCAGAATAGTGCAGAGAAAGATTTTATGGCTACATTATCCTCAAGCCAGAGGATTCCTTACCGAGTTATTTAAGTAATAGGGTAAACTGAGCCCCAGTGCTTACTGTACACAACATGTGCTTCTGTGGAGTGTAAGTCCTGGCACATTTACACCTCTGAGGATTCTGGCAGCCTTTATTCTGGAGCTCTGGTAGAATTAATTTTTTATATTCGTTACAGGTCTGTCTGATTTTATGTACATGGACATTACATTTATTCATTCCTTTACGTTGTTTACCTCAGACGTTCTGGTTTTAGCTCTCCCTCCAGAAGAGGCAATAACCACTTGAGAGGGTGGCAACTCTATAAATTCTCACATGCAAATGATGTTAACTTTCTTTCCTTTTTTTCATTACACATACGTAATTTCTACCAATGTACATCTTGGCCTAATGATGATCTTTAGTTAATACATTGGAGAAGGAGAACTTGGGAAGGGAGGGGTGCTGAACAACAGGAGTCAGCTCAGGGAAAGGATTCCTCACTGTCTGATCAGCACAGCATGCCCTGCAAAATTAAAATTAACTGGAGAAGCAGAAAACAAGTGGGTTGCCAAGTCCTGTGACACCTGCAAGACAAGGCAGGAAAAAACGACTTAGGAAGGTACAGGCAAAACCGCACATGGATTTTAAGCCAAGGAAAGAAAGTTGAAATAGAATAAAAGTCTACAAAAAAAATTAGTAAAATTACATTAAGTTTCCTGTAGACCTATCTGCAAGTATACATGTAAATTTCCAAAGTGATCTAGGACACTACTAATGTGTATGGTGTGAGTATATGGAGTCTGTTATCAAACCAGGAATGGGTATGAATGATTTTTAACTGTTAGGAAGCTGGTGCTGCAATTGTAACCTGATGGAAGCATTGCAGGTTTGCACACTGCGTCTCAGTTTCACCACCATTTCAGATTCCTTCATGTCCTTTGGCAAATCACGTGATTCTGGCAGGTCTCTTTCTTCTTCTGTAATACAAATCTGTTGGTATTATTTCCCTTTGCCCACTCTTTGTCCAAGCCAACAATAAACTCTCCCAAACAAGAGCAGGCTCTTCCATAAAAGCGCTACAGTAATAAAAATACTGATTCCTGAGAATTTTTCAGATTTCAGTAAATTCTTGGTTAATTAAGGAGGAATATCCAGGTTTGAAAGATTTGATGATATTTGACAATGTTATTAATTTGTTATCTAAGGGGATACACCAGAATTCACCAGAAGTTCATTAGTCACCTTTCCAGGTCATGAAGATGTATTTTGATCAGTTATACATGGAAAGGAACGGCAGACTTTTCCAGTGCCCTTCTGTCCTACTGTTCCTTTCATATTTTTCTCCCACTCTCTGCTTCACTTCTTTTTCCATGTTGCCTCTTTTAGTTTGAATAACTTCCCATCTGCCGCATGCCAAATCTCCTTTAGATCCTTCCTTAAAACCACTTCCTTCTCATAGCCTACTTACGCTGATATTTTCACTAAGACATCTCCATTCATTCCCCATCTGAACTATTGTCCCATAAATCATATTTGTCTTGCTTATTTTGTCAGCACTAAACATAAAGCATGTCCCGGACATTCTAGCAGTCATTCCTAGTCTGCTGCCACATGAATGATAGCAGGGTCTTGTATCAATTTCTGTACATTTCCCAGCAGGACAGAGGAGAAAAAATAATTCAAAGAACTTCACAACAGCCCTCAAGGCTTGTCTGGATTACACAGCTGGGAACAAACATTTCTTCCTCTTGTGAACTACAACTCACAGCATTATTAGTTAACCGAAGGTTAAATGTAAGTAACAAATGTTTGTTCCTATTACATCCGGCAGTTCCTTACACATATACAAACATCTCAGCAGATACGTAAATGTGTCTTTCTTCTTGGTTCTGGAAGCCAATGTTTCAAATGGCATGGCAACTGAAACTGAATAGAAAAAATAATTATTAGTCCTTAAAAGCCAACAGCAAATAAGAACCGTTTAAAATTTGATGAGAAAGATCTGTTAACGGTTTTCAAAATTAATTTTGTCAGGTCATATTTAGTCAACCGGCTCTCTATTTCAGTGGTGAAGATTAATGCTTTTTCCATGAAACTAATGCCAAAACTTTGACTCACTGGAAATAAAACATTAGTTTAAAGAGCTACTCATTATCATTTCTTTTACAGTAAATAATAAATTTCTTGCATTAAGATATAAAGCATTTTGTCACATAACAGTATGCTGGAGAAGACATGGAAAGTGACCTGTGTACAAATGGCTCATCCACTGGTGGCAAGCTCCCAACTACTGTAACACTTGCACAGTTCACATGGAAAGAGAAGTTTCATTTGCTCAGACTGTTGACTTTGGTTAACTAGCCTGTGTAAAACAGAAATTACAGTGCATAGCTTACAGGAGTGTGGGGATGACTGACTGTCATTTTCCTTATCCACAGGATGCAGGATGCTCCCTTAGTATCATCAGAAAAAGTCCTGGCATAGCGCAAAGAGTTGGAACAGATTGTAACTACAAAGTAACGAGCATCTCTTGGAAATACCTCTGCACCTTCAGCATGGATTGCTGCTATGTGAAAGACACTAACAACAGATCCCAAGGTCACCTTCTTGCCTACAAAGTCTTTATTCCCACAAGAAAGCTCCAAAACTTGGGAAACGATGAATGGAAATGGATGGTGTCCAGCATCTTGCGGGATAAATTCATGTTTGTTTTAATACAACATAGAAAACTTACTTGGGCATTGAAAATCTATAGCTAATATCTAAATGAGACAAGAAAAAGGAAATATAACAATGGTTATTTGTTTCATATATAATTATATTAACTGTCACAGTTGGAGTATGGTAAACTCATACCAGTAATTCTTGCAAATTTTGCAAATAGTTACCTTCAAATTCTCCTATATTTCCCAGAAAGTACAGTGGACAGCAGTTATTATTCTGACAAAAATTAAGTTGGATGTATTTCATTTTATACTGTATTCAAAATTTCATTCTCTTTCTTTTTTTTTTTTTTAATTGGTTGGGGTTTTTTCTTTAGGACACACTTTTTTTGTTGATTTTTCTCCCAAACCAAATTATTTTTTCAGATGTTTATGCTCTACAAAATATTTAGACTCATTCTTAACCTACTGGGATCTGAAACTAGTATTTTTGGCTTTATGAATGCTCTAAAATGACAAAGTTGAGAAAGCATTGGCAGATAGTGCCTTTGCAAGTGGGGACAGATGTATTGCAAAGGCTGAGAAGCTGAGGAATCTGCAGAACTCCTATTCCGAAATCCAAATGGGTTTAATGCTCCTTGCTTTCTCTAAAATATCAATGCTTTGATGTGTGTCACATTTCCTGGAATCATCATCACTGTGAATTTTGGGAATTTGCAGGCTGTTTAAGTTTTTGCTTCTGAATATGCATACTAAATATTTGGAAACACTGAATTATCTGAAGAAACTGCTGGTGAAAACGTTGTTAAAGTCAGTTCAGAGCACATGTAAACAGTATGAACTGTATTCCCTGATGCTGATGTCGCCAAAGTCCCTAATGCTGGTCATGATTTTGGTTCTACAACATGAAAAAAAGGTGGGATTTTTGAGAGGACAGATGAGTAGTTTCAGACAGCTTTCTTTTAGAAAACAATATATCTTTAGTGTGTCTCTATTCAGCTGCTTAAAAACGGAAGCATTCAAAGTTTCTAGCTATCATTAATAAGTTGTGCATGTTCAAAACCACTGTGGATTCTTATGCTAACTGCTTCTCGTTCCACATCCAGAAGTGTTCAGTTTGGGAATAAGAACCTAATCTTTCCCTACTGCCAGCTTTCCAGGTTCATTTGGATCTTCATGTTTGAAGGAGAGACTTTTCATGCTTTTTGCAGATAGTAATTGTTCAGGTACGTTTGTGAGAGCTCACCACCTTGATTTCGACCTCTCTGGTTGTAATTCAGAAATGCACTTCAGCAAATCCATCATTTCTAAACTGTGTGTAGACTACAGACTTATTCAGCAATTTTGTGAATGGGAATGTTTTCTCATAGACCATACAGCTGGAACCTACTAAATAGTCGCTGCCACGCAGCACAAGAAAGAATTACATCCAGTCTTCCCAGGGTTAGCTGTTCTAGGAAGAGCACACACACACTAAACAAACAACTAAAACCCCGAAGGAAATATGTTGTTTAGAAATAAAGTTGCTAGACACAACTGAAGGAGCAGGTTCATTGAACAAGAAATTTTACATTGCCATTTTGAAAGTCAGACAGGACTTGAGTTGAGTAAAAAACAATAGTTACCTGAATGCAAGACTTTACAAAACTGGGAGCTAAGAAGGAATTTTAAAGAGACTGCTTTGAGGAGACAGTAAGATTCTGTTAAATCACATTTGATGTTCTAATAGCCTGAGAGGCAGTAGCAAGAGACACTGTTGTTAGGAAACCAGCACTTCTGGACACAGGGCAGAGTTAAATCCCATCTCTGCTGTGTGAGGGAGAGATTTAGTGTTTGGCTCAGAGAGAGGATGGTTACAGTTGAGGAGGATATTGTTTACATTTCAGAAGCCTGTCTATTTTTACGAAAATAACTATCATCACCATTATCTGATGCCAACTGTGCAGCATATGCAGTGATTCACCTCCTGATTACAGCAAAGCTTCTGAAGATCCATGCTGCCACCCCTTCAAAAACTGCCAATACTCAGAGTTCAGGAAAGTCTAAGTATTGTGTGTCCAGGGGATATTGTACTGAGCAAATTGTTCCTTTCTTGATTCAATCAAATCTCTTTGTTGCAGTCACTCAACATTGTCACAGGATTTCCAGTCTGCTAGTAAAGTTCAGAGCTGTTACCCCAGCAGTGTGTTCTGGCTTGCTACATGACATACAAAATATTTCTTGTAACTGATTAGCAATAGATTGTTTTTATAACGGTGTGTTTCTGTACACATGCCCTCCTCCGATATCCCTTCCCTATTCCCAGGACAGAGATACCAACTCAGTAGTCACAGACTACTATACTACATCAGAGGGCCTCATTAAATCACTGCAGACACAATTATCTTTTGTATCCATCAAACCATGAAAGGTTACCTGAGTTACTAAAAAATTCCAGGCGTGTCTTCCTAATAAACAACAGTATAGTGATTAATTGCTGAAAGAATCTGGTGCTTTAGGAGTAGCTTTTATTTGGAAAGTTTAACACACTCATTCACCAGACAACTGAACTCTCCACTTCTCACTTTCTCAGGTCACCTGCAAGTACTAAAGATTTATGTGAGCAAGAAATATTGTTACGTTTTAACATGGCGATGTTTTTTTAAGCAACATATTTCAGATAGAGATTTAGCCCTGTGATGCATACAAAGAAAGAGACTTTGCCTTGAGAGGATTTGGTATGAACTGGGTCACAAAGGCAATTAAAAGTCGTAAACCAGATGTATTATGTCTGTTCTATCCTTTTCCTTTGTGTCAACGGGTGAAATCGTAGCATGGTACGCCCTGGTTCATTTTGTCATTCTAAAGCTAGAAATGATGTAAATAAAAAAGCAGCTCTCTTCTTTATTTTTCTTTAGTATTGTGAAAGACAGTAATTTTTATTCCACTTAAAGATAAACTCAAAGCTGAAAAAGCATGTGTATTTTTAAAGATTCTGATTTTGTAAAGTACATTCCACAGTCTGTATTAACGTTGTGATTGATTTGTTTTCTTCTATATCCCGTAGTATCTATGCATAGGGTGAAACATATGTAAACAAATCACACCATTAACACTGTGTTTTCATTCACCTGTGGAATCCTTCATAGGAATTGCTGGCTCATTTAAAGTACACACTTTAACTTTCATGAGACTGAGCTGCACTTCCAATGTGCTTTCTGCTTCCATGGAGGATCAGTTAAACACTGTGAAATAAGTAAATGATGTATGTTGTTGCTCAGCACGGAGTTACTCAAGTTAATTACACTTCTGTTGGTTTTGGCTAAAAACTAATGCTACAATGTTTACTTTAATAATTTGAAGTAAGCACTGAGCCTCTTTAAAATCACACTCTGTAGAGTGCAAAAACTGTAAACACTGCAGAACGAGGATTCCACTGGAAAATAGACTCACTACTTATTTGCCAAACTTCCTGCAGTTGGGGGAGGACTGCTATTCTCAGTCAGGTATCTTTATACGTCACTGCTGGGAAAACTGCTTCAATAACTTGGTGGCACTGTGCAGCTGTGCTGTGGCATCGTTCCTAAATAAATGCTACCTTAGACACCCCACCCATTGCAGGGGGAGTATAAGTTTCCTTGGCCCCTTTGTTACCTAACAGAGTGGAGATTAGCAACTCGTAAGTTCATAAACCCACACTATATGTCCCCTTCTCTGCTCTAGTCCCAAAGAGCCACTGTGTCTGGCTGCCCAGGAGACCTCCAGAAATTTAGGATGCTGTGGCATAGAGGTGTTGCCTTCATTCCTTCAGTTTTCCTGTATTTTCTGTGACACCAGCCCCTGAGACAGGACTAATCAAAATGGGTACAGATTTCCATGGCTGCACCTCAGAAAGTTCACCTTCACAAACCATCTGGCTCTTTCAACTTGCTTTGCTTGGGTCATACTTTTTCTCTGATCTTCACCTGAGGGACTTTCACATTCGGGCTTGACGCTGTGATCTGCATTTGGTGGCGGATAGGGAGGAAATGCCATATGTTGTCCCTAAATAGCTGACTTTCCATAGCCAGACAGAAATGTGCCTGTAATTTGCTTTATACTGCCAATACTTTTTGTAAGAGGAAATTGTTGGGGCACTGGAAGTTATTTATTTTCTACTATATTTTATTAGGTTATTTCCTGTTTTTCTTCCTGTTCCTTTGCTCTGTCTAATTTGGCAGATTGATTTTCTTCTTGCACTTTCCTTCCTTTTAGCTTGTTCTCCAAGTCCTACTAACCATCCAAATTTTGTGGTCATCAGTTGAATCTTAGAAAGCAGAGCTGGCCAAGGATTTCAACATTTGAAATAATTTGGATAAAGCTTTTCAGTAGTTTAAACCTTCAGGCTTGCCATTAGACTGATGTCCAAATTTACAAAACAGTAATTTCCTCTGTGATTTGCTTTTTGCATATTAATTTTTCCTTTTTATTTATTTCCCCCAAACTTATGTTAGCCCCTGTTTTATCTTGTTCCTGTTCCCACTAAAGTCAGTCTTACTGAATTCTCCTAATTTCTATTTAAGGTATTAGCATGTTCCCAGAGACTCAGGCACCTCGGTATTTTTTGACATTTAAAGTGGGGCTGGTAGAGGGCAAAAGAACTGGAAAATAACAAAACATTATCCACCTGATGAATATTTTGGCCAAAAAGGACATTTTTGGGCTCAGGTAGGTAAGCTCACCTGGCCTAAGACTTTTATTGCTGAACACATTCACCTTAATATTAAGGTTAATATTCAGGTTTGACCTCCAGCTCCATCTCCGTTCCATACTGCATATTTAATTGTCATGTTAAGAAGTGAAAATTGCTCATTGCGTGACAAAAATTAAGCATATTTCTGTGAAGGTGAGTTTTCCAATCTACCAGCTCACAAATTTCTAGCGAAATGCTTCAGGAAACAAGCCCCTCTAAACTTATGTGTCCCTCTAGACCGAGATAAGTTGAACAACACTAGATGCATCTATACCTTGGGAATAGAGATCACTAAGTTCAACTCACAGAGAAATAGCCCCAAGGGACCTTGGGCTTGTTCAGGCTAGCCAAAGGCCACAGCCAGCACTGCAAAAATTCCAAAATTTGACATATTTAAGCTATTAATTTGAATTGCCAAATAGTCTTTAGGCATACTGTTACAGAGCCCTGAAGTGGAATTGCTCATCTGTTAATTTTACTCATCAGCTGCATTGATACATGTTCAAGGAAGGCAGCAATGTTGTGCTATTCCTGCAACATTTTATTATTTCTTCCCTCAGAAAAAACAATTGGATTTGTATTTATTTTTAACAAAAGCATTGCTTTTGTCATAGGACTTGAAAACAAACAGAGCTATTACAGCATTCACGTGTCAATGGCGCTTAAAACAATTGAAGGGGCTTACCAAAATGTTATCACTACAAAATCCAAATGAGGGAAAATCATTTATTTTAATTACATATTTAGTAGTAACTGTGCACAAGCCATCGAAACCAGAGGGGGAAACTCCTAACATTGCTTTCCTAATGCGTTTCTGAAATGTTATCTAAGTTTCAGCGTTTGTTAACTAAGCACAAATTTGATAGCATTGAGGGGAAGCAATACACTCAAGAGATTACACAGACAAGAATATGCTGATACTAAAGGCAGTGAAAAAATATTTTGTATGCCAAGAAAGAAAAAACTTGGGGTATGACCTGGAAATTTGAACACTTGAAGAACAAGGGTTCAGCGTTTTTTGTTTTTCATTTTTGGCACAATCCATTCACTCCAATTTACTGCTCATGTGTTTGGACACAGACTCAACTGTCTCCTGTATCCAAGGATAATGACCCAGGACTCCAGTGATTTAGCAAACCTCAACTCTGTGCAGCCACTCGATCAGTGATGGGCTAATCCCTTAATGGCCATTTGTGTCTTTCCAGTGCATCCTAAAGAGTTCTGCAACACTCCGATTCTGCTGCACAGAATTATGTGCACTTCTTCCACCCTCGTTATCTTATCAGGTAGCTAATTCCCACAAATGATCATGCAGTTTCAAGTTTAAGATGAAATCGCAATTGAATCATAAATTTGTCACTCTCCAGACAGCTGCTAAGTCAGTAAAATCTTGATCAAGTGGGGATTAGTCACTGGATTGAACAATTAAGACCTGTGAGTGCATCTGGCCCTCTGTCAGAGACATGTTTATTGATAAAAAAAATAGTTTATGTAGAGGTTTAAAATGTTATTAATTCTTAAGTGGGGTATAATCCTTTATCTAGTATATTGTGACACACAGCTAACTATCCCACTAACATCTTGTTCTGCTCAATTGACTATTTAAACAGAATTAATCTTTTGAAATAATGATGACTGTGAGCCTTAAATTACCAGAGCAGAGTGCAATGAGAGATGTCATTTACAAAAATTGTTTTCTTCCATGACTTTTTTTTAAAAAAAATTGTAAAAGGAAGTAGCCTTTCAGATCATTCCCTAGTTTCTATTAAAATGTTGATATGCACTAAGCAATGTATATCCTAAATAAGATAATTCTCTTTGCTGAAGAGAACTGTTGTATATGTGCATCTCTGAGCCTTATTTTGGAAAAAAATTGAGGCACAATGGGATACTGGAGTGCTATTTTGCACTGCTCATTACATAATGGGAACAAATAAAGGAGATAAGCATTTCCCTCAAGTTAGTGACCCTTATCCAAAGTTTTCTCTAGTAGATACTTCTCCCATTGTATCACGTAGCCGTGTTTTACCAGGATCTATTTTTGTTAGTTTATTGTAGGAAACAGAAGGTCTCTGAAACATGAAATGTGACTGTTCCATGGCTGTAAATTTTGCACCTCTTAAATTTTGAACTTCAAGGCAGTTTCTTAACTACACGAATCTGTGGACTGAGATTCTGGTGACTTCTATAGTTCTTCACTGTGTTGTTGGCCAGAATTCAATTTGCAGCACAGAGCACAGACTAAAAGCCTCATTTCAGGCATACTACAAAGGGCAGCAGGTTTTGTTCATCTTTGTACTGACTGAGACCTCAAATAGTAAATCGAAAGTAAGTGATTTGAGGTATGATTCACTAATGATACCATTGTCTGCAGTCTTGTTACCTGACAGATTCAGTGCCTGCTATGTCTGTAGTAGGTGGCCATTGACCAAGCTCTTCCAGCACCAGCAGTATCAGTTTTTCTGATTTATCTGGTGTAATGAAAAAAACCCAGCATTCCTGTATCTGTAGATAAAAATGTGATTTGCTTGCCTGGTGGAAATCTCTGTGCTGTACTTGTTTGTTATGAAAATGACTCACTGGAATTGCACCAGAGAAAGGAGAAAATTGAACTTGCACTTTCTGCAGCCCAAATGCTCTCATTCCATACTTCTGAACACAAGACTTCTTTGTTAAGCAGATCTGTACCCTTCAATCCCTTTGCTTTTTTCTCAAGATACTGAAACAAAACATTCAGTTTGGGGTTTGAGAAAAACATTTTGTTCAATTCAACGCAACGTTTTTCAGCGTCTTATTTCTAAAAAATAAAAAAGCTCCCAAAAGTTTAAATGTAAATTTGGCCCAATTAATTTGAAATTTGGGATGGATAGCAAGGATTTGCTTTCCATCTGAAAAATTAATTCATACCCCTAATTAACTTAGCAATGTGCTTCATACTGCAATGTTTCGGAGTTCATAGCCATACCAATACCACAACAATGCATTTATTCCACACCAGAAGCCAAGAGGAATTAATGTTATGGAGGAAATTAGTATCTCCTTATAGAAACATAGTGGTGATATTTTTCCTTGCATTTACACTGAGCAGCACCAAATGCATTATCACATGCAAAAAACCAATTATCGTAATGTTTAGCTATGTGAAGCATTCACAGAGCTGGAAATAAAGTTAAATCGTAAAACACATGATTTCGTCAGTGCACAGTTACATTCTGTGTCTTTAAAACACTCTTTATCTGCCACTTGTTACTTCATGACTGGTGCAGACCCTAAGTAAGGTGTAGAAATGAAACCAAGCGTGGTTCAAAAGTTCTCAAGGAACAGCTTAGTCAGGCAGGTACTTATACCTGCAGTGTAAATATCAGGTGGATTTAGCAATGGGATGTGGCTGAAAACTTCTTGTCTAAATTAACTCAAGGGTCCCAGCCATCTCACAGACAACATTTCTGCAGCCCATCTCACACAAGGAGGCCTCCAAAAGCCAGAATTACCGCCTCAAAACTAGCTTTTGCAGAATCCCTGGGGAGCTTAATTCCCACTCAACTACAGCACCAGGAGGGGAGTTTTAGTCTCTGTGTGGGCAAACAACTGCCCTGGGCAGCAGAGGCGGCCGAGCCCCTCGGGACTCTCCTCGTGGGGCTTTGCTCGGTGCAGCACCAGCTCTGGTGGCTGCCCAGGGGTCTTTGGGGCTGAGCCACCTACACCTGCTCAGACTGGAACGTTTAAATCTGTATTCACCACGGCAAATGCTCCCCCGGTATCACACCCGATGTTTTTTGTCAAATCACAGCTGAAGGGGCCCTTGCTCAAGGAACGCAGCCCAAATTCTTCTGACAACCAGGTTGGATTAGGGTGATTCACTTCATGAATCAGGCAGAACATGCCCTATACCAGCCACTGCTTCTCCATACTGCTCAGGAGGAGAATTTTGTAAATACTCTAAAATCCTGCACTCATGGGTCACAGTCATTTTATTTTGCCCTTGCCTGTAGCTAATTAATGCAGATTAAATTTTGTGCCAGTCAGCTCAAGCAATGTGTGCAGTGTACAGAAATTCTGAGTCTCCAATAGCAGGCAAAATTTCTTTCACCAGTTATTAACATTTTCAGAAAAGGTCAGAAATCTAAATGCACTGATATAAAAGAGATTTAAAAATTCAATTACAATAATCTTTGATTTAAAAGTACAATTGAAAAATACAGTTGGGTTACTTAAGTTTTTGGGGTTTTTTTTAGTTTTGTATATGTCCTAATAAAAACATTTAAAATCTAAAACAACTCTGCATCTAAAGATGGATCTCCACAAAAAGAGCCAGGAATGCATTAAGCTATTTCCAGCAAATGGCCAAGTTAAACAATACAAATTGACAAAGTTTCCTCTGACTAAAAACAATGTAATATTTTTCATGATTATTCACTACATTGCTTCTAAAGTGACTTCATGGTTTGGGACAGTAGGGGTCTGAAGATTAGCTCACCCCTATCTTCTAAAATTTAATACTCCTTCCAGGCAGAGAGGGGAGGTTTAAAAAAAAGAACAAACCAACAACAAAAGCAACAAACAACCTGCTCTATCTTTCTCTGTCACTTGAAATTTTATTCTACTTATATATCATTTACAAATCTTACCATGTTAGAGGCAGAAACACATACCAGAGGTACTGGAATGCAGCTGAACTATAAAATATACGGAATATAAACACAGTACATAGACCTTCCTATAGTCTTGCTGTCCATGTGACAGAACATCCACTAACTGTCTACTTATGTGGAGTAACTAGGACACCTAATTTGGAAAAATCACTGAGTTTTAAACCTAACCCAGCAATCTTTTTTCCTCGGGTGAAAGTCTTATGTGTGTTAAATTCGTGGACATGGAGCACGTCTAAGTAGGAGTCTGAGGTTGCAATTTCAGCAGAGGCTCATACCCTTAGAAGTGCATTACATTATATTACATTTATTAACAAGGGAGATTAATGTTTTAACTGGCTGGTCTCAAAATTCATGGTTAATTCAGGGTCTTTAGCATGTTTTTGTACCCTGTAGGACCCAGTTTCACTAAGTACTCCAGTGCTATTAGCAATTACATTGCACAAGTGTTTATTAAGTAAAATGTTTCAAGATGTAAATCCTTAAAAAGAGCAGTATATGTTTCACTGAGGCTATCCCTCAAAAATTTATTTCAGTCACACAATTTTTTTATATGATTTTGGATATCTATTCCATACAAAACTTTTTGTAATCTAATTAGATAGAACAAAATACCACACCAAAGGAAGAAAGGTGAAGTCTAGAGGCTCTTCACTAAGAAAAACGCACTTTCTTTATTTCTTTGAGATTATTTCATGAAGAGTTTTAGTTCTCTCTGAAATGTACAAGAAAATATTTGTTCCCTAGGCAAAATTCACCTGTGTATCTGTGAGGTTTTAAATGTTCTGGCTCTACAGCAATCATCACTGAATATCTGAATAACATTGCCAAGTATCAGCTGCTTCATGTTTGTCATTGTGGATCTGGAATCTTCTCCTTTTAGCTGACTGCCTTTAATTTAGACCAAGCTCATGATAAAATATTTGGCTGGAGGACCAGTGGTTGCTGTGAAGGGAGCCTGGGACTATGTTTCAGCTTCTAGTGGCTGTATTCTCCATGTATGCCACCATGAAGCACAAAAGACTGGGAGGGCAGGAAAAGCAATCTGTTACCTGCCCACAGGGTGCAAATCTAGGACTCTCCAACGTGGATCTGAAGTATGGTGGTAAATGCCTGAAGAGAAAAATACCTGGATATTGCCTGTTCTCTGTGCTGTGTAGCTAAAAGCAAGGCTCTGTCACTTGGGGCGGGAGTATTTCCCCATCAGTGCACTCATTCATTTTTTGCCTTTAATAGTTAATGATTTGTTAAGGAGGCAATGGAAATTTCTTCAGTGTTTGATTCAGCTTTACCAAAAACAGGGAAGTCCTGAAAGACTTGAGTGTTATACCTGTGGGTGGTAGATGAGAACTAAAGGGTTAAAAAACAGCCATCAAGCAGAAGAGAGTAGCAAACACACTGGACACAAACAGGTGATAAAAGGCGATAAGAGAGATGGCAAAATTAAGAAAATAAAGAACACTGTTATAAAGATTTATAGATCAGCTAAAGCAGAGCAAAATAAATGATAACAAACACTGATAAAAAAATAAATGGGGCATCAGCCATATAAACACACAGGGAACTTCAATGCTTCTGTATAGTACTATGACACTGCTTTGTTTACACCAGCATTGACCTTTTGCTCCCAAAGAAGTTTATTAACCATCTCGGTCTTTCTTTGTGTTGCTTTACTCATCAAGAGAAAGTTGTACGGGGTTGATTCTGATGAATGGCTTTTTCAGAAAGTCAAGTTATCCTTGACTAGATGCAGATGGCCTAGTAAAAAATGAATGCTGCCAGCAGACATTGTCTTTATCAGTAGTAAAAGTTCAGCAGGGACTAGACTTCCTCATCTCTGGCCAGAGAAACCCAGCCTTCTGTTTCAGCACCATATCACATATTGTCCTAATGAATTCTTGTAACACACTGCAGCCCAGATAAATATGCTTATATTAATGTTTTTTGGCAGTCTGGGGCATGGTACAGAATTGACACGAGTGTTTGGATTCTGCCTGCAGCAGACACTAGGAATTTATACAGCTCAGAAATATTGGACTGTTGTTAGGTTGTTTGTCCCATGCGACGACCTTCAGAGTTGCAAACTGCAGCTCACCCTTCCCAGACTGGCTACACAGAAGGGGAGCCTGCAGCAAGGCACACTGAAGTCCTGCAGCTCAGAGCTGGGGAGGGAGCAGCTCACCCAGGGCTTCATCCTCTCCACAACAGTACCAATGCCATGTGACCTTTCTTCGATTCTCAATAATTTTTCCTTCTAATAACAGAAGCACTCGTCTCCACGGTTCTGAGGTGACAAGCAGTGAGTGGTTTAGAGCACACCACCCTTCAGAGCATGAAGCACCACCCTAGGCAGCCTCAAGAACAGCAGAGGCTTTGGCCTTTGAAGAACACCCCAGGGAACCAGATGTTTTAAATTCTCTAATTGTCAATAGCTCCCCAGATTCACGGGGATAGAACCTGCCACTATAACAGCAGCACAATTGCACGCGTGGGCTCTGAACTACATTTGGAGCTGCATCACATGAGAGTCTCCAGCTCTGACTGCTGCTTTGTGAGGGCTGTAACCTTCTGTTGCAAGTTTGGAAACTCCTCCAGCAGCAGCGGGGGCTTGGTGGCCCTGCTTTCCCAGGAAGGCAGCTGTCCCAAGAGCGAGCAATCGCACTGGGCTGGGCCATCTTGTGGCTGGGAGCAAAACCACCCTCCTGCTCTGAACAGGGCTCTGCTGGGCTGTGGTGATGGCCATACAGCTGATAAAAAACCCTTTACTTGCCTTTACAATGCACCTTTGCTGTGCAGCCACACCATAACTTAACCTCAAAACCTCAGTGATAGAGTTAAAAATGTCAGAGACCTTCCTGGGAGGAAACATTAGGCAGATGTGATTATTGAATGAACAGAGCATGTGAATGAGGACATGACATTTCCCAAGAAATTCTGGGGCAGGATTTTTCCGGGCAGTGAGGATACTTTTTTTTTTTTTTTTTTTTTTTGTGGTTATGTTTTTCAACATTTCATTCAAATGAATGGGAGTTCTGGGGCATGACTCAGATGAGAATGAGCCATAAAAAGACACAGCCTGAGAACAGATACAGTTGTATTTCTCCCCTGCACCTCCATACTAAGGTGTCTTAGTGCCCTCTGTTTTCTTACAACTCCTTCACATGAAAAGGGCTTTTTTGATGCTGGGGAAGAACAGATAGTTTTATATTAGATTTATCTAGCCATTCAAGCCAGGATGGTCAGCCAGGTCTTTCTGTTACTGCTCAGCCTATTTTTGCAGATTAGGATCTCGATTCTGCCAGAGTTCATCACAACATAACAAGCCTATTTATCATTTAAAAAACAGTGATGCAATTAAATTATATTTATACCTATGGGATAGTTATTTAGTCATTAGGAACAAGAAAGTCCTTCCTGCAACTAGATTTTCTCATTCAAGATTTTCCATGCCTTTAAACATTTGTATTTTAAAGCCTTATCTGTGGCTTTCAGCCTCTTTAGGACAGAGTCTTCCTGCTACTCCATTCCTACAGCACCTAGCAAAGCTCTGTCCATGTTACTTGTGTCTTCTAGGAGAATACCATCTTTCAGACCATCCTCACTACTCAGAGCCCTTTGGGGGATCAGAGCTAACTTTTTTCAGCAGCAGAAGCTGGCATTTGTGTTTGGATTGCAATCTATACAGAAAACTGCATTTTGTTTGCTTGATGCCCTGGCTTACTTCCACTGGCTATGCTGGTCTTGGTTCTCCCTCCACCCTCATTTAACCACCTTGCTGTGCTGCTGGAACCACACGTGCTTGTCAGTGTGGAGATGGCCATGCTGAGCACTTCAAACCAGGCTTCATCATGCTGCTATGTGAAGCCACAGAAGTTCTGACAGCTTTTTTTATGGGAATTGACCCAAGCTGTGCTGACAATGTGAAAGTATGCAAAGCTTCGTACAAGCAGAGAACATAACCTCTGTATATTTTGTCTTTGCCTCATTTGAATCGTATTCTAGTCAACTCCTTTCTTTCCTATGTTATAAGTAGACTTTAATGAAAAACAAAAAGAAAAAAAAAAGGGGGAGTTTTCTTCCTGGGATTTTTTTTTGGCATCTCTTTCTGTGCTTTGCATTGGCAACTTGCAACAAGACAAGCTGTTTGGGTAGGATTTCTTCAACAATCTGCTTTTCAGCAAGTTTTTCAGGGAATCTCACTAGTGAAACCAAGGGCAGCACTTAGGATCAGTGCATTGAGAGCACAACCATTGCTGCCTGCCAGGCTCACCTTCCTCTCAAACTGCTCTGGCAGTTTCCCTTCACCCCTCACAGGATGCTGACAGAGCCCTGGTAAGTCTCCCTAGGACGCCAAGAGCTGCTCTACATCTCTGCTGAGCAACTGGGGCTCCGAGCACTCTCTGAGGCTATTGGCCCACCACTGTCCTCTGGGTTTATCTCAACTTTACCCCCAGTTTTGTCACTGTATCCTTCAATCCCCTCTCTCCCCATAAAAGTGTCTAGCTGTCTCTTAAACTCACTTTACCATTTGCTTCTTTGACCTCGCTTGGCAACTTATCCTTGTGTTTATTATTTGAGGTGGAATACTTCTGGCTACATTCCTGGTTTTACTCTTAATTGTCTAATTTTTAGAATGGTGTCAGTGGGGTTGGGGTTTTTTTAACTCATCACTCTTGTGACCAGGTCTTCTGTTTCATTAGGCTCCTTTGTGTCATCAGGACTTCCAATAACTCAGAGAATCCTAATGAATCTTTTATTGGATCTTCCCAAATATTGCAGCTGGACTTTCTTGTCCATTAGTGCCATTCTGAACTGCATGCACTGCCTGTAATTACTTTTTTGTTAATTGGAGGGCAGGGAGGGGAATGAGGATCTTCCCCAAGGAAGGAAAAGCTCAGTGATTCTCCCTTTCCCTACTTGTCCCAGGGGGAAGTTACAAACAGGGCTCGAGCAGGGCTGAGCAGTAGAACTCTTTCATGTCCTGTGGCAGCTGGAGCTACCTGTGCCTGCTGGTGGTACTTGTGTGCCCACCTCATGCTAGGAGGAGGGTGTAGGGCCTTCCTAGAGCCCCTCAACCTGCTCCAGAGTTTTTTCTTGGGTTTTTAGACAAAGTGTAGGGAGCGGCTTGCTTACCATACTGGATTTGCTGTCAGGTCCCATTGATGACAAAAACAGGCTGCACGTGACAGGGTTTTCTCAGAGCCTGTCTGGGGAACGGAAAGGAGGAAGAAACACTGGTTTAAGACACCTACCTGCATCTTCAGGAACTGTTCCCAGCTGCTGTAAAGTTGGTTGTTGGAGCAGTGAAATGAATCCTACTGACATCCTGAAACAGATAGGCCTGGTTGGAGTGGCTTCTGAAAGGAACAATTTGCTTGACCCACCACGGAAAGAGAAGGAAAGAGCTATTTTTACATGTCCCCCCCTTCCCTTACAGGAACCATCACCTGTCTGAAGGATGGATTGCCTTCAGGTGGATTGCCTAACTGAAGCAACCTCCTGTTTGTTCAGTACAGTCCACAGCTATGAAGACCTGCACCAGATCACGTGGCTACAACCCAGGCATGTTAACTCTCATGCTTTCCTAAAGCAGACAGACACTTTCCTGGATTCACCTACCTTAAAAATATTTGTCCAAGTCAACTCCTGAATTCCAGCTGACACCATCAGAGAGGGAAGAAATCACATTCCCTCCCCTACTCAACATATTGTACCTCATGAAGGGGCAAGAAAAAAGGGAAGTGTTATCTCTATAATTAACATTCTCCATTCAGGGGGCTATGGAAGCCACAGGACAGGAATAGTGTGCCAACCCCACTAAGACATTAACCATCAGCCAAAATCACATCAGTTACCATTTTCAGTTTAAGAATAGAGGGCAGAGTCATAAAAGATTTGCTCAATTAATTGTGGGACTGAAAATTTTCCAGAGAGCTGAGGATACTTGTAAGATGTAATAGAGTGCAGCCCCCTCATCTTTCATACAGAGGTCAAGCTCACAGAAACTCAGCCTGCTGATCAGTCTCTGCATGTCCCAAAATGAGGAATTGCATGCTGCAAGAGCCAGTGTCTGGGGGCTGCTTCTGAGAAATTCATGCAGTAAAGCACTTCCATAAAGGTGGTTACCTTGCTGATAGAATCTCGAAAACAGGGAAATGAGAGGCAAAGACATAAAATGCCTTTCATAACAAACACCGTAAAATAACAGGGAATAAAAATTTTTTAAATCTTGTAAACATTTACCATTGTCCTCTCTGTGCTTGGCAGGTTGGGGAACGTAATGATCATCAAACTGCAGAGTAGCAGTAAGTCTTTCACTGAAAAAGTGGTGACAGCAAAAGCAAAAGGACATGCTCTGTCACTCATCAACCCACGCTTCATTTTTTGTAGCCATCTACCATTATTATTTGGCATGTGATTCCCCAAGCAGCAAACCGTGGCTGTAGTTATTTACAGGTCACTGGAAGTCTGGCCTATGCTGCAGTAGAGTTTTGGTTGTATTTCACAAAAGATAGTTTTATTTATGTTTGACTGATGCAGGCAAAACTGGAGGCTGATTTTTCTTTTTTTGGCTTTTAGTATAAACACTCATGGCAGCTCTCTATTTTGGGTGCAGACTGAAAAACAAATTGTTTTGTAGTTGCAGACGTCTGCTGGGTAAGTCAGAGGACATTGTTATTGCAGCTGAACTTTTCTTTCAACAAAGCGGGAGGAGTTGCTTTATTTTTTAATTCTGTGCAGTTTTATGTACACCATTCGCTCCAAATATTTGATGTTTGCCACACTTGTTATGAGTTTCTCCAGAGAGATGCTGTCTTTTGGCAGCAAAAGATAAAGTTGACTGATACAAATGAGTCACAGTACCCCAACAGTAATTAACAGTGATGCAATACCCAGGCGAAAAAGAGGACTTGAAGAATTAACTGTTGAGTTTTCTTGACGATGCAGCTGCACTTTAAGAGAGAAAGCTCAACCCATCATAGAAGTCCATTGTGTACATTAGAGAAAAAAGCTTGGCAAGATACATTAAAGATTTTTGCTAAAGAGATACAAATATTTTGCAAGGGCAAAGGGCGCTGAGGCAGGCTGTACTTACTTCCAAAGAAAAGTAGGCAGTATGACAAAGAAACAGTAATATTTCTTTATCTTCGTTTTCACACTTCATCATCTACAAAAGACTGTCTTTTTCAACCTGCTGAACTGATTTAAGCCAACCCAACTCTAAATTAACTTTTACTTAAAAGTCAGTCTATGACATCCTAATCTAAGAAGTTATCTGCGCTTATGGTTTCAGCCCAGTTCTACAGAAGGCCAGTTCTGCTATTTATAAACGGGATTTTACTGTTCTATAAAGTTCTTACACAAATCTCACGGGTCGAAAGAGAAGGAATGGTTGGGTAAGAAGACGAACGACTGAAGCAACTGCTTTATAGCACAATATGAAACTTGACACTGTTTTCTGCTGCCAGTATGATTCCCAAGTGAGATGGATAAATTGTGGTCAAGACCTGGACAGGTTAACTAGTGGTCATCAGTGCTGGTGGTACCTTTATATACAAAAAAAAAAAAAAAAAGGATACTATTGGACAAGGCATTTGAAATTTAATACCAGACATGAAACAAGACATCTGTTGGACTCTCATTTGTTTCTCTTTGAATGGGCTTTAATTGAAAGCTCAGTGAAAAATGCAGGTTACATTCTTAGTGTTATCAATAGTTTGTAACAGCAACAACATCAGAACAGTGATGCTTCTAATCTTTATACATTTTCTAATTGGAGATGTCTAAGAGCAATACATTATCAGATATATATATATACACACAATCTCAAGCAATTAAAAGTAAATAATAAACCCCTCCTCCCAAAACCCTGAAATAATATATTTCCTTACACTAATAATGTCTTTTTCACATATACTTGACCAAGAGTCTTTTTTAAGTTACTTATCTTAAGAGTAATCTGTTAATGGAGATCCTGGACCAGCCCCATTAAAAGTTAGGTTTTAAGTTTATACAGCTTGCTAGCCACATAACCAGTGTGGCTTTACATTGTAAACAAATCCCAAATGTCTACAATGATTGGAATTAGTTTTGTGTAAAGGAGATCTATTCATCTCATGATAGAATAAGTTTAAACCAATACATTAAAAAGAGAGAGAGAAAAGGAGAGAGCTAATTGACAAACAAAACAGTTTTGAGGGTTCAATTATGCAGTTATTTAAAAAGCAAGTTAACTTAATGGTAAGATTTTCTGTACAGAGAGGCTCTGGTTCATCTGGCTTTAGCTGCTCTAGAAAGACAACCTTTAAAAAAATGTTTGATTTGTGAAATTCACAAGCAGAGCTTCCAACTCTAAAAGCCTGCCCTCTGGCAGTACGAGTACAAAGTCTACCAGAAGTATCTCAGGGGACTGTTCCTTCGTTTTGTGAGGAATGCTGCACTAGCATTCAGGAACCTCAGCATGTGCAGAGATGATGTAAGTGTGGAGCTAACCTTCAAGAGGGAGGAATCATCCCACCCACTGCAGGAATTAAAAAGGTACAGCAATCTGTACCTGGAAAAGCTCAAGTGAAAATAACACAAAAAAGCTGGAGAGAGACATGAAAGCTAAGCACAGTTTATAGTAATCTTGAAACTGTGGCAATCCTGCTTGCTTTTGTACAAAACCACAAGTAAAAATCTCTTGAACTTATTGAATAGGAACTTGTGTAGCTCCAAATGGAAGGCAAGGCTGAGCAGAATCCTACGGTTTAGTTAACTTGTGTCAAATAGGATGCGAAGACAGCTGCAGCTCTCTGACAGAGGTGATCGAAGATGGCTGAGAAAGTTTGCAGTAGCTTATAATGTCCCATCTGGATTTTTCACTTGTTTGAACTGTCTAAAGGGCCAACTGCAGTTTAGTCATGTTCCTCTGGTGCATGTTGTGATGACGAACTAATTCATCAGACCTGGCAAATTTTTTTTGACAGCTGGGCCACCGGCAGCTGAAAGGCTTTTCACCTGTTAACAAAACACCCTGTTATTAGCTGAGCATACAGCTCGTCTGAGACACTGCTGTTTGTTTTCTTTCTGCGGGGTTGTGAGGAGCTGGCAGAGCCCCTGTCAGGAGGAAAGGCACCCTGGGCTGTCCTGAGAGGGCGTGGGAGTGCCCCCAGCTCCTGCTCACATCAGCGCTCAGGGCTTCCCTACATCTGCCTCAGCTGATGTTTAACAACAGCCTTTTCAGATGGCGCAGAACACTTTGCAGTGCTTCATTGCTGAGGACGGGCCCTTGCTGAACACCATGTTGCCGTGACTATGCTACTCTTGGCTCTCAAATGACCAAGATTCAAAGTCACTCTGGCATTCACATAAGTTTCAGTCACACCTCGGGCGGTGGTGCAGGCATACTCTTAGTCACTGTGGAAACTGTCAGTGACTATTTAGAGCTTGACCTCCAGTCAAGGGGAGTTTTTTCCAGCTAATTCAACGAGTTTTGGCTGAAGTTCTTTGAAACTGGTGAGTGTAAGTGAATATGGTAGAAGGAACAGAGTTCAGCATGAAGTCTGCTGAGCCAGACTCAAAGTTTTCCCCTACCATCTAAATAAAGTGGATTCACATCTACGGGAGATGTCAAATGCTCAAAATAGCATTTTTCTAATATTTTCATGAGCATAATATTCGCTACAAATAACTCCAAGCAAAGCACATTCAACTTTACCAAGAAATGCCACCACTTTTTAACTGTTTAATCTGATGTCTTGATTTCCTACAATGTTTAAGTGGAATTTCAGGTTGTGTTTCTGATGCCGCAGGAATGCTGATGGAATGCTTTCAGAGCTCAGAGCAGTGCCCGGTGACTCATGCTTCTTTTTTCATTTTCTTTTTTTTTTCCCCCTCAAAATAAATACAATATTTTAAAGTAGGTTCAGCTCTGGGGCTGGGCTCTTCAGTGCTGTCTACACATCTCATCCTTTCCAACACACTCCAGACACAGTGGGGGGGTAGAACCTCACACAGGAATCTTCTCTTCTTATTTACCTCACACTTTGGGCATTTCGCAAACCAAATCCAAATTCAGGCAAAACGGGATTTGCATAAATATGTATTTCTGTTTGCAAACTGCCATGCGAGGTATTTTGGGTGGGAGGGGGTTGCCTAAAATCTACTTTATCCACTTAGCATAGATGCTGTCAAAAGCATCAATTATCTCCCAACAGTGCATAAAGCTGTGTGGGAAAAAAATTGATCTGGTTAAAAACCACAGATTGTATAAACTGGTCTTCTTTCATCAGCATTAGCAAAACCATCCTGTGAACTGAGGCAAGGTATCTATGACTGACCAGCTTCTCACAGATCTACCACAGTAACAGCAGCAGAGTTTCACTGTTTCACAAGCAGTCCTGGTTGTCCTCTCACAACAAGGAGGAAGCAATCTCTTTTGTTCTATGCTCAGCATAAATTGCTTTGCACAGCTTCATGGTACAGATACCAGAAATCACATTTCCATTGCTAAACGTGTCTATGGATGGATAAAACTTCCTTTGATTAATTTTTTTGTTGCTTTCAACAGCAAAAATTGCTGTCACAGTGAAATTTTTTGTGAAGAAAAAAACCCCTGAATCTTAACAAATAGTTTGGTGGTTGACTTAAAATTAGGATGGAATTGCATGGAAGCCACCTGTGCTTTGCTTCCTCAAGATTTAACATGGAGCAAGTTAACTTGATCTGGGTGCTTTTTCACAAAATTTAGGGGCCACATGAATGAAACAGGAATGAAGCTACAGGGCAAGGTGGAGATGAAAGATCCCCACCCACCAGTTGTGCTCATTCCCCTCAGGAGCTGACCCATCCAAAAGTGCCGTCAGGAGCAGCTCCATAACACCAGCCCAGATCCTGTGCCAGTGGCAGGCAGCAAACCCACAGGAAGGTCTGTGCTGCCAGGTCAGGCTGCCTGTGCTCAGGGGCTCAGATCACAGGGAGCCACGGGGAGCTAGGACAGGGAGAGGAGCTTCCCTAGCAGAAAGAGAGCAAGTTCTTCATTGTAGCTAATCTGGGCTAAAAACATTACTGGAGTCGTGCAAGTCCTGAATTGGCAGATCAGTTAGCAATGAAATGTGATGGGGAATGCAGTTTATCCCAGCTTGCCAGCGTGTTACAATCACTTGCCATTTTGCCTCTCCCAGAGCATTACTTCTTGCTGGTTAAGAAAACATCTTTCTTCATGCAAATGCACAGAGACCCAGGCCCTGCAGCTCAGCAGGACCATGGGGAGAACCCAGGAATACAGCCGTGCCCTTTGCCATTTGCAGATTGCAAGTGTAGATATGGCCCTTGGGTGAAGCATTTATTTGGCCAGTGCCACAGAAAATGCCATTGTTCTCAGGTGAATCATTTCCTTTATTAAAATTTCTCTTTTATTTTTGGAAGTCTGAAATATGTGTTTCTATGGTCCAGAAGAGAAAAAAGAATTCTTAGCAGGGAGAAAAAGATTTTCAGGCTCCTTGTCCATCTGTACAGAGACTGAATTTAAAAGGTTAACACCAGTATGGAAAACACCGTGACATCCAACAACATGCCAAAGTGCTCGGTAAACAATTACTTGGTAAAAACACTGCATACACAGCAGAAGGAACAGCAAATGTCAGTACACAGGAATAATTCTAAAACTTCAAACTAAAATACAGAGGTTGCTGCAGTTGCTCCTTAATGGTGTTTACATTTATGTGAGGGCAGAGTAGACTAAAATGGCCTCCTTTTTTCCCTCCTGTATGTACATGAAATACTACGGCTTCTACAGAAAAAAAAGGTCCTTGAATATTTGAGTAAGCTTTTACTTTAGTGTCTGTCAGTGTGAGTTTGCAAAAGGCACTGCTTTTATCTTCTGGAGAGATTACAGTACAAGCAGCAACAGCAAGAGCTTTGCCGTGCTATCCTGCATTAGGCTCAGCTGACACTTGGGAGAAGCATGAGTAGGCACGAATACTTTAGATTACAGACCTTTGGCTAAAGCTAGAATTAAAATTTCTATCTTGTAGGGTTTTTTCAGTAAAGGCAGTAGATCAACTTGACATTTGTGGGCTGAGACCATGATGCTTGTTTCATAATAGCTGACAAAATTTATTTTGCCAAGCTGAAATTTCTTTAAACATTAAGGAAGAAAGCATAGTTTCTAAAATCACCTAAATCCCTTTGTGAAAAGTGGCTATCATGCTTTGGGAATACAGCCACACTGAAAAATCAGCACACTCTGAAATTCTTTCTGCTGTTTTGAATATTTAATTCCTGGTTAAGACACTTTCTAATCACGTAATTTACAACAACATTGATGTAAAATTAAAAAATAAAGAAATATAAATGTGAAGAAAAGTTTACGCACTTGTTTTACCTGTATGAGTCCTGGTATGAGTCTTCAGATGATCAGATCTGGAGAACTTTCTCTGACAGGTTTTACACTGAAAGGGTTTCACACCTAAGAGACAAAAAAAAAAAAAAAAAAAGAAATCTATTCTTATGTCCCAACACTTTTTGGAAGGGTAAAGGAAATCAGATATTTCTGAAGTTTCAAAAGTCTGGATTTTTTTTTTTTTTGTTGTTCTAGTTACTGTAACTGCTCCTCCCAGCTCTGTGCCTACACATTACAGAAAGTTAGTCATTAATGAGGCCACCATTCTCTTGTAACCTCCTCTTCCAGTGCCTGGGTCTGAAGCATCTGAACAGCCCCATCATAAACAAACCCCCACTTAAACCATTGCACCAAGGAGGACCTGCAAACTTTGTTAATCCTGACCCTGTGGCTTGGCACTGTGGGTATCGTGAAGGAGCAAATAGGATATAAGAAAAATCAAGGTGCAGAAATCTATTTTCATGTGCTCCCAGGTTTAACTTACTTCACACTACTACTTTACACGTGGCACATAGTTCTTGAGCAAATCTTATACATCGGCAAATTTTCCTTGCAGAACTGTTCAAACAGAATATATTCCCTGTACTGGGCATACAGTATAGAGCAAACAGTTTCATTAAGAAAGTTGTTTCAAATGATGGTGTCAGGATGTAAAAGTCACCTAAGCAGTCACAGTAGTGCTAAAAGGCCAATTAAAAGACCTAGCCACGGCCTTCTCCTAAAACTAACTTCAAGAATTCGGTGTTATGAGCAGACAACATCAGAAAAATAGAAGTTCAGGAGTGTACTCCAGGCATCACATCTCATGTATAAAGATGAACTCTAATTAGTAGGCAAGCCTTGTCCACAAACCTGTGTGTCGTCTTTGGTGCCGTTTGAGTTGGTCTGAACGAGAAAATCTTCGTTCACAGTCTTTAAAATCACACTGATAAGGTTTTTCACCTGGAGAGGAAAAACAGTTTATCAGAAGATGTGCCTAAATGAGGGAACACCTCAGCCAGAATCAGAAGAGGAAACATGTTGGTCTGAAAGACTTCTCTCAGTCTGAAGCACTCTAGTGGCACACCAGGATGGATTTGACATGAAGCCATACAACTCTGCTGGAAAGGCTGGCATAATTCTACTGCGTTGACACTGATACTGAATCCACTCATTCTAAGAAAATAGTCTATTAGGTTAAAGCTGCAAAAAATTTCAGGTTGAGTGAATTTTTATTTTTTCTGCTGGAAAAGAACAGGAATGTCTTGGTTTATATTTCTCTAAAAACCCCATAAAACCCTTTCCACCTGTTTCAGATACACATGATTCATACAAAGGAACAACTTGCAGTTTGAACTAAATTGGATTTAAGGCAAAAACTATATAAGTTCCATCCATATAGGTGGGAATTTTAACCACATTAAATTAATTAGAAAAAACTGAGCAAAATTCAACCTCAGAAAAAGACATATTCTTCCCCAAAACACAAATTAGGTTTCTTCTACAAAGTGCCATTAAACAGAATTTCTCACATAGCTACACAGCTCCCACAGGCAAGGCCATGAATTATTGCAAAGCCTCAAGTAAATCTAAACTCTTCCCCTCCTCCCATGCAGTTCAGCAGAGATCCTCAGGGTGGGATTTCTCTGGGACGAAAAGTGAGACTCTGAAGTTTTTGGAAAAAGAAATCCCTACAAGCAAGGTCTCAAAAGAACATGGATTTCAATGAAAAGGTCTTCACCAGCCACATAAACATGCAAAAAGAAATGCAGCAGCCGAGGAGTCTGAGGAAAAAGGGAAATACTGCCAGTGGGTAACAGAGCACAGAAGTGGTGAAATTCGGCCACGACAAGCCAAAACAATCCTTATGCTGTTACAGGAGGAGCTCTGTGATCTTCCAGGTCTGACTTAATCTAAACTAAGGTCCCTTTGGAGAGCAGTGGAATCCTGCTGAAGCCTCGGATATAATGACATTTATACCCACACAAAGTCTGATTCCAGTGCCACAGCACAGAGGCCTCAGCACAAGCAGGAACGAAACATTTCTCACTGCAAAGCTGGAAGGATCCTGAGCTTTATCTGGGATGTACACACGGGAGCAGCTGGGACCTGCTCTGTCTGCTGTGGGAAGCTGAGATGTAAACCAAAGGTCCTGTGGGAAGGACCTGCAGGAAAACATCAGCTGCAGGGGGCAGTGGGTTTGATTTCTCTCTGTTTAGTTTTAAAAATATATCACTTTGATAAACCTTCATTGCAGGTGTCTGCATTTCTGATTCTGCTATGACAAGGAAATGTATTCTGGTTGCACTGGTATTCTGAGACACCAAAGCAAACCAGCTTAGTTTAAAGCAGATGCCTTTTGATCCAGGTGACGGAGAATAAGCAGCACATTAAGGACAGCATTCCAAATTCACCCTGGTGTAGCTAAAATAAAAATTTTACAGAAGCAACTAAATCTGCAAGAATAAGCTAACTTCCTGTGACAGGCACCCCAAGGAGTTTACTGATTCTCAAACCTACGTGTGGACAATTTCTATGTCTGCTGTGCTTAATTTATTAGCATAAGAGATTAAAGTTGCCACAGGTGTTTGAAATAGTTCCATACACTTTGACCGCAAGGACTCCCTGGGGGGTGCCTGCTTTTCAGAAACCACTTACTTCCAAGGAATTCAGCCCTTTGGCAGATTTAAGAGGGGGCATGTCAGCAGAGCAGAATGCAGTGACAGGATGATTGTCTGCTAATTGCAATATAAACTTAGAAGATGGTTAAGGAGGCATTGGAATAAAACAGCATAGAGGGTCTGATGGTATGCACATGGAAGTATTTTTTTAAATACTTTGGAAAATAATCTTGATTAAATTAAAGACAGACTTAACCCATGGTTATATTAAGGGAATCAATCTAAAATGTTTACATAGGGGTATGATGACACTGGGAAGAAAACAAAGAGCAAATAAACAAAAAGAGGCACAGCATTTGGACAGAAATCCTAATTTCCCTTTCCTTCTACATCTTCCATGTCAGCTGCCAAAGCTGACTGTCACAGGCCTGTGGGCTCCCATAAATTTCGTCAGAACAGGGCAACAGAAACATCCCAGATTAGAAAAGTCTGTTAGTACCCCATTAAATTCCCTCAGCGAGAGTGCCTCATTTCCCCAGGCCTATCAAAGCCTCTCCAGTAAAAGGCTAAAATCTCTTTATGTATGAAAATATCCAGCAATGCTGTCACCTTCTTATGTGAACACATACAGTCTCAAAACAAAACAGGAGATGCAGATGGAGCTTCACCGGCCCTTCTGCCTGAGACGTGATTACCTACACTGCTGAAAGAGGGCACACGAAAGAAAGGCTGAACTTAGTGCATAACGAAATAGCAAAGATGAGACAGGGTAGAGGGAATGGCATATATTTAATATTTAGGAAAATAATTTTTTTTAAAAAGCTCAACTGTTGTAAAACAAGCGTGAATCTGCCTTTGCACATATTGCAATAAATGCTTCTAATAAAACAAACTTATTTTGTAAAAAATAAGTAACTTAAACTAAGGGAAGTGTGCACATTTTCTCTGGAGTAAATTCATTTCCTCAGATGCATGGGAAAATAGAAAATTCTACTGCTGTAGCAGTTGCACAAAATATTCGCAGTCATTGCTTTTAATTAAGGAGTTCTGCAAGAGTAAAAGCCTGTTGCTAACTAAAACAGATGAGAAAAGGAGGCTCATCTTGAAACCAGAGACTGCAAGTGTGAATGAGAATCTGAAGGCTGATCTATATTCCCTTCACCAGTTGAAACCCCTTTTCTTAAATAAGTGTACACACTTAATCAAATGAGTCCCATGGGCACAATTTTGCCTTGCTAATATTACATTTTTTATTCAATATAATTTGCTTTAGCAAACTCACACAAAATACATGTTTATTTATTTAGTAGGGAGCCTTTACAGTTAACATTTTCTGTCATCTTCACACCATAGTTCAGTTGTGACATGTCATTAGTATTCTGAAACTAATCTTGTATTTTAGATTCATAAGTATTTTTATTTTATGCTGTAGAAATATCAGCCTGAACAGATACAGCTTGAGACCCTACCATAAAGGACAACCTTCCTGATCTACACATTCTCATCCTCCATTGCAAATCATACCTGCAGCTGAGCCTATTTAGACTAAAGAATACCCCTAGCAAACAGGCAGAGGATATTCTCTCTGCAAACCTGCTCCGCTTCGTGTTAGGATAAATCCACTTTTCCCAATGAGTGGCACTGAACTCAAAGGTTCTCTGGCAAGAATGCTGATGCTTCCACCAGAAGTGAAATTTATGGAGGTCTAGACATCAATTTGTTTCCGCAAGGAAGTGCCTGAAGTCTGCCACAGAATGACAACTCACATTATTTGCTGTAAAGTTGAACAGTTAGACATATTTCTGCATTTCCTTTCAGAGGCCTATCTGCTGCAGCAAAATACACCAAGATAAGAAAAAAGCTTTTTTGGCTGTACATGTTTCAATAAAGGCATTGTTAAGAACAGATATGCAGCCTTGGAGGGTACAAAGTGTTAACATATTTTCAGCTAAGGCTATTTGAAACATTGGTAAAAACTGACTACAGAATCCAGCTCTGTGTTTCAGGGCCTTGGCTTGGTTTTGCAATACTGCAGCCGGGGAAGAATGGCAGATCTGATGAGCCAGTCCTTTGTATGTATCTATTATAGAAAGAAAAAATATAATCTAGAGGCAACAATATTCTGCAAAGATACAATCTGTTGGTTTAAGATCAGATATATGAAACAGCTTGTTTTCAAATCATGTGTTCAACATTTAAAAAATTGACCTACCACTACACTAAGATAGCGTAAGGTGGAAGAGCTCCAAACCATGTGTGAGTCCAGAAACACCTTACAGGAAGATGAATAAAAGTTTCTGTTTGATGAGGAGAGGTGTACCAAACACAACCACACTATTTTCGGAGAAAACTGGTTTCCAAATTTTGCTTTTGATAGGCAGGAGAAACAAGTCAGGGTTAGACAAAGACATGAAGTTGCAAAGGAGATTGGAAATGGATCTGCATCACAACAGTGGGTTTGACTGCCCAGGGCTCCTGAAGAACATGGTAGTGGAAGACCTTTATGCCCACTAAGTCCAGACCATCCACAAATCCAGCAGCCAGGAAAATATGATAACTGGGAAGTTATCCCCTCCAGATGCTCCCACAGGTCACCAAGCAATCCCAAAAACCAGGGCTGACAGACCACAGGAGGAGAGGAAATGAAGAGCATCACATTCTAAGCCTCTAGAGCAGCTGGGAATTTGGTAAGTAGAATTCCTAGATGATAATAATAGGAAATGTCTAGTACCCATTCAAGAGGCTGAGGACAAAACCCTGCCAGGTGATAAAGGGGAAAGCTGCCTTCTGATCCTAAAGCTGAATGCATCAGCCAGGCAAGCTACCCAAGCAATTTTCATTCCAGCAGGGAATCATCCCTTGCTGCTTCTCTTCAGCTGCAAGAATCCTTGAAAGCTTACATGGCAACGCTGGCATCAGCAAACACAAACTTTGGGAAACAAGCTGGCCTCTTAGGGAAAGAAACTTGCAAAGATTTGAAAAATAAATCATTTTTGCTGTCAACATATCAAAATGTATGGGCAGAAAAATCTGCACCCACCTGTACAGAAAAGACATTTAAGGGGAAAAAAATGTTTTTCCTCTACCCAGTTCCACTGCAGCATGAACCAGAGGGGGGCATGTATGACCTCAAAGACAATGGGAGAAGCCTCTCTGGGGATGTTAGACAGCTGCAGGCCTATCCCCTACGTCCTTTGGAGGTTTTCTGTCTCTACAAGCCTACATTATATATGATATTAAAAATCTTCTCCAGCTAAGGAAAAAAAAACCCAAAATATGTAAGATGAAGTCCTTGTGATTTATCCAGAAATAACACTGGGAAAGCCAAGCAACAAAATGGAATAAAATACAGGACCAGAACAAACAAGCCATGACTGCTAAAGCACAGAGTAAATCAGTTTAGGAATGAAGGAAATAGTGATTATGAGAAAAATTCAGATCTGTTTAGGCATAATGGAGAAAAATAATGTATTTAATGGCCTTCAAAAGATTTCCAAATTTTCTTGTTTCCAATTTTTTTACAGAAAATAGAATAGCATTTCTGCAGGCCTTCCTTTCTAAAGATGTACCTGCACTTACAGTCTAAAGTATCTTAACTTTTTAGTTTCAGCAGCTCTGAAGACAGCTGTCTCAATATTTTCAGACTTGCCCATTCATTAAATGAAAGTGCTTTGTGTGCATTTCTCACCATTTCACACAATTAACTAATTGAATGGTCTCCAAAAGGAGAAGATTGCAACTATCTTTCATGAAATGTTAGACAACCTGCTAGGTCACCCAGCCTGGGCTGCCTTCCTGTTCTCTTTCATCCCTTTGGTCTTCTGTCATATCAGTGGTTAACTGAACATCTGTATTTACAGATTTCATCCACAGACTTCTAGGTAAGCACAGAAAGAACTGTCTAAACAAAAATATGACATGCAATCAGAAAAACTCCCAAAAAACCTTAAAAACCCATAAGGATCATATCTGAATATATATCATAATTTTACATGCCCAACACCATAAATCTCCCAAGATGAGAAATAACTCTCTTTGCTCTTTGTCAAGGTGCAGCAGAGCATTTGATTCCCACATCTTGAGATCTTATTTCCTGAACTCAGGGAGAATCCAGACATTAGCCTACAAATGACTGGCTTCAGGCTCAATCCTTCATGGAAATATCCCACAGCAGGGAACCTATTTGCCAGCCCCTGCCTCCAACCCCAGCCAGAAAAGGCTTACACAGGAGAACCAGAGGATGCTAAATGTCTAGGTTCCTCTTGCAGAGGAAACTTCTTAATAATTAACATTAGATGAGATTTGGAGTGAGATTCAATGGTCCCAAATGAGGGACGGAAAGAAGAAAAAGAAATTAAAGGAGAAAACAACTCACAGCCCTGTGACAGTAAGAGAGAGAGGGAGATGATCTCCTTGCTGTCAATGCTGCTGAGTGTTTTTCTTAGCTAGATCCAGAGTGCCTTCTGCTCCAAAAGAGGGGTTGTGTGCCGGAGCTCGCAGTCTTCTGACCCTTGGATTATAATTTCTCATCGCAGAGCTCCAGCAGCACGCAGCACACAGCAACCAGGAACAACCACCTCCTTTCCTTTGGCTCCTCCCAGGGCTTGATTTATAGGGCTTGTGCCCGCCCTGCAGCCACAGCTGTTTGTAGGAGGTTAATGAGTACTTTAGGTTGGGGTGGTCTTAATTAATAATTGGTTCCTGGTGTGGATCCTGGTCTTGAGTGAGAGTTTGGCTAGTGCATACCAACAGGGTTTAAATACATTATACAACAGGGTTGCCCAGCTGACAGAGCACACACTCGCTCATCTGATGGATTCTCGCGCTCTCTGACCGGGCAGAGCACTTCTTGCCCCTTGTGCTATCCTAAACCCCCCCGGCCCACTCTGCTGTGCCGTGATTTATACCCACCAGTGTGCTTTCTGCTGTGCATCTGCAAGTGGGACAGCTTGAAGTATCTCTTGTTGCAGCCAGGGTAGGCGCACATGAAGGGGCGCTTCTCGTTCGTCTCGCTCGCCGACCGCACGATGGTCGGAGCCACTCCGGGCACACGCCGGACATCCTGCAACGACAGACACCTGCTAATGCCACGTGTGCGCTCTCAGCTTGGGCTTCACACATTCAGGCCACTCAACACTTCCCCAGGACAAAGAGATACTTAAGTAGATCCTACTGGAAACAGGCGATTTTATGTCATTCCACATCAACAACCTTAGAATGCCTTAATCTGCTCTTTGCAGAGCGTTAAAATTATTCGGAGGTGAAGCGCAGTGAACTCTGCTTAGTGAATTCTCTCACCAATGTTTGTATACGAGATTAAATGGCCCACGCTCTGACCTCATGTATAACCACACAATCCTGGCAGAACTCTCATTGCCACACAAAATAGTTTTAAGTTTATACCAGTGTAAGAGTTAAGAGCATGAGCCGGAGGAGTATTGTCCTTTTTATTTCAAATACTCATATGAAGTTAAAGGACAAGGAAATGGATGTCTTGGATTAACACAAACTGATTAACAACAAAACAAAAACGACTGTCTAGGTGGAGCTGGTGAATAGTTCAGCCTTAATGCATTTTGGCCACTGTCACAATGTTCCACCAAAGATGATCTCCTCCTTCTGGAATAATTGACTTCCTTAAACAATGTCAACCACTTACTTTTATTCACTCAACAAAAGCTGGCTCAGGAGCCTGTTTCTGAGAGCTTGCCACTGAATAATGACCTGTTAAACTACATACAAAAGGAAAAGGAGAAAAGATGCTATCTAAAAACACTGATGTATGTTGACAACACAGAGCAACACAGAAAAGACAGATACTCTGTAATGACTTTGCCATCAGTTTTAACAAGGTATATCTTTTACAGAGGTATTTAATAATGATATGACTGTCTCAGAAAGGGAGGAAATTAACTCCCATGGATGGTAAGTTCCTCCCAAATATCCACTAATTACTTAGTTATTAGGAAACAATCACATATTTTGTTTTAAGGAAATATATTTGAAATAGTAAAGTTTCAGAAACACATAAAAGCAAAATGTCATCTAGCACTTTCATATATGTAGTTATTAGATATAGTCCGTCATAACCACAGAAGCTTCACGTGGCCAGAGTGATTTGAGCTAGAATTTGGAAACTGGATCACATGTTTTGGATGATCCTGAGAAGCTGGTAAGGAATATTGCCTTGCAGATGTATTTCAGAAGAAGAAATAAGCAATTTTAAGTGACTGTGTCAGAAAGAAATGTTATGTTAGAGTTCAATGGCTTCAGTGAAGCCAGGACACTCACGTAAAGCATTTCTTGACAACACAGGGAAGCCACAAATCAAGGATGGATTTATAAACACCAGTGAAGTAGTGAATGAACACTGTAAACAGGCAGCAGTTTTGCCTCCCCATGAAGAATGCCCCACAACACTCACTTGTATGCCTCTAAAGACTCCGTGGGTGTGTATTCTGTACTGGGCCCCACAGCTGTACAACATGGGAGCGCTGTGGTTCTCATTTTCATAGCCTGCTGTATGTCTGTAAGTAAAGAGGGGAATAATGAAAAAATTAAATATTTTTCAGTACTCAGCTCCATGTGAGAGTTTTCTTAAGTCAGTGATAACATATGCAGAGCTTGCTTTTACAGCCATGCAATCCAAGTTCAAGCAAAATTCACCAATGGAAACCTGCTCTGCCTTCGCACCGATCTGCTCCCGCTGGCACAATGCACTAACTCCATACAAACATCTATTAGTATCCATTAAGGCATCCAGGGACAAAAAAAGGAAAAAAAAAAGAAATTGTCATAATTTGAATTCTGATGTATTTCCACAAAGATTTTAGGTAAGAGGAAAAAATTCACATAGCAGCACAACGGTGTCATGTGCACATGTTCACGTTATTTGTCAGTCAAACGTGGGCCTGGCTATTGCTAATATCTTCTGGAATGAGCAAAATGCCTCAAGTTTCACATTAAGTGCAGTGGATTTTTGTCAGCACCTCATGACTCAGATATTACCCGATACTACCAAGCAAGTGATGACATTTATAAGAATAGCAGTCATGTACTCATAAACAGAGATTACAAATCAGTGTCTAAACGATTTATCCCACATATCAGCTTGCAGGATGCACTACAAATTTATCCCTTATAAAAATAAAATTTTAAAAAAAAAACAGCCTATCCCTACCAGGTATAAATTTTCAAGATTTCTCATGCAGCACATTAATTTTAAGAATTTGTAACTTTTGGTGTGCTTTGGGGTTGCCACAGCCATATATTTTGTCTAATTATGTTCTTCAAAATCCTGTGTTCTCATGTCCTGAATGTTGGAACATTGCTGTGTCTCCTGTTTGCAGCCTTTTTAATGTCAAAATCACGTAGATACATCTTAGGATTAATTTTTGAACGAGCATGTTACATTATCACTTGTGGAAGTATACATTGGCAACGGTAAGTGTGCATGTTTTACACAACACCAGAAATTAGAAAGCCCAGAACAAAATCCCAGGGCACACAGCTAGGGACAAAGATGGATATGTAGGATGTTATCCCAGTCTTTGCCAAATGTTTGCAATAGCAATTTGAAGGGGTCCCTGAGGTCCAGACTCTCATTTTACTGGTCCTTCCATTCTCTTCACTCAAAGTTCATGTGCAGAGTAGAATTACAAGGAAGTTTTAAACCTCTTAAGTGATTTGCAGAACAGGCAGTGGAACTGGAATGTGGGACACATCTAAAGGGTTTGTGAACCTGGCTGTAGAGGAGGGGAGCAGTGTCTGTGAGCAGCTCTCCCTGCAGAGGGTGGGCTGCATCCCTCACCATTCGCCCCTGTAGAGACTGGCAGGCTGCTACCTGGCAGATGTGTTCTCTGAGGTCAGTTCTTTCACTGCTCTACAGTGCTATTTTCAAACCCTGGCTCCATCTGACTATTCAAACCAAAGGCTACATCTTTTGGGAAGGTATGCTCTGCTTATTTCAATTTTAATTCAATTTTAAGGTGATAGTAACGAAATAAGTTGCGGAGGGGTGGCAAATACATATCTCTGCTCTGTAGCAGTATCTGTAATAATAGATAAAGAAAATACCATTAGCTGATTTAAATAGATTAAACTATTCTGTAGATATGTACCATGTCCAAATAAATAGGGTCTCCTCTCTGCCCAGGACCCAGAAGTGGCCTTTTGCAGCCTAATCCAAGTAACAAATTACCATTTGCTATCACCATTTGATCAGCACAGGTTCCCCACCAGCATCAAATTTTCCTCTCTGTTTAAAGGCAGCAAGTCTGAACACGTCAAAATAAAAAAAAAAAAAACCAGAAGAAGCTGGGGAGAGGGGTGTTGAAATCCCCCAACCCATGGTGATACCCATGTTGGTCACAAATTACAGAGTGCATTTTAAAACAGAAATGGAAAAAGAAGGACCATTGATAAGGAGGAAGCTCTGCAGTAGAAGCTGTTGCTGACCTGTAGCACAGCAGTAAATCAAGGGTAAATGTGAACTTCAGCACTGGTCACCCTGAGTGTAACCTCCCCTTCACGCCTGTCCTAACAACCTTAAACACTACAATAAACAACAGACACAAAGGCAGATAAGAATTCCCAGGACAGAAACTTTAGAAGGAGAAGCAGGAATATGTAGTAAAATCTCATACCATAAAACACAGCCGCATTTTCCCTCCGAATTCTCATGGTTTTCATCTTTCTGTGATAATGTTTTTTGTAAAGAGCAGTCATTTCTGAAATAATTCCTCCCAGGAATAAGAAGCACAACAAAGACCCTTTCTGTGCCCTAAGGAATGGCTCTATGAATGACAGGTATCCTCCAGGTGATCTCCACCTCAATTTTTATTGTACAGTCGGGAAGCCTTCCTCAACATCCTGCCTTTTTCATATTTCCTCCCCTTATTTCTAGTTATTCTTCACTAAAACTGTACACACAACTGCAAAGCCGTGAAGATTAAAACCTGTTTTCTGAGCCCCTTGACCCATAATATACTGAGTCCTTAACCAGCTCCCTAGGAGAGATGCTTTAATAATCAGGAGCCCTATTTCCCATTTTACACTGGGCACATTTCCATCAGCATTGGCTGGTACTCAGCATGGCCATATGGCTGATGACAGCAAAATGGATCATGAGAGATTCCTTGGTTAAAACACTATTTATTCATTATGGAGCACTGTGGAATAATCTGACCTTAGGGGAGATAGAAATTAACAGGTGGATATTCTTTCCAGTTCTTTTTCTTCCAGCCTCTTTGCTCCATGCACCCATGATTTATGCCACAAAGTGTACATCACAGTTGGCACAGTTGGCTTGTTTCACATGGCTGCAGTTTATATACTATAATAAAAGCAGGGGTAGAAGAACAGATACAAATCTAAATCCATTATTAAACTCAAACACCTGCTTTATTGCATGCAAGAGATAACGAGCAGATGCAAGGCCGCATACACGAGGAATACAAGTAACTGATGAATTTATACCTGCAGTGCATTAACTAAATGGAAATCTCCAGAGGGTAGGACAGTCCTTAACTTTCATCTTTTCTAGTCAGACACTCTGTGTTTAACTCGGCAAAGAGACAATGCCTTATAAGTTCAGGGCACCAAATCTATACGTATAATAATGAAAAATTATCCTGATGGACTCTCAGGACTAGATGACAGCCTAGGCCTCCACCAAAGCACATGTTCTCTCTCAGCAGGATGGGCTGCTCAGACAACACCACAGCAGCCTGGAGAAGTGCCAAGGGAGCCACTCACTGCCCTGCTGCAAGTGCACTCCGAGCGGGCTGCGAGCCCGGCCAAGCTCCTGGGCTGGGCCTTCCCCTGCTCCGAGGGCTCAGCAGCCCCAGCAGAAATCCAGCTAAAACCAGTGGGATAACCAGGGAGCAAACAGCTGAATTAACCAAAGAAGAAGAAAAAGCCAGAAAAATCCCGAGTGAAGGCCAGAGTCACACTTTGGAGAGACTCTAGACTGATCCCTCCGTAGGTCCTAAAAGAACTCAGAACTAAGCGAGACCAGATGCAGCCAAACTGGCCTGCCAGGATCCAACACAAATTTTTGTTTCAGCAAGGACTGAAGGATTTGGCCTCACAGTCCAGCTCTGCTTTTGTTTGTAAATATACAACTGCCTTTAACTTCAATCGGAACTGCTCAAAGGCAGAAATGGACTATAAATATTTAGAGTTTGGGTTAGTTGGTGAAAAAAGGACTCAGTGTATTTCGTTCTCTGGATCTAGACAGCCAGACCTGGAAACACAGCCATAAAATGTAATTCTAGATAACTGCAAACAAAGGCTGATACTTACAAAGGAAGAGCTCCGTGCTGTAGAGTATTTAGAAGCACTTGCATTTACCATTAGCCCAGCAAATCCTTAACACTCGCAGAGTAGCTCTTTTAAAATGATTAATCTCGGAGTTGTACAGATTGTACAGAGATTAATAAAAATGAAGGGTTTACAGATGAGAATGTGTGATGAAAAACAGAGCAGCTTTAGAGAGTTGTATCAATCTAAGTGGTTATAAAAAAAAACTCATAAAAGATGACATTCTAATCTGAATATTTTTTAAAAATAATCAAGCTGCAATTTCTCTCTCACACCATTTTTACTTTGTAAAACTGAAATCGCCTGTCTAATGTATAAAGCAGTTACAACTTAATCTGAAGAGTTAAGCTTTTTATTATTATTTCATAAACCAAAAAAAGGAAGCTTTAGGGCACACTGAGGAGAGCTAGAAAATTTCAGATGAAACGTGAATACACATTGATTCATGAGATTCAGACTTGGAAGAATAAAAAAAGCCAGAAAGCAAGATTACATAAAACAGGCACCACATTAAGCTTCAATTTAATTGTGTTTCAATGCAGGAACAGGAATTTTAGGGTTTAGAAACAGAGCCAAAAATGAGGCAGAGTGAGGGTGTGGGCTAGTCCTGTTGATAACAGAACATAAAGGAAGAGAAGTAGAGTTAATTCCCTCTGCTAAAATATTTACCATCCTAGCACCCTGGGAAAAATATGTATGGAGACAGCAAAAAGATCCTGATTAGTTATATAGAAGATCCTGTTTCTGCCTGTTTTTTGTCTAACACTATTATGGAGGGTGGCGTATGAAGCTGCATTTTTATCTGTCCTTTCCAAGGCAAAGGAATATTTAAAACTGTGATTTCACAGATTTGAGTCCTTCTGCCATCCTCCATGAGAGAATCACCTGGTTGATGAGAGGAAGGCTCTAGAGCTTCAGGGGACCTGACTTCAATAGTCCATCCTTGGTTTGGGATTTTTTACCATTGACCTGAGTGGAACTAGGATTTCACCAAACCCTTCCCTTCAAAAAGAGACTGTCAGTTATAGGTGGGAAAGGGTAAATTCCATGTTGGAGACAGCAGGTTATTGCCCGTTTCCACCTCATCTTGATTGCAGAACTGAACTCAAGTAGGAAGTTTTGCACCCCCAAATTTTACTAAAAAAACCATGAAAGCTAAACAGAAAAACCTTTACAAACCACTCCTAAACAAGAAAGGTTTTCACTGCCTTGTTTTAGATGTTTTAATAGTGTTCTACAGAGATCATACCTAATATTCCTTACAGTGAGCCTGAGAAAACAGCAATAAATACCAATTTCCATGGAACATGCTGAGTGTTTAACATCCAAGCAAAACCAAAAGGGAGAAACCAAAATGTTGTCTGGTTCTATGTCTGATTTCAGGTGACTGCCAGAAATACGGATCAAAGCTTTTTACTTGAGCAGCTGAAGAGACAATTACATTGAGTCTTGCTGTGGGAAATGTAGCCACACTTCTTGTCTACCATGCTGTATCATTTCCTGCTTGGTATCAGTTATTTCTGTGCCACTTTTACACTTAACTCATCAAAATATAGAGGACAGTTTTATCATCCTGAGAGCTACCTCTAGAACCGCTGTGGAAGGAGGCAGAGTTTTTCATACTGGACAAATGAAAAAGCAACACAAAAATATGAAGGACAGAAACCGACAGCAAAAGTGTCCACTAATGTGGAACATGCATTTTGAGATGTCTGGGACCCACTGACTTTCCTGTGACAGAATAAATCTGATCCCAGCAGCTCCAAACAAAATACCACGAAATGAGGAACAAATCATCAGCAAATAGTCTGAGGAGATAAAATCCAGTCCCACAGTGAGGTTTGCTGCCTTAACAGGGAAGCTTTCCTTTCAGATTCTAGAAGCTGCCAGTTTGTGTGACAGCTCGCAGACAAGCCAGCCCTCCCTCTGGTCCACCCAAAGTTCAGAAGGTGACAGAGAGGGCCTGGGACAAACAAGCAACACAATTAACACATACGAGCTCACAAGGCGCTGCTCTTCCCTCACGTGAGTTGCAGGAGCAACTTGAGCTCAATCAGAGCTCAATAAATTTGGAATTCAGAACCCAAGTGAAAATCTAAAATGCAAATTCAGGCACTTGGACTGTCTGGTAGCAGTAATGGGTTGTCTTCTTCCTCAGGGACAACTCTTGGCAGAGGGAAGCTCATCTTAGGCCATCAGACCTCCTTTTGGTTTGCCAGCGAGTAGAAACATCTAGAACTCACGGCTGCAGCCTTTTCTCTCTGCTTCCCTGTTAACACCTCTCTCCCCTTCCCCTGCCAGTCCATCACGACGCTGTGCTCTGGCAGAAGACAACATCTCAGTTCGCTTCAGATGTCTCTCTTCAGCATTTAGCAATGGCTGGCCAGGATCTCTATTGCACACCTTTTACTGCTTGCCCACCTCTGCCTGTCTCTCAGGCCATGCCTTCCACAGATTCCTAAGGCTTACACCTACTGACAGCACTCAGAGACCAAACTCCACTGACACATAGAAACTTCTTTCCCCCAGTTCCAATATCCAATATTAAACGTCCGTGAAGGAAAAAGCATTCAGGAAAAACAGTCTTCCATGGCCTTAAAGCCATGGGCTGAAGCAGGCTCTGAGCAGATAAAATCATTGAAGAGTTTAGATGCCAGGCTCTTGCTGCTGATAACACACAAAGAGGGCTGTTCATAAGCTTGCAACTCAATGGGAATGATTTTCACAATGACTGAAAAGGACACAGCTTTGGCCACCTGACAGTATCCCTTGCCCAATTTCAAACTTTTAATCTGGGTTGAGGAGATTCTGGAGCTGATCACTCAAATATTGGCAAGACTGTAAAGAGCTAGAACCAGAATGATCTCAGATAAACTGCTAGAAAACTTCAGCACAGAAACTGCCAACTAACTCTACCTAAATTGCACTGCAAAAGCCTCATTTCAGCATGAACCCAGAAAAGCAAGCTACTGACCTGGTCTGCTGTCAAGTATAAAGTGTACGACCTATAAGTTTGATATAACTGTAGAGTTCTCTAACTATTTGCAGAACTTAATGGCAACATTTTCTTCCTTCTTATAATGTGCAAAAGTCTCACTGAAGCCAGGAAGAAGTGCTGGGAAGAACTGAAGGCAAGGAGCTAAACAGACACTGTCATCATTGGATAGAATCTAGAAGCTCCATATTTCAACAGGGAGATTGACTCCAAAATTCTTATATTACAGCTACGAGATTGAGAAAAGCATCTGAAACACTAAACGCCTGGGAATCACTTATGAACAGTTCATATATTTTAAAGATGTAAATCTTGGGAAGAATACCTTATGTTCATGGCAACTGAGATTGGAGGTACTGTGTATTGTAACTCTCAGCCAGAAAAGACAGATAACTATTTTGGCTCATATTACTAGTGATGAGGCTATGTCTAGCACTGATTTTCCACAGATTCTACAATCTTGGCCTATACCAAAACTTTCAGCTTTGTTTTACCATAGATCATTCATCTTGATTTTTCCCCTTTTCATGCATCCTAGGTCACATACTTTACACTGCTCACAGTCTGACTCCTGGACAAGTAAGAAACCATTTATTTTGTTCAGTGCTCCTTTAATATTTCTATTGTGACTTTTTTTTTTTCACTGAGTTCCCCAAAGAATAACCTCTTCCTTGCTTTAATAACTTGGACCTCGGTCAAGGTTGATGTGTTTCTCCATTTTGTAGGATATTTTCTTCAGAAGAGACAAAACAGTGTCTAATATTGCAATGACTGATCTTTAAAGGGTACAGTTTAAAGAGGAAATCAAAAAGACTTACGAAAGAAAAGTAGGAAATAGCCCTTTAAAAGAGAGGATCGGGAGCAAAGACAGTGAACTGTACACAACTGTAGGATTTTGGGATCTTCTCTAACCAGAAGAAAGCTCCTTGACAGATTTCTTCAGGCTCAATTCTCTCGTTCACTTCAATACAAATAGTTTACTATGCTACTATCTTCTCCCTCTAACCTTCAAACACCATTTGTGAATGAGCTACCCATAATATTTTTTTCCTTTATCGCAGTACAGCACTGTACAAAAAGTCCACCTTCAACAAGATTTTCGCATCTGTGGACAACTACACGCAAGCACGGATCTGTGCAGGCTTTTATCAGCCTCTCCTGCTCTTCCCTTGAGACTGCACAAGCTTAGACTCTGAGAACATCTCAAAGTTGGCAATACCTGCCTTCGGTGGGGGAGTTTTCAGAGCCAATTATCTCCTCAGAGCAGTGAATCATCTGCTCTGAGCAGAGCGGGCAATCTGTGGCTTTCTCTTGGCTAAGATCGAAAGGCGGCTCTGTCGCTCATGGCAGCGGCCGCGGATGAACCGAGGCGACGATGCGGTAGCGCTCCATCCCCTGCGGCCCCCGGGTGCACTGGAGGATCCTCAGCCCCGGCAGAACCTTTGGAGGCACGGAGGGTGTGCAGAGGGAGGCAGCGGCACGGGAGCGCTGCCCGCGCTGCAGCGGCCGCCACCCCGGCGGGGCCCCGCGGCGCCTCGGAGCCTTCCTGCCCGCCCGGCCGCAGGAAGCCGCGGGGGAGGCGGGCCGGAGCCTCTTCCCGGCAGGTGGGAGGGCGACAATGGCCGGGAGGAAGGAAGCCGGGAGGCGGCCGGGCCGGGACACAGGACGCAGGGCCGGGCGAAGGCAGGGAAAGGGAAGAGGGATGGTAGGAAAAGGCGACAGCTCAAGGAGGAGAGAACGAAGGGGCCGCGGCTGCCCCTCCAGGAGGGGCGCAGACACCGGGAGCTGGCCCAGGCACCGGGAGCGGGCACAGCCCAGCCCTGCCCTGCCCTGCCCGGTGCCACCGGAGCCCCTGACACACCCAGCGCTGGGCTCCGTGGGCACGGCCAGCCAGCACCCCGACCCTCAGCCCAGGCTGGGGCAAGGATCATCAAAAACACGGCAAGCTACAGCCAGGTGATGAGCCACTCTCAGGACCGGACTGTATTATTCTTTTGTGCAAGTAACCGCATTCTAGTCATAAAATCCAAGATAAAGTTAGCTCAGTAATGCAGCTACAGTAGGGCAACATGTTAGAAGAGAACAAAGCTCCTTACCCTTTCAGTGTGGATCCCAAGTTCATTTGGTTCCATGTCATGCATTCAAGCTGTGAGGTCATTTGGTATAAATTGTCACTGTTGTGAAAAGATGTAGAATTAGAACTAAAATTACAGCTATCAAATAAAAACCAAAACATCAGAATATCAACAATTTCTTTGTTATTTGTTTTATATGTATGACAGTAGAAAGTGAATTTATTTTATATAATCCATTTTATCTACGCATTATGCATTTTAAAAAATAAAAGGAAATAAAAGAAAAGAAAATCTGTGGATCGAAAAGTCACTTCGAATCTGCAAGCCTGACGATTTGTGAAGAGCTGGAAACGGAAACATAAAACTCTTTCCTTCCCGAAAAATAATATCGATATTGACACATTGAAATTAATGAAACGAATACAAGCAGCCCGGAGGGGTAACGCAAAGGATTATTTGTTTTAAAAAGTCAAATCTGTTAACTGTTTTAACCAGGAGCGTGAGAGACCACGTGGGTAATGGAGTGAAACAGCTATCGTGACTCGTGATGGATGTTGCTACATAGAGGGGCTTGACAAGCAGGAGAAAAATTGAGTGGCTGAGCGATAAAGGAAGCTCACCGCTGGAGCAGGCTCTTTCCCCGCCGGTACACACCGAAGGCAGCCCGGCGGCGGCTGCAGCCGCGGCTTCCCCTGCTCCGCTCGGAGCGGCAAACCCGGGCAGCGCGGCCGCGGTGAGGGGCGGCGGGAGGCGGGCACGGAGCCCCGCGGAGCCCCGGGAGCTCTCTCCCGGCAGGGCAGGTCCCCAGGGGCCGAGGAGGCTCCCCCGCCCCGGGGTGTCCCCGCAGCGCAGCTCCCGCCGTCCCGGCGAGCGCGGGGGGGGCGAGGCGGGAGCCCCCGGCCCTTGGGGAGGGCGGTGTGATTGATGCCGGGGAACCGCCGCTCACAATAAACGCAAGTCTCCCCGCTGATTTATTACACCTAAATTCGCTGGATTTACGCGGTAAATTTATATCATTTTGTTATTAGAAGAGGGTATTTTTTTCTTCTTCTTTTTTTTTTTTTTTACTTCATGGCAGGTAGAAGAGACCTAAAAAAGCCAGATTCCAGTGGGAAGCTTTTGCATATAAAAACAAATTAGGTGACTTCAATCTCGAAGTATGCGTAATATCATTTGTCAGTATCACTGGACACTATTATTCATTAGTGTGTCTGAAGTGCTATTATGCTACTACAATGTCCTGCATATCAGCTCAGGAATTGTTAAACTCTCCTGCAGTTTCCCCATTTGCAATAGCAGTCCGTGCTGGTCTGTGCCAACTACGTTTTGCAATTCCACGAATTCTTCCTGTAATGCTGCTGTAATTAATTCCTCCAGGACTCTGATTTTTATTAGAAGTGCCCGCCCGATGCATTTACAGCAGGAGATTTCCCTTTAACTTTCTTTCGCTTGACAGTTCATTTATAAGAGCCTCCCCCGCAATATCCACTTTTTCCCCTCCTTTGCTTTTTCATAAAGCAATACACTTATTCATCTTGTCACAGCTCGCAGCCACTGTATTCCCTGCCGCCCTTGGGTGACAGTGTCCAAGACAAGGCGCCCCGGGAGCAGCGCGGTGCCCGCGCCCCGGCGCCGCCGCCGCTCTCCGGGTGCCCTCCCGGCCGCAGCTCCCGCTGCGCTCCCCGCGGTCCGGCCGCGCCCCGCTCCGGGCTCTGCAGCGCCGGCAGCGGATCAACGGCGGAGCCCGAGCTGGCTTCAGCCTCCGAAGGGAGCCCCGAGCGGCTTTCGGGCAGGCCGGGCGTCGTGGAAAGCACTGGGAGAGGGCTGGGAGCGGAACTCCGCTGCTTGCGCTAAACCCCGCTCTGACCCGCTTGGTGTCTCCTGAGCGGGGCGCCCCAGGAGAGACCCTCAGCCCTCGCCCCGCCTTATCCTCCTGCTGCGGGGGGCTGGAGCCGGGGAATGACTGCGGGGAGAGCAGGTGCCCGGCCTCGGACCCCGCACCAGCCCGGCCTCGGACCCCGCACCAGCCCGGGCAGCCCCTCGGCGCCAAAGCCGAGCGGCGGTCGCATTTCGGGCTCTCGGCACGCCCCGGGTGGGCCATACCCGGGCACCGGGATGCCCACGGAGCGGCACCCGCACCCCCTCCCACGGGCTGCAGGTGGGATGTGTGCGATCTCTGCGGCCGGCAGCGGCCAAGGGGAGAAATTTCTTTTCTGTGCTGAGCCACGGAGCTGCGAGGTTTTTATCTAGAAAGAGCCGGGATTGCCGGAACTTCGGCTAAATCGGCCCTGAGCGGGAGGCAGGTGGGCACCGCCGGGCTTCGCGCCCCTTGAGCCCGGAGATAAGAACGGCCCCGCCGTCCGCCGCTTGCCCGGGGGCCACCGGGCACGGGCCCGGATTGAACATCTCGCATCTGACATGTGACAGAGAACAGGACGTCCCTAACTCCATTTACGCCTCGCCATGGTTTATTATTGACAGTACCGTGAGATGATCTCATGGAATCAACAACTCCGCTCAGAATCTCGGCTTTGGATGGGGTTTGAATGAGGAGGAGGAAAGCGAGGTCTCCAGGGATATGCCTGCGCTGATTCCAATCTGAATCCTTGGCCCTTCGAGCGGCCACAAAGAAGACACTAAAAATAACTTATTTTCATTACAAAGATGCTTTTAAAGAGAAACGAGAGGAAGGGGGGAAACATTTCTACAACAGGGATTAATGTAAGTTGGAGTGGAATAAAAGGAAGTCAACGCCGAGCAAAAAGGGAACTTAAAAGGAAACCAGTAGTAGATCATATAGAGTTTGTTTTGGCCTGTACTGCAGTATTACCGAGTTCTTGACCTCTGCACAGAAAGAGCTATAATCTGAACCGAGACTCCTCCACTTTTAAAGTCTTTGCAAGTGTGACTCACAGTAAATTTTCAACATCGAGCATGTTTACTACATTAAACAGCGCGAGGTAGAACAGTTCACATCACCGTTTTAATGGACCCACAAACGCACGCTTACGATCTGCGCGGGTTCGTCATCCGTGTCCAGCTACCAGCCACAGGCGCTGGGCTCCTTGGCAGAGCAGCGGGCCGAGCTATAAACAGAGACCAAGTAGTGGCCGAGGCGGGAGATTTCAGAGGTAGTTTTGGTTTCGGCCTAAGAATTACGGTCTTTCAACCTTTCTTTCTTCCCGACTTTGCCTCGGTACGGGAGAGAAGGCGAGCCTCTCGAGCCCCGAGGGCCTCCGCACTGCGGAAGGGCTGGAAGCGGCCGGGCCGGGAGCTGTCCTGGCCGAGGGACCCTTCTGCCCACGCTCACTCGCGACCCGGCCCGGCTCCCCGCGGGCCATGCTGGGGCGGCGCTCCGCAGAGAGCGGGGGAGCCGGGAGGGTCCCTAGCACCCAGCTGGAGAGATGGAGGGGGAAGTGACAGCATCAGGTGGAGGCGACCCCCTCTGCATCCTTTCCCTCTACTCTCTCGCTCCACCTCCGCCCGCCGAAGCATCACCCTTAGGGTCCTGTCGGACGCGGCGGACCCGGAACGGGGGTGACGGAGGGATGGCCGTCCCTGCAAGGCGTTGCACGGTGGAGCCTCGGCTGGAATGAGTGGGCGAGGGACCACAAACCAGCGCTGCTCGGGCGTCCCGGGACGCGCAGAGAGGAGGCGGTGCAGGGAAACACCGGCCGCCGCATCCCGCCGGGAGCAGAGGCGACAACATCTCCCGTTCCCGACCTCGTCTCCTCCGCCACATCCCCCCCTCCACTGCTAAAGGCGAACGGGAGCGCCTGCTGTCCCCGGCCAGTGGAGGAACGGCAAACTCCCCATTCCGGGGCTGAGCACCATCCCCTGAGAGCTTGCTGCGCACTCCGCGCAACGGGCGCCATGTGCGCAGGGAGGCGCGCAGCGGGCTTGGGCAGGGTCGCCAGCCCAAGCACTCGGATGCGGCGACCGAGCAATCACTTGGCAAAGCAGGGCTGTCGAACCTGGCCTGAACTGCGAAAACCAAAAGAAATCTTCGAGAAGGAGGAGCGGAATAAATACGGTCTTGAAAAAAAAATCGCGATTTTGCCAAATCAAGATAAATATGGATAAGGACAGTGAGGTCGTTTTCAGGGCGTTGGCCATGTGGCAAATGAGCCCCGCCCGTTTCTGTGCCGCAACGACTCATCCACTTTCTAGACCACACTTTCCAGGCGGTTCTGAACGCGCTCGGTAGGACACAAGGAGAGGCCGCGCCGAGCTCAGCCACCTGTGCGCGCCTCGATGCGGGAGCAGGCTTTGTGCGGCTGGGGCTGCCCGCGGCGGGGAACAAGCTCTGCCTCACTTACACCCCCACACATCAATATTGGCTCCTGCGAGGTTTAAAGGCTTAAAACCTTATCTCAGTGGAGCAAGCCGTAAATCTCCCAGGGAGCAGGGCAGGATCGAGGCTGAGGTCGGGAGGAAATCAGTCCCCGTCGCGCAGCGCTGCCCACTCGCGCCGGGTGCGGGTCCCGAAGCGCTGGGCGGGAGGTGGCCGCGTTAGGGCGGTGACCTCTGTGCTCAGCCCCTGCCCGGCGCTGCCTCGTGGAGGCACATGGAAGATAGAGCTCTCGACACTATCAGCATTCTCCTATCGGAATCACACCTCCAGGTGCTGCCGCTTCCAGGAGCGGGACGAGGGCGAGCCCCGGGGCGACTTGGGAAGGCGGCGGCTGCCCGCGGCCGCTCGGAGCTGCCCTCCCCAAGCCTCCTCCGAACCACATTTATAGATTTCCCTGCGCGGCGAGCAATCTCTGTCACTCCAGCGCAGGAGTTCGCCCCGCCAATTATTCTGCAAGCTAATCTCTCTGGATAGGCTTCTTTCCTTCCTTCATTACCTCATTCCCTCCTTCCCTTGACGTCAACTCACGTTCATTAGCGAAGTGGCTTCTGGAAGTGACAGAATTTTGTTGTCTCACGTCCAGTGTCGATTAATCTGAGATGATATAACTGGCCTACAAGAGGAGCCGCTCGCGGCTTCCTTCGCAGAGGCACATTGTTTTGTGTGCGAGAGTTACTTAGCAACTCCGAGATACGGGACTGGCTCCAAGTTCACAAAAAGTTGAAGAATAAATTTTGGGGAACTTTTTTTACTCACTGAACACGTTGTAAAACTCCAACGCCCAGCCTCCATGTCAGACCAAAAAAAAAAAAAACGGGAAACCGCGCTTGCCACGGGCCCGTCTATTGGCAAAGGGATTTCGTTGCTTGCAGCAAAGCTCCAGACGCACCTTTCTCCCAGCAAGGAAATCCGATAGGTTTATTGCCCCGATTTCAATAAATAACCTCCCTGCAGGCCAGTTCCCATCACTCCTGCGAGCCATCGGAACGGCTCTTGGCCCGCAAGACGAAGCCCTTGGACGGAGAAGAGTTTTAATTGCCTGTACCACGCTCTGCCCATCACTGCTGCTCACCAGCCAGCATTCCCACATCTTCCCGGCCTCGGGGAAGAGCTCCGGGGCTGCGTGGACTCCCAGAGACGGGACCGGAGAGGAGGCGCGGGGCCTTGCATCCTGGGGCTCAGCTGGGCTGCCCCAAGCACTTCTCCCCGCTGCGGTCAAGGGCAAACCCCAAATTCGTTGCACCGGCGGGCTACGGGACAGGTCCAAGCAGTGCGGGCAGGCCGGCTCCCTTTTCCCAGAGGCGGCCGGCACCTGCTGCCGGAGCGCGGCTCCCCCGAGCCGGCCGTGCCGAGCCCGACCCCGCCGGGATGCTCTGCCAGAGCCCAGCGGCGCCGCCGCCGCCGCCAACCCCGGCTCGGGAGGGCGAGCCGGCCCGGGAAACCTCCGAGACACAGCGGAACTCGCGATGGAAGGCGCGGCGTCTTTTTTTCGTTTTGTGGGGTTTTGGGATGTTGTTTTGTTTGGGGTTTTTTGGTTGGTTTCTTTGTTTTTGTTGGGGTTTCGTTTGTTTGTTTGTTTGTTTGTTTGGGGAGAGTTGGAGTTTTTGCCTTGGTATGGTTTGGTTTTTACGTGTGAATCTTTTTTTTTTTTTTTTTTGAAAAGGGAAAGAATAAATCTGTTTCTCTGCATAAAGGAGAAGCTGTTTGAACTGCATGCGGGGGAGAGACCGCGTCCCAGCAACAACCCGCGCACAAGGAGGGCAGGCAAAGCTCCCTGCCGGCGGAGGTACCTGTTGTAGGGCGTCCGGAGGAGCAGCGCCTGACTGCCCGTGCAGCTGTCGGTCGGGGTGTGACAGCCGTACACCGGGGGAGGCACCGAGTACTGCTGGTCCCCTGCGGAGAGAGCAGCACAGAGTTAACCCTCGGGGCGAGCGGCCACCCCTCCGCTTGCCCTGAGCTGAACGGGGGCTCCAGGGCCCGGTCCGGGCAGCTCCAGCTCTGTGCCAGGCCTGCGGGGGCTCGGGGCGGGTCCCTGCGGATTGCCAGCCGCCCGAAAGAGCCCTTCGATGCGGGGCGCCGCCGAGGCAGAAATTACCTAGGGAGGGCTGCTGGCTGATGGGGTCCTCGTGTTTGAAGGAGTGGTTGGTGAACTGAGCGGCGGGGTGAGACGGCGTGTGGCCGTAGCTGGGGGTCCCGTCAAAGGCCACGGTGCTGTAACCTGCCGGAAAGAGCACAGCGGGGTTAGCAGGAGCCTCCGCCAAGCCCCTCCGAGCGGGCGGCGAGCGAGGGGGGCCCACGGCCACGCACGGCCGAGAGGGCTCGAAACGCTTCGCGTTTGTCCCACCTCGCCGATCCCCCCGCGGGGCGGCTGCCCACGCTGAGGGAAAGGACAGGGCCGGACTCCCTGAGCCCCTCCGTCCCCTCTGCCACCGCCCCCTCGGCACTCGCACATCGCAGGGCTGCGGGCGCAGCGATCTGCGGGGAGAGCCGAGCCCAGCCCGCGCCGAGGGGCGGAAAGTCGGAAGTCTTGTTCGTGTTTAAAGAGAACAGATCGGCTTCGGTAATAAAAAGGATGTTTTCATTAATTGTTGCTCATATTAAAAGAGGAAGATTCCCATCTGCTCAGTGTACTCATCTGGCGCTTCCAATTTAGAAGTTACCCTTTAATCTTGCGCCTTTTTTTATTTTGTTAGGAGCAGCTTTCTGAAGAGTCTGCAATAAAGAGGCGGAATGTTACATGCAAAAATAAAACTCCTCCTTTCAGCGAAAATTGCTCTCCAAAATAATAAACACCCTGTTTTGTTTCCTACACCGAGCAGATTCAGATGGAAAGAGACCACCTCTGCTGACCCCAGGCCGGCACAGAATCGTAAATCAGGTGCTTGGACACCAACTTTCATTAATGACTTGGAGCTGGCTAAACAACTTCAGCTAAAAAAGTAATTACAAAGTAATATTATCTCAGAGGTTTCTCGGCTCATCAGCATTTACCCCGAGAACCAAGCTCCTCCGAGAGTCACTCTTAAAAAAAAAAACCAAAACCAAACAAAACAAAAAACCCCAACCAAAACAAAAACCCAGCAAAACAAAACAAAAAGTCCGACGCGGGATGGGGAGAGAAACCAAAGGGACTACGAGCGCTTCCTCCCTCGCACTCCTCTCCCTTAACCAGCTTATTCCAGCACGGGCATCCCTCATAGACCCGTCTGGATGGGACGTGTGGCTGGAGAGTGATTTTGTCAGTCGACAGGGAGCACTCGGGACTGTTTTCAGGTGCCTGTCTCAGTTCCCGTTCGGTGCCGGGGGCAGGTCTTTGCTTCACCAACAATCCGTAATCACAGCGGGTTTCAGAGAGAATAAAATGGAGAGGCAGCAAAGGGATTCGAATGTTGCTTCTCCGTTTTATTCTCTCTGCAGACAGGCTGGGTCCAGCGGCATGACAGGACTTTATTAACCTGCGCGGCTGAGCGCGAGAAACGGAGGGAGCGAGGGGAGGAGTGAAAATATTCCTGAAGACTTTAAAGCCTTCACCTTCACGGTGATTTTAAGTCGGCCCTGAGACTGAGGGGCTTGGACAGGAGTGGGACTGGCTTGTTCCCGGCCAAATCTCCCTCACATCCCCCTGACCCTACGAGCAGAACTCCTTTCGCGGCGACGCGAGCAGCGTTGACAGGCCGGTACCTTACGGGCTCTCACCCCGCAGCTGTTTCTCGCTCCTTATCTCCTCCCTCAGCCCTCAGGGTAGAGGCTCAACCTACAACTCCCTTTTCCCCGTTTCCCTCTGTCTCTTTTTTAACTTTCAGAAAACACTGACACTTTCTACGTTACTTTTGGCCCGCCACAGAGTTTCGGTGACCTTCAAAACTCAGCTCGGAGCAGGACGAGGTTTTGGCCGCATTTTCCGGTGTTGCCTGACCCAAAGCTTCAGGAATGTGATAAGAAAGTTGAGTTCTGAACCGAGCTGCCGATAGTGAGGTCTCTTTAATTAGGGCGTTATCAGAACTAGGCCTGATTAAAATGTGCTGAAAATAATTGAAAGTTGTACATCTGCTGGAAAACGGGGCCCGCTGGAGGCATCCAGTTGTTGGAGGAGCCCAGCTGGATGAAAGAGGCAGGCAGGCGAGAAGAGGAAAATTGGGCAGAGCTTTCAAAGCCTTAGTTTCCTACCCCCCACCCCATCCCAGACTTGGCAGAAATGTCATTGCAGAGCCAAGGTAGTGTCTTTCCCACGGTCGGAGGAACCGTCTGAAAAAAAAAAAAAAGGAGTTCAACCTTGAAGAGAGCCAAAGCAAGAACATTTTATCCATCCACAAAAAAAAAAAAAAAAAAAGAAGAAAAAAAAAGCAGCAAACACCCTTTGCCGAATTCCTCCTTGCCGAAGGAGCCCTCTCTCTGCCTGTCACCGAAAACAGCTGTGGCTAAGCCCCAGTCCTACACGTGCTGGGAGGCAGCCCCGAGTCGAAGGGACCCCCCCGCCCCGCGGCGAGGCAGCCCGGCCTGGCGGAGCACGGGACGGAGCCGGGACACGGTCCCTGTTCCCCACCACGGCGCCGTGCCCAGGCTCCTGCAGGGCCTCATCCTCGGGGATGCGCGGAGCGGTCAGTGCGCTGGCCCCGGCTCTCGGGCCCGCACAGGTGCGGGTGTGTGCGGGGGGTGTGCGGCGCTGGGGGTGCCGCAGGCCGAGCACGGCCCGCGGGGCGCCGGGCCCGAGGAAAGCCCAGCCTGGGCTCCGTGTGTTGGGGCGTTAAAGGCTCCGTTCCTCTTCGGAGTGGTTAAACAGGGACGTCAGGACGGCGCGGGGTCGCAGATATTTTGTCCCTCGATAACTCAGGGCAGAATTTATTTCCCTCACCCTTCTCTCCACTTTCTCGTCGCGATTTCCGCCCAGCGATTATAAATCCTGTCCGATATCTAAAATCCTTTCAGATGTCTTTCAAAAGTCCCTGTCAGAATCCCTGTCCCTGCGGGCTCTGGGCCGCTCCCCTCCGGTCCCGCAGCTGGAGCTGGGGCCCCGCGGGGCGCGCAGCGGCTCCGGGCCTCGACGCGGCCGAGCCTCTCCCCAGCTCCAGGGATGCTGCCCATTTTCCCAGCCGGGACCGGCAGCAGGGCCCTGGCGCCCCGCTCTGCGGTTTCAGACGTCGGAGCCCGGCGCCGGGCGGAGCCCGAGGGCAGGGGCCGGGGGTCGAAGGCAGCAGCGCGGTGGCAGCGGGACCGCGACCCGGCACTGCCCGGGGGAGGTCCGTGCGCGGCCACGCTGCTGAACAACCCCTGCCCCTCGCTGCAAACATCGCCCAGGCCTCGGGCCACCCCTCGGCGGCCAGCACCGAGCGCGTCCGCCGGCCTCGGCCCCTGCTCTGCCCCTCGCCCTGCAGCCCGAATCGCCCGGACCCAGCCCCTCTGGGGGTACGCGGTTGCCCCCGCGGGGCACAGCAATGCCAAGCTGCGGGCTGGGAGCGGGGAAATCCATGCTAAAAGCAGAGAGACCCTGGCCAGTCATCCCGCTCCGGCCTGGCCACGCACCCTCTGCCGATTCCACGTCCCCCGAATCGCGGGGTCTTGGCTGCCCGACTCCCCTCGGTCAAACTCCCCCGGCGCCTCGCCCGGGGCCGGGCAGTGCGGGGCAAACCACTACATGCTGCCACTCCGGGGCCAGCGGAAGGAGGGGGAACAAGACCCGAGAGGTCTCATGCAAGTTCTCCGCACGCTGGCCCCTTTTCCCTTCTTCCCCGCGTTTGCGCCCGCAAATGTTTATACTGCAGGCGCTGGAAGAAAAAGGATTAGATGCTGATCCCCGTGCCACACGCGGATGACCCATTGCCCGGCCGTTCAACCCTCGGGAGCTTCTCAGCGCCGTGAGAACACCGGGGACCGCAGGGAGTTACAGCGCAGCCGGTCCTGGCCACGGAGATGCGGTCAAGAAACGACACGGCGCCCCTGTTTGTGCACTCCAGCCCGGGGGTACTCAGCCCTCCCGAGGTTAATTTGACAAAGGGCTTGAAAACACCAATGTGCGGACAACGATTTTCGGATTTAGGAGGAAGTTTGGAGGTTCACCCCCGCCACCACCCCATCACCCCCGAGCTATGCAGAGGGAATTGTTTCGGGCCACGGGCCCCACCTCCATTCCAGGACTTGTCCGGCCCGAACAAACCTTTGCGAAGGCGAGAGGCTGCTCCAACCCGGGGAGGGGGCCGGGGGCTCCAGCCCGCCTGGCAGAGCCGCCCGCTGCATCCGCTGCCCCACAGGAGGGGTGGGGGGCGAGCAACTCGTGTCTCCTAAAGCTCCCGGGAGCGACGTGGCTGCCGCACAGGGAGGGAAGGGAGGCACGGGAGAACTGGCTCGCCTAACCCTGCTGGGCTGCCGCGGAGAGAGACTGGGCTTGGTGTATACATCAGGCGCGGCCCTGCCGGGCTGAGCGGGCGCCTCCGGGGGCCGCCCCCCGAGCCCGGGGCGCCCTGCAGCGCGGCCCTTACCCTGGTTGCGGATCGCTTGCTGGCTCTCCAAGCAGTTGGGCAGGTAGGGCCCGTTGGGGAACATCCGAGCCTGGCCCGAGGGCGGCTGGCTGGGCGGCGGGGCGCCGAAGGGCCCGTAGCGGCAAGCCCCGGCCGTGCCCGTGAACTGGCCGGAGAAGTGGACGGTGAAGGCGCTCAGGTATTGCTCCTCGTGCGGGTCCGATCCGTTCCAGCTCGGCTCCTGCTTGATGAAGGAGTGCGGCCCCAGCGAGCCGTAGGAGGCCCCCGGGGGAAAGTCCAGGACGGGCGCCCACTGTGCCGCGGTGCTCACCGGCATGGTGCAGTTGCTGTTGCCCGGCAGAGAGGGCACGGAGGGCAGCAGCGCGTTGAGGTCTCGGACGTCGGAGCCCATCTGCTCGCAGACCTTCTGCCTGCCGCCGGGCAGCCAGTCTCCCCCCGGGCCGCACTTGTTCCAAGTCACCTGGCCCCTGCCCGCCAAGCCGGAGGCCGGCTCCGGCTGCAGGCACCAGGCTGGCGAGCTCAGCCCTTTGGGGGAAGTTTGCTCCGCGACGCAGCTCCCCGGGTCCAGCCCTGCGGGAGCCGGCAGCAGCGACAGGGAAAGGTTGTTCTCCAGGATCGCCTCCGGGCTTGCACCCGCTCGCAGCGCAGGGCAGGGTGCGGTGTGCGTGTGTCCGTGTGTCCTCGCGTGCGTGTGTCTGTCTGTCTGTACGAATGTCCGAGCTAGGGGGCCACAGCCGCCGCGCACGCCTCACCTCGGATGCCTGCTCACCCTCAACTTTGCAAAGCTCAAATAGAGGCGCTTGCAGGGGAGGAGGAGTCAGCCACGCCGATCCTCCATTCACACAACCTCCGCCGAGGGGCTGCCCACAGCCCGCTCTGCTGAACCCAGCCAGACCAGACGAGCGGGGGGAGGGGAGAGACAGGAGAGCCGGGGATGGAGGGGGAGAGGTGACTGTGGGAGAATATATCTCCCCTACACATCACTCCCACCCTTCTTCTGGTGCAAGCGCCACTAAATCTCACCCTAACGTTCCTCCGCTTTAGGAGAGACTTGCAGGACTGTGAGAGGGATCCAGGTGGCCAGTAAGTACGTGCTGGCCGACTTCCCCCGCCAGCTCCGTGCATGTCCGTGGGGATTCCCGAGGGCGGCGGGGTCGCAGGCCCTGGGGACCGCGCGGAGAAGCCTCCGCCCTTGCAGGAATCAGGGGAAGTGACACGACCCGGGGCGGGCGGACCCCGTTCCTGAGAGAGGAAACTGTCTTTCCAGGTGCCTCTCCCGCTACGGGAGGAACCTGCGTCTCCGTGAGCTCCCGCGGGGTGCGGGCTGCCTGCCCGGGGCCCCGCCCCGCACCCCGGGCGCTCCCTGTCCCTGGAGGCGCAGGGCCGCGGCACGTCCCGCAGGGCTGGCCGGGCCGGGGTACCGAGGGCTCCGCCGGCGAGGGGAGGGGTGGGTGCCCCTTGCAAGGGGCCCGGGGCCGGCGTGTCCCCGGCCCTAGACCTGTCCCTCCGACCTGCCTGTGTGTGAGGGGGAAGGAAGCGGCTGGGCGGGCGGGGGAGGATAGCAGAGCTGTGAGTAACCTGCTTTTGAGAGATTCACCTGGCACTGCTCCCGGGAAGCCCCGGAGTCTCCCTTTCCAGCCTCCTGGACAGCGGTTCTTCAGCGTCCATCCCGGGGACGGCGGCCGGAGGGCCCCCGAGGGCACTTTGCACGTTATTCCCGGGCTGTCCTTCCTCCCAGGAGACACGGCAGGGTTCGGGTCGGCCCTGGCAGCGAGGGGTGCCGTGATTCTGGCAGTGCGGGAGCCCACCTAGACCGACTGTCCAGGCAGGAAGCGCCGGGGCGGGCGGCAGAGCCCCGCGGGCAGTGGCGGTACCTGCGGCGGGCAGGACACGCTCTCACCAAAGGCAAGGAGCGGGATCCTGCCGCCTTCCTGCAGAACTACTAATGAATAATCACCCGGGGGTGGGGGGTGATGCTTCTGCGAGCAGGAGTGGGGCAGCCGCCGGCTCAGGGTACTCGCGGAGTGCGCGGGGTCGCGCCGGCCCCGCCGCCTTGTCCCTTGCGCGTTGTCACCTGCCGCTATTAGAACCGTGGCACCGCAAGCGCCACCGGGGCCACCGGCCGGCGACACCCCCGCGGCGCTCAGCCCGCATCCTCACCCCCTTCGCAGCGACAACAGCGACAGAGGCGCCGTGAAGGTTCACCTGCCGCAGGACACGCCGAGCCCCTTGTCTTCCCGGTGACAATGTACACTTCGGGATTTCCTTTCCCCCGCGGCATCAAAGGTTACCGCAGGCATCGCCAGCCGTGGAGAGCTGTTTTGAGATTCAAAGGGTAAATGCTACAACAAAAGAAATTTAAATAAGTCGTAATTGGTGTAGCCAAGTATAATTTCATTTTCTCTTAAAACTAATTAGTCATAACAGTCGGATTTTGTTATTAGTGAAATTACTTAATCTTTCACAAACTATTTTCCTATCATTCCCTTTTAAAATCTCTCTTTTGGTGCATACATCCATTTATTACAAAAATCTACACCTAATGTAAGTGCGAAAGATTTGTTTATTATCTTTGCCGGTATTAAATATTCTCTAAGTTTACAGGATGTGCCACTTCAGAGTCCACGGCAAAGTAAAGCACCCTCGGACGGCACTTGTGGAGGCAGCCCGTGCCCGTGCCGGGGGATCGCGCTGACCTCGCTGGCACCGCGGGCTCCGGCGCTTGCTCCCGCTCTGCCTCCCGCTCTGGCCGCACCGGGGCTCCCGCACTCCGCCGTCTCCCCCTGCCCGGGACCCGCAGGGGCCCCGCGGGGCCGCGGGGAGGTGCGGGTTCGGGAGAGGGGCTGCTGCTGGCTTTGCTCGTTTCTGTGACGGACCGACACATGAGGTTGATTGAACTTTAAAGGTGTTTCACAGCCTAAACGATTTTATGATTGATTCTATGATCTCCGGCTCTACGATGGACACCGTACATACAGGAATGGAAGTCTTTGGCCAGCCTAGGCGGGGTATTTAATTTCCCATGAAAGCTAGAGCTCTCTAGGAGCAAACAGAAAATGCGTTTCCCGTAGTGGGCTGTTTTTCGAGCTAGCGTGGGGGTTTTCTCTTTTCTTGAAATAACCTAGCTTGATAAATCATCTTGAAAGGGAAAAATGTTTTCTTGATCACTTAGCTCTGCATTATTCCACCTGGGAGGAAGAACTGCCGAAGTCTTTCCAAATCTTCGCCTCTCGCACTTTCCAGCAGTGAAACAAGACGACCCCTTGGCCATCAGTGCATCCTTCCTCCCCGCGGCTGCCAGCAACCCCGGCGAGGCTGGGGGGGACTCCGGGGCTGCCAGTTCAGCTCAGCTCCGCTCAGCTCAGCTCCGCTCAGCTCAGCCCTGGGCTGCGCCAAGTCCCGGCACCTGCGCCCTCCCGGGCCACCTCAGCCGTGCGGGACACGGAGCGCGCCCGCCGCGAACGCGTCCCGGGGGCGTCCCGGGAGAAATCCTCAGCAGCGGAGCCTGAGGAGGGGGAGGAAAGCCTGGACTCTTCTATCTCGGGACGGGCCGAGGACTTTTGGGAAACGGCCAGCGTCACTTTCCGCAGCCATTCCCGTCTAGCCAGCGCCAGGGAGAGCGCAGAATCTCCCGGCCCGCTGCACTCCTCTAACACGCTGGCAGCAGCTCCCCTCGGGGGCGCGCGGCATGCCGAGAGGGGCTGCTCCCTCCGTGCTGGAGGCATTTGCCTGCCTCTTCCCCAGACATCCCGACCCCGATTCCAGTCATACTCCGGCGTAAATCGCTCCAGGTCTCGCACACCGGGCGCCCGCGTCCGGGCTTGGGTGCCCAGTTGAAAGCAATGGCCAGGGAGATGGCGGTTCAGGGACAGCATCTCCTTTGTCAGTGTCCAGAGCCAGGCGGTTCGGAGCATTTTGCCCTGTCCCCTCCAAACACGGTCCGATCCAAATCTCTGACAGGCTTCATTGCCCGCTGCTCCATAGCTGAGGTAATTCCTGATAATGCTCAATCTTCGATTGTGCTCGAAGGCACACTCTGCAAGATTAAACAATAGCTGGAGGAGGATGATTCTACTGAGAGTCACACTCGAGCCCAAGAAAAACGGGCTCGGGAACCTGCTTCAACCTGAGCACCGCTGCGGCACCTCCCCAGGCGACGTTTTCGCGTTCCGCTCCCCTCTGCCTTGCTAACCAATTAAGGGACCGGTAATTCTTACTAAACTCCTAAATGATCCCCCCGCGGTTCGGAGGTGGGCGAGACAGACTGAAACAGAGATAAATCCCCAGCCCTTCCCCTCCTGCTCACGCTGCTCACAGCACGCAGGAGGACCTGTCTGCTTTCACTCAGGGAGCTGATCAGAGTTTGATTATTTGAGTGCCAAGAGCAGCAGAAACAAAGCTGCGAAGCATCTCCAGGAGCTCAGGGAGCAGAGGGGAAGGAACTCATCACGGCGGGCCCAATCCCGCATTTCTCGCTGCCGAGCGCTGCGGGCACCACCGGGAGCCGGGAGCCGCCGGCAAGGCGGGACCAGCCTTCCCTGTCCGGGCTGACGGGGGCACTGGAACGCTTTCGAGCTGCGTAGAGGCTATTTTGTTTATCCTTTGAGGCTAAAAGAGGGGGCTTTTGATGCACAGAGAAGCAAAGGTGCGTGACCTCTCCCCGTCTCTCCGCTGACGGGAGCGGGGCACTGCTGGGTGGGGCGCTGCGACCCCTCCGAGGCGCGGAGCCCGCGGGGATGGCGAACAGCCATCGACGGCGAGCAGCCGCACCGGGGCTGCGCGGCGGGGAGCCCCAGCCCCCGCGGGGTCCTGCACATCTCCCTTCGCCCCGGCTCTTCCTCCGCTCAGCCGGGGCAGCGCGGCCCGGGGCAGCCGCCCCAGCGCCGAGACCGCCGTGCAGCGGCGGCGGGCGGCGGGCGGCGGGCCGCGGGCCGGGCCCGGCCGGCGGGGCTCGGGCCATTATTGTACCGTAAATCTTGGAAACGCTGGAACTAATTACGGAGAGGATATGTCTCAATTTGTTCCGCATTAGTGCCGCGCCGGGACGCAGGCACCGAGCACGGGAAATTGATGGGCCCGGCCCGGCCCAGCCCCGCAGAGACGGCGGCCCTGACCCCGCGTTCAACCCGGGGGGCGGCCCCGCTCCGCCTCCCGCACCTGCGGGGCCCCGAGGCCGCCGCCGTGCCCAGCCCGCCCCCGGGCGATGCCCGCTGCAGCGCCGAGCCTGCGAGCGGGGCTGCGGCCAGGAACGAGGTACCACGCGGGCTCCGGGAAATTTATTAGCGTGCTGCTAGGACGAGGCTCGGTATAAATCACCGAGCTGTATAGGGCCATAAAGCATCCCTGTGTATCCCGCCCTCGGCGGGGTTCTGGTGAATAGGAGTTCATGGAAAGCTGGGTATCAGTAACATCTTTCAGATCTGGAGTATGTGACGTTTTTAAAGTCTTAGATATACAATGGGATATACTTACGGAGCAGCTAAAACTATTACATAGTTTTTTTATAGGTACTTGGTACTTAAATACAAAAGAAATTTTGGGGAAAAAAGCTCTTAGGTAATATGCTCAGTTCTCAGCATTTCCGCTAATGGCTTTGAAAGTAATAAAATTATTATTTTGGTAGGAGAAAATAAAAATATTCTAAAACGTCATACATTATAAATGGGTGTATGGTAACTGAGATCTAAGGAATTAATTTCTCCCAGGTCATAGAACGCAGATCCCACTGTAAAGGCACACTGAACTCTAAATGTAATAATAGAGAAACACATCAGTAACAACACCCGGCATCAACACTAATTCAAATAATTCTTTGAGCCACCTGGGACACCATCTTTGAATATGGATACACACTGGAAATGTAAACCAAACATTCCTATATTCAGAAGAATTATAAAGGCTCCAGCTGAAGAGGACACACTGCAGTATCCCTGGTACCTCATGGGTAAGGTAAAGCACCCACAGCCTCAGGTCTCACTAATTCTTGGGTATTACAGGACAGGGACAGAAGATGAATTGTCCTTTACCAATTTCTTCAGCAGATTGGCCATAGCATGTTTTCCAAAACACTAACCGTCCATGCCTTTTATCTACCAACTTAATTCTTTAACAAACACACTTTAACAACACAAGCAAAGTCCAAATCTCCCTTTGTTCTTGCAAAGCCCTTTTGCAGCCCTGTGCATAAATTCACTCCTCACCAGTTGTCCTCAGTGGGAAACAAGAGGACTCCAGCAGCTGCTCTGTCTTAGCTGGGGATCTAAACCTCTTTTCACTGGGTTTTGTTCTCATCCTACACACCTCAGAGACATTCATCCATGTAAGCCCTTGCCTAAAAATGCTGTTGAGCAAGTGTTCCCGCTGAAATCAGCACCTGAGGATGTCAGTCCACCAGGACTTGTACCACACAGTGGGGAAGGCCAAACACATCCCCCGCCTGAAGATGTTTGGTGAGTGTAGAAGACAAGCAGTGGGGGCAATGTGCTTAGTGCCTAAAGCAGAATAAAAACAAAAGCTCCTGGGTTCTGTTCAATACCTTCTGCACACCCCAGCGGAATGGAAGAGGTGACAGCAGTTTTGCCAGAACAATGGGGGTCCCCAGCAGTACTTGTGGAGTGCTTGGAGACCTTGGGTAAGCAAAGGCAGATGGTTGCATTTTGCAGCACAGCTCTGTGTGATGTGTCAGTGCTGTGATCTGTGAGGGGGTGGCAGGGCTGGAGCTGGAGAGCTGTTGCAACACGGTGAGTCCCTCCTCCCAGCCCCAGCAGCACAGCACAGCCAACACCCACGGCTCCTTCACAGCCTGGGCAGACATTCCACTGCCCCCAGCGCCCCAGCACAGCCCTTTGGCTTCCTTAGAAACTGAGCAAACCCAGTCCTTCATAACCACAGCTACATGAAGCTGTGTGTGTCTCTTCTCTCTCTGGACTGCACGTACTGATACGTGTGGATTGCAGCAATACACGCGAGGCAGAGAAGCTCATTTTACTCATCTAGATGGCTGGAAGCAACAGGCAGCAAAAATATACCCCCAGCTGAAACAAGAGGTTTCCCAGTTCTTAATTCTGAGGCTTCCCACTCAATGTGGCTTTTGGTCAAACCCGAAGCTTTACAGGCAGTCTCTCCCCTGCATGGGTATGGGACATCTGGTCTGGACGTGAGTGTGAAAGGCCATCTGAAAAGTCCGTGGCTTTAGGGCATCAGCCCAAGAGAGATCTGCTGCAAGCAGGGACAGAAGCCACAGAATCAAGTGCAATTCAGATGGGCTGCAACTGTCACTGTTTTCACATTTGGGACTGTCACTGTCCAGCTGCAGCCTCTGCTGACCCCGCTGCCACTGTCTCACAAAGCTCATGCTGAGATGAGCTATGCAGGGACAGCTTGAGATGAAGCTTGCAGGGAGAGGTGGGGGAAGAAAGGAGAGGAGAGAGGGAACCCACATGTTGAACTTGCCTTAGAAGTCAAATTTCTTCTTCATGAGATGCAGGACATTCCTTTCCCTTCAGATTTTATGTATGTTTGATTGCACTAAATTCATCTGAGTACTGCTATGACACAGGAATTAAAAGCACCGAGAGTTTGCTGTAGCTGTTGAGTCATGGGCACGGACTGATCAAATCTACTGCTTGTTTTTCTTCCTATTACATGAAAGCAGAGTTCAATAAAGTTCAGATCGGAACTAAGACCTATTTTGTGATGTCTTGACAAACCTTTCCTGATATATTTATCACATATTAGTCAGAAAGAAAGAAGCACAAAGGAACCCTGTCAACTTGTTATTTATGTTTTTTAAATCAAATAGTGAAAGGAATGAGCAAGTAAGTGTGATTCCTTTCTCTAGATTGCAGCATCATAGATTAATAGCTCTATGAACAGATTTGCAAGTAGCACCATCATGCTAGTCAAGATATTAAAAAAGTTTATGAGCAGTTGCTTAGTAAAAACAAGATAAAGCCTATGGAAATCTGATACTGGTCAATGGTGCATTTATTCAAAACATAATACTCACTTCAAGTCCCCATAAATCCTTTGCAAATGAAACTTCCATTGTGATCACTGTTCCAGATCTAAATGATTTATTTTTTTTTTTCCTTTGGTAGACATTAGATATATCTCAGAATGTAGAAGTTATGTACCTACTGATACGGAGTTAGTCATGCACCCATGAGGTAATAAATATTAAATTTGAATAAGAAGATATTTCAAAGAAGGACTATTTTCTACAAGAATTTTTCTTTAACATTTATTTGTGGATTAACTTGCATGAAAAATCTCACACTTCTGTGTGACTTGTTTCAAATTCAGGGCTTCCACAGTTCCAAACTGTGAAAGTTCTTGGGAGCAAAGCAGACATTGGATTGTGTGCAGTTTCAAAACTGAGTTCTTAGCAATATTTAGAATGAAAGAATGCTTTGGGCTGGAAATGGCTACAAAGATCATCTTGTTCCAACCCCCCTGGTGTGGGCAGGGACACCTTCCACTACACCAGATTACTTCAAGCCCCATCCAATCTGACCTTGAACACTTCCTGGAATGGGGCATCCACAGCTTCTCTGGGCAACCTGTGCTAGGGCCTCCACAGTAAAGAATTTCTTCTGAATATCCAATCTATTCCTGCCCTCTGTCAGTGCACAGCCATTCCCCTGTGTCCTGCTTCTCCATGCCCTTGTGAAAAGTCCCTCTCCAGCTCTCTTGTAGCCCCTTTAGGCACTGGAAAGCTGCTGGAAGTTCCCCCTGAAGCCTTCTCCTCTCCAGGCTGAACAACCCCAATTCTCAGCCTGTCTTCACAAGAAAGGTGCTCCAGCCCTCTGAGCATCTTCGTGGCCTCCTCTGGACCCAATCCAGCAGGTCTGTGCCCTTTTTTTGTTGGGTGCCCCAGAGCTGGATGCAGTGCTCCAGGTGGGGTCTCACCAGAGCAGAGCACAGGGGCAGAATCCCCTCCCTTGACCTGCTGCCCACGGTGCTCTGGATGCAGCCCAGGGTACATTTGGCTTTCTGGGCTGTGCGTGCACATTCCAGGTCCTGCTGAGCTTCTGGTCAGCCACCACCTCCAAGTCCTTCTCCTCAGGGCTGGGGCAATCCATTCTCTGCCCGGCCTGTGTTTGTGCTGGGGATTGCCCCAGCCCAGGTGCAGGACCTTGCTCTTGGCCCTGCTGAACTCCACGAGGTTCTCCCGAGCCTCTCCAGCCTGTCAGTGTCCCTCTGGATGGCATCCCTTCCCTCCAGTGTGCCAGCTGCAGCACACAGCCTGGTGTTGTCAGTAAACCTGCTGAGGGTGATCTCCATCCCACTGTCCATGTCACTGACAGAGAAGTTGAACAGCACTGATCCCAATTTGTCTCAGTTTCACCCTGAGCAGCAGCAGCCTTTGCAGTTTCTATGTGCTTTTGAGGAAATGGGTCCTACTGCTCTGAGAAGCTGCCTGAAAACAAGGAATGTACTGAAAGGCCAAGCAGAAGAGACCCACCAGGAAAGCAGCCTGTCAACCCGTTTTTCTGACTTCATGATCTGAGCTCCCCAGTTTATAGAAGCCATGTGGTCTTCACTGCCTCTGGGTTTTTGAACGCTTCTTTCCTAAATGCTCAAACACAAATGGACTCTGTCATAAACTTACTCTCAGAACCTCTGGGCAGAAGTCAAAATAAGTTCAGCAAATTGGTTGGATATCAGCTAAAAACACACTTAATTTTTCATCCGATAAACTTCTCTCAGAGGAACTACTGTAGTCAGCTTTAGCCAGACACCAGATCTATAATGAAATAATTCTATGGTTGGGTAACATGAACACCCCGTAATAGCTACATCTGCTTTATCATGGAATGAAAGTTCTTGAATAAGTTGGATAAGTTCTCTGGCCAAATAAAGATTTCAGAGTATTTAACACTTGCAACATGCTCCACTCCAACACTGTATCAGTAATATCAATCCAGATATTATAAAGGGTTGGGCTCAGAGTTACGAGGACATGCACAAAGCCATCTGCAATTGCCACCTAATGCATCTTCAGAGCTTGTGTCACTTTGGACAGTTCAATCCAACCTTGCAGTCTCCTGCCCTTAGCATCAAAAAACCAGGATCAACCCCACAGCCTCAGAGGAGGTAGATTTGCATGCACAAGCTCAGAGGAGGTAGATTTTCTTCAAGATCTGTAATATTATTTAGCAAGCCTAACTAAAACAGAAGCCAGAGGCCAGCCAGCACACAAGAGATTCTCTGGGCTGCCCAGCAAATCCAGGAGATTCTAGGAACCTCAAACACAGTTAAAAGAGGGAAGCACTATCCACTCCTGGATGCCACGTTATTAGGTGACTAAGAGCTGTGCATTGTGAGGCTCTGAACAGTCTTGTACAACTTTTCCCAAATCACAGAAGTCCCCTGGGAAACCTCAGAAATCAAACAAGATCTTGCGGTCAGGAAGCTTTTCTTCATCCAGCCGATTTTATTTCCCCTTCATCATCCCATCTATTACTCATTACATCCTCCTGCCAAACTCGACTTAGTTCTTCTGTCTCTCTCTCATGCTTCCATGTTTCAGTTACATATAGACCATTATACTCTTTCACACAAGCTTTTCCTATCTCTTATTCATGCTGCACACATTTAGTCCTTTCCATTTTTTCCTGCTGCCCTCCTAACAGCACCTCTGCTGAATAGAAGCACTCCAAATTGAACAGATATTCTACAATTATATTTGGCAGTCTCTAAATGTAGAGACATGCAATCCAATGATTAAATCACCTTGAACAACTGAATGAGAGTTCAAAGCCATAAAATTGTCAAATCGGGACAGGGAACTTTGGATGACACTGAAAGATCAACTTCACAGGAAGCCCTCAAGTAATGATGTATTTTAAAAAAAGCCCAAGTTTGCTTTACAGTCCTTGTCTCAAGGAATGTGTTGTTAGGTACACATCTGCAGTGATTTTTATGCACAAAATAGTTTAGAAGTGTTCTGCCACTGTGACATCAGGCAGATACTGCTAAGTGCATACTACCCTTACAGTCTTATAATATATTCTTGAGCTACAACATAATTATTGTTCCAAGATGTATACTGAAGTTCATGTAAAGGCAACTTTTTACCCAACTAAATCACTTATTGTTGAGCAACTCATGTCTAAGACATTAGAACACCACTGCGTTACACAGTTACAATAATTTGCTCCTATGATCATATCCTGCTCAAAGATACAGCTTCCACAGCTTTCCCTGCTAGAAACTGCTAGAATGTGGGTTTTATCCATAAACAAGGCAAGGTCATTCCAGAGCATTTTGCAAATCATATTTCATCTACATGACTTACAATTTTATAAGCTTAGTTTGAAAGACTTCAATTTTAGTCATCTGAAGACAATGAATATAGTAATTTATCTCTTTGAAACCCGGGAGCACTATATATTTGGAATTGGGTTTACATACAGTTAGTAAGTACAATTATCTAGACATCCATTTTTGCTAAACTTTATGAGCTTTATGATGAGATATGGATAATGGGGTGTGCTTGTGTAAGGTCCATTTGGGATCACTGAAAGTTTCACCATGACTGGGAGAAGGGCGATGGCTGCAGAAATAAGACAGCTACTACGTGACCTGTGGGAGCTCTCAACACCTGAGCAAGAAACATCTGGGCAGCTTTCAAAATGAAAAGGGCAACTGGCAGAGTTAAAGGATCATGAATACCCAAAAGCAGGAGACATCCCAGTAAAGCACCTGCATCTACCTGCTAAGCCTGGACCTCTGTGGAGTACGAATGGTACATAATGTGCATTTCCCAAGCCAAGCCCAAATATTTATGCTACAATTACATTTTTGCAGGATGGTTTCTGTCTTTCCATAAAGCTTTCCCTCTTTCCTCAACTTCTGTGCTTGTTCTCCCCCTCCCTGAATGCATTCTTGTCATAAAAAAGAAGGTTGCACACCACTCCAGTCTTTCCTAGGTAACTGAAAGGAGCTGCACAGCACAGAACATTTGTCAATCATTTTTATTCCAAAGACACAAGGTGCTCTGATTCCCTGGCATGTGTTTACCAGGAAAAAAGGGGGTGAAGACAGTCTTAGCCCTCCTGTCCTCACCATGGGCTGCTGCAGCACATGGCTCTGCCTCACCTCCTGCAGGACTCTCGGCTGTTCTCTGACTTCTCCCACTGTGAACTGGGGTCACGTTCTCTCCTGACTGTGGCCAGAAAAAAAATAGATGGCACAAGGTATGCAAGGTATCAGGCCCATGACCGCTGACAAATCTTTAAGTACTTCTGTGGATTATGTTGGGAGCGTATTCCTGGAGATACTGTTCGTGTTTATAAAGTCTTCTGGGGTGAACATTGCTCAATGGAAAAGCAGCGCAGAAATTTAACAAAAGCTACGCTGCAAAACGCAAAAAGTAACTCTCCCACAGGAACTGAAAGGCATTTCATACATGTCCAATGAGACATTAAAAATAATTATGTGGAAGAGTAATAGCTCCCTTGGTTGTTTTAATATATTTTTGTCTACAAACAAGAAACGTTCTCTAAACTGCTGCCTTGGCTTGGCTTGAAAGGTCTCTCGAACAAAAGCCCTTCAAGTGACCCTTAGATTATTAAAGCTCAGTAACAATGAATGTGGATCTCAGTTCAAACAAAGACTGTAAAAATAAAAAGACAGCAGTTTTGGTCTTGGAAATGAGTGTGCCTCACTAAACTGGAAACACACAGAATGTATTTTTGATCAATAGTCATCCCTCCGCTGAACAAACCCGAAACCTTTTGTCTAAAGATTTCCAACACTGGGTTTCTCTTAAACAGTAACTGCAAATAGTCTCACTTCTAGTACAAATGGAAAGGTTGGATTCCATTTCTGAATTTAAACTTCCAAGAACTCATTCAGAGAGCACTTCAGATCAACAAGGGACTTTTTTATTCTATTCTTAATGATTTTTTTCCTCCAAAACTTGCCGAAATGTCATTAGGATCATCAGAAATATTTGTGGTGAACAAAAATGCCAGCAATGCCAAATTAAAAAGCTTAAACACTCTGATCTGTGTCTCCCATGAGAAAGATACAAAGGTTGAGATGTTCAATGACAGACATTAATGTCAAATGCTAAAGCAGGAAAAGAAAACATAGGAGTGGGGAGAGATATACAGACCCCATAGAACATCTTGTTTTGAAAGTCATATGTCATTTAAATGGCCTAACTGAAGAAGTTAATTAAAAATATATTTTGGTGTCGTTTTCTGGCAGAACAAACACGGCTGCCAATTGATAGAGTCAGTTTCGCCCTTGTCAACTGGAGGCACAACGTTTATGTATCCCCTCCATTGCTGTGAGCACCAGTGGCTGTGCACAGCACTCCCTCGATGCATAGGCCAAAAAGGACGCTGTCAAAGCAAGTGGGACAAAATGTCAAAATCATCTCAGTTTCATCTCCTTTGCATCTATCAAACTTGCCCTTGCAGCCAGCGGAAGAACTGGAGAAGTAGGGATTATAGCCACAGCTGGGAGAACGGGACAATCTCCCTAAAGGACAGGTCCTCTGTCCAGCCCACCAGGAGCTTACCAGCCCCTCACCAACTGCTCTGGCTTTCCATGTGTGCCCTGGTGTTTATTGTCTCAATACAGACCTTCATTCTGCTCTCACTCCCTTTCCTTCAGAAGCAGCAGCCGAGCTCTCTCCCACCTCTGTGGCTCACCCATCACATTTTTACTGGGAGCTCCATTTGCTACTACAGTGGCATCCAGCAGACACAAGTGTTTAGCCATGACTTAGCTGGGGAGACCAGGACATACCAAAACTCTCTGAGGTTTTCATTATGGAAGTTCAGCACCACTGGGAGAAACTGTAGAGCTGAGCAGGTGGATAAAATTGCGACACATTTTCCCTAAACCAACACCCTCTATACATTAACAAGGGCATGTAATGGATGTGTAGAATTATTCCGTGGCCAAACTTTGTCTCTTCTTTGTCAAATTTCGGAACAGAAAATGCAAATGGGCTTGATATTTGTAATAGAGAAAACGCAAACAAAACTGTGTGTCTGCTTTAACAGCTTGTAAGCTGTAAGATCACTTCCCTACACAGGGATGCTTAATGACTGGAACTGGATTAGAAGCCCTTGCTGACCAAAGCTTTCTATTCAGCCTATTTCTATTCAGAGCAGTAAATTAGCTACCTTTGTGCTATGCCTGATTCCTGCCCAGGGGGTTAGGGAGATGTTTGTTCTGCATAACCATGGCAACAAAGTTGGCCATTAGCATCAAGTTTGGCTATTCCCCTGAGCAGGATTTACCCTGTGAACTTCATTTACCAGACACCAAGCAGCCAGCAGTGTGACAATGATGCATTTAATACAGTCAAGACTGGATTTGAATACAGTTATAATAAAAGACACTATAACCTACTAATCTACATTTGTATTTCCTTCTTAGCTGCCTCAATAATCATCTCCTTGCTCTTCCATTGCAAAGATTAATGCACTAAAACTCACCTGCAGAATGGAGTGATCACATAGTTATCTCAAAGTATAACTTTTTCAGTACATTTGAATTAAATTAAATATAGGACAAAAATTAAATATATATGCAGGAGTAAAATGTTTCTGAATGAGATCTGGAAATGAATACAGATGAAAACACAAAATACAGTTTACTGAATAGATTAATAGTTGATAGTGTCATTACTGATGGTTTTCAAAGCACTGACATTTTATGAGAATTCACAATCCTTAAATGCAAGAATCTTCACTTTGTTCTGTGTTTATATAGTGTTTAGAACAGTATGGAACAGGTCTGCCACCAGGGTTCCTAAACGTTTCACTGGTACAAATAAAAAACAGCAGCAGATGAAAAGTGATTATTAGAAAATATTAATTCTTAACAGCTTAGTTAACTTCTGGTACTATGAAATTAGGACCTGGATTTCAACACAATTTTGAGTTACTGATCAATTTTGCCAGTTGCATCCTTTTCATCTTTTGCACAACTCTTCTTACTCTAAAGTAAGATAGTTCATGATGGCATTGATGGCCCTCTGAAGTTATCTTTTTATTATTGTTCTTTCTATACAGCAGCACAGAGCTCCTTGGTCAGAAAAGAAACCCTAATTGTGTTGTGTCTCTGTACTTAACACCCTGCAGTGCAGTACAAAATGCTGGTCAAAACTGTAGAATGAGTTAGGAAAAGGAAGATAAACATTTGAGATTAAATGGGTCTAGTGAATGAAATATGAATTTAAGAGCCATCTTTTTTTTTCTAACGAGTGTGAGCAATCCATTAACATTGATGGCTGCTATGCTCACAAAGGTGAAAACTAAATACCTTTATCATTAAATGTGACATGGTAATATGTGCCAAAAGACTCTATCCCAGTATTCATTTGTGGCTGTCCAAACAGAGTGACTGGACATGATGCCTGTTCAAGGAAATGGCAAACTAGGGCTTGTCATTTCTAAAGTTTATTAACCCTTAAGGTGCACTTAGACATTTCCTTATAATATTTGATCTTCTGGGTTAAGTAAAGCTGAAACCTGAAATCATGCTAAGGTGAGGAGAAAAATACCTTTGGACTAATACCATAACCTTTTAAGAAGACAGCAAGTGCTCAAAGACAGGGTGTATTTCTCCCATAAAGACAGCTACGTTTGGGTGATGCATCAAATGCAGAGGAAGAGAAGAGGGATATAAAATAAATAGCATCATGACATAAGTTATGTGAAGCCAACACAAACTAGGCAGGACTAGCTGTGCCATGCTTTGCTTGTGAAATATGTAAAGAAATAAATCCACTGCTATTTAAAAAAAAATTCATATACTGACAGAAGAGTACTAACATGCTTACAGTACCATTTAATACACATATTTAGTTTAATCCAAGCAGTTAGCAAGTCTTGGAAAACAAAGCAGAAATACTTTATCTTGGTTCAAGCAAAGCATTTGAAGGCAGGTTCCCCTAGGAAATTAGGCCTGTGTGATTGCACTGCCAGTCCATCTGTCTCTCAAATAACTTCTCAACCTCAGACCTGTTTCAGCCAAATTCTGTACAGACATGACATTCCCAGCAAAGCTGAGTGAGCACAAAGTTCAAGGAACTGGCAGCTCAATAGAAACAAAGGGACCTACACCAGTGCCCCCACTAGAGAAGCTCTGCCGAGTGAGCTCAGCAGTTCTTTGCAGTTTGCTCCCCCTGGCCAGTTACTCATCAGAGCAAACTCCAGTCCGTGCTACCATTGCCCAGCTGTTATCTGGGGAGAAGTAAGGGAAGCGAAGGTAGCTGGAGGGGAGGGAATCACAGGGGAGATGGAGGGAGCAGGGGTTGAGGGGTGGGCAAAGAGCTGACAGGCAAGGATTCAAATCCAGGCAGCCAGGATTCATTAGTTACACTGTCACAGAACAACTTGTTTCTCAGTATTACAGTTCAGCCAAGAAACCACTAAAAGGAGTTATTTGCACAGCTCAGTTGACACTGCATTTTCAAAACCTTTATTTGCTGGCATTTCACATCCTGTCTCCACCCATGGAGGCTTGTGCAGGGAGAAGATTTGATCAATCCTCAGCAAGCTGAACCGAACATTTACATGGATGGGGAAAGGAAAAGACGCATAATAACATCACTCTAGAGGTGCAAACATCAGGTTGCTTTAAATACGCCAGCGGAGAACTTGTATCCTTCCAAAGGGGGATATTTTCTGTTTCTTTTCATCTGCACCATTGTCTCCTACATTTTATTCTGCTTGGGAATAGTAGAACGTGTGAGTAAGGATAGAATTTACTAAATGTTGAATCAGTTGGGATTGATTTAACCATTTAGGCTTTTACTTGTGCTTAGGGAAATGTGTTGAACTTTGAAGAAGTTGTTTGATGCCATTTTTTCTAAGTGGGATGTAAACCGATTCTCCTCCTTTTCCTATAAAGGACCCCATAAAAACTTGTCCTGTGACATACACAAATGGACACCACAAAAGAAAAAGCCCAGTTGACAGAAACCACCCCAGACAGACGTATTTGTGAGCAATATATCAATTCCTTGCTCTGTCAAAAATGGACTAGATGATATGAAAGTACCCAGGTCACTCTAGAATATGTAGTCCTACAAGGACAATTTCCCAGTTTTTCCCATGTGACAAGACCTGTGACACCAGCTCCATTATCACGGTACTCTTCGTTCCCAAATGTCATTAAGCATGAGTGATATCCAAAATCAGCTTCAGTTTTGCTCCAGGTAGGGCAGAGACCCAGCCATTAACAGGGCTTGACAAGGGCAGAAGCAGAATCATCACCAGTGAGTTCTAGTGTCTATCACATCAGGAAAATTAAAATGCCAGCTGTTATTTCTTTAAAAAAAAAAATCCCCAAAGGAGTGGTACAAACTCTTGGACAGCCTTTTCTGCTTACAATTTTTTTTTTTTTAAGTGCTGAAATTTAACTCCCCCATGGCTTGCTCCCAATATCAGTAGTGGCTGAGGTTCCCAAAGAGCATGTTCAATACCCAGGGGAGGGAGAAGTTTGGACCATTCTCCAATGCCTTGCCAGGGTGGGACTAGAAACACCTGGGGCTAAATTGTCCTGATAAACTTTCACCTCCCAGTGACTGTGTCTGTCTAAACCATCTGAAGGTATCTCCTACACCTTGTCCTGAAGACCTGGCCCTGAGTTACCATGTGGCTTCCAGTGGACCTCTGGGAGTTCCTTCTTAATTGCAATTGAGATGTGGGAATAGAAGAGAACAAAAAATACTGGTATGTGCCCAGTTCTCTCTCAGAATAAGTGCCCAAAGCACATGGCATTGCAGAGAAGAAAAGGGTCTTGATCATTGAGTTCAGATGTAACATGCAGCACCTTTATAGAGAGAAAAGCAGCAGAATTTGCCCATGAGCAGTTTTATCACCTGGGTTTCAATGTTCTGCAGAGGTAAGAGGAAAGATAAGATGCAGGAACCAGAAAGGACCATGCAAACTCACTCATGGAGCTGACCTGGAGGTCCCACAGTGCAGCCAAAAGTCTTTGCTGAAGAGAAGCAGAGTTGTTCCAGGAGTGTGGAGGTGTGCAAAGAGGTCCGGGGGGAAGTTAAAGATGGTTGTGGCAGATGGCTGCACTCACTCTCTTGCCATCATCTCCTGTCCAGAGTATGCCAGACATATCTCGGTTCTCCGGCTGCCACCCAATGGGTGGTGTAAGGAAAAAAGATAAAAGCATAAGGTGGTCATGGTGGTGAGGAACCTTTCACACCAGAGGATCCACAGCTGCTTTGTTGGTAGTGAAAGCTAGGTGCAATTCTTTCCCATTGCTGGCCTTCCATCTGAACAGCCACATTCACAGACCTACAGCTGACCATGGGTGAGCTGTAGGCCCAACAAGGCCATGATCATTTTCTGTTGTCTCCATTCATCTGGCACTTGTCTTCTTAGATTTCCTATAGTCCAGACAAGGACTCTGACAGGGCTAAACAACTCCATAGCCAGCAAATAAATCCAGAGGATAGCAGTGTCTTGTATGTCGGTGTCTCATATAATGCACCACTGACTTCCCATACGTTCGAAACAGATACAAGAAGAGACACCGGCTATGAAAATCCCCGTATGAGCTAAAGAATCCCTTGTTTGGGAAACAAGCAGGATTACACAGGGGTGTGCTTCAGCAGCAGACCTACCTCTATGCAGCAGCACCTAGGGCTGCATGAAATAAAAAGGGGGATGACAAGGCATTTGAGACATTACTTTTTTTTCTGCTGAACAAGGCTTGTATGAATCCTAACTCAGAACACCTCACAACTGAAGCGCATTTAGTATTTACCTTCTCTTCATCAGATGACAAGGAGAGGTGGAATTTTGCTGTGCTTCACAAAGAGAATGCTGCCATGGCTCTCTGCACAGCAACTGTAACCAAATGTTCCCAAGATCCAAACTGGTTCTGACACAAATCCTGCCATGAACCTGTCAATGGCCTTCAGCACCTTGGTTTTCCTGCTGATGCAAAGCAGGATGTGAGTGACAGTGCTGGGATCAGCACACAGCAAAGCAGAGATCATCCTGCAGCTCTCTGGATCTTCTGTGGTAGCATCAGGTAACTTCCTTAGAAATAAAGCTTTAATTCAACTTGAGTGACTAATATGTTCAAACCAGAAACTTTCCTGTGGGTTTTAAAAATTTAATTATATTCCATCCTCAAATTTTCCTAGTGCTACTCATTGAAAATACACAGCTGCACTGGTGAAGCTGTCAGTGAAAGGAAGCAAGAGGTTTTGGCAGCTGCACAGAGGGGAAGAGGTGAGGCCCTGGACTCATGAGAAGGCGTTGGAGACAGTTTAGGCTTGGAGATCTCTGGAGTCTGATGACATTTTTGGCGATCTGAAGAAAACTCATTTCATCCCCACCCTTTTGTGAATAAGGCAGAGGTGAGTAGGTTACCAGGCAGCAGGTCTTGGTCCCAGCTCTTACAGGGACATATCGTATGACCACAGGCAAAGGGTGCTTGGGTCCCTCCATCATCTGCAGGAAGGAGGACGTGCACTTTCCATCATGAACATCCAGACCTGAGGCAGTCTGGGAAGAGAATTTTTAGCTCTATGGAACAGATGCATTTGAGCCCAAAAGTGCTCAAGGTACATGCTGATGTTTCCAACATGGATTTCATCTCAGGCGCATTGCACACACAATTCTGAGCTAGTGGATCTTCTCAGCAAAGAACACGTTCATCCATGAAAGTCACTCTGAAAGAGCAAAAGAACAGCCTTCCTGGTATTTGCCTTCCTTTGCACACCACAGAAATATATTTTCTCTCTGTTTAAAGCACTTTCTTTTACATTTATGCAGACCCTAGCACTGGAGAGGGAGTCAGCAGTGTGGCTCCAAAGCACTGGCACAGCATAAAACACAAATAATCATTATTTAGGCAATTTATTTTTAACCTATATTTTAGTAATTTAAAATGTAACAGAGAAGAGTAAAACCCCAAAGACATACCAATATTCTAATAAACACTTAGGATTGTGAAATACCATAGAGGAAAAATAAATCACCACCTTCAAAAAAAATCTGCCTGAAACAGCAAGAGATGCTATTTCAGTACTGTGGGTAAAAAGTGCTATATAAGTATTGATAAGTATTGATTTTTACTGCTGTTGTTTCAGCTGCCTACACTAAATACGGTAGAAATATCTCCTTCTCAGCCATGCAGTACAGCAAGACATTTTTAACATAGCAAAGACAGCTTTCAAAGCCTAACTTCTAAGGGGTTCAATACCAAAGTCACAGAGTGTTACACCTTCACTGACATTAGTATCAGCCTGGCAGAGAATTGCAGTTGATATGAGTGTTTTATTCCTGAACTAGGCTTAATTTTAAATAAGTGAACAGTGTATATTCGTAGAGTTTCCCTTTTTCAGAGCTTCTGTCCCACCACCTTACTGCAGCAAAGCCTCACTAATGCCATTTCTGAAACACTCTGCCTTACACACACCTCACGGATGATGATGAACTGGTGATATCTAAGGTGCTGTTAATCAGCTTCTTCAGAGGACACGAAAGAAAGGTGGCCCATGTGCACCCTCTGGCACTGTGTGAACCCCTCCTGCCTGCTCTGCAGCACTGGCCCCTCCAGCTCTCCTTGATGTGGTAATGCAAGAGCAGACCGAAAAGAAACGTGCAACTCTCGGCAGTGTACATCAATGAGGAAACCAAAATAGGTTTATCAAAGAAAAATGTGACTCTGACCCATCCTTGGAACCAAATCAAAGAGTATCTAATGGCAGCAGTAGGTCTCCAAGAAGAAAACAAAGCTAAACTAGTTTAAAATAGATCCAAAGAAGAATACATAGGGTTTTTTGTTGTGGTCATTGCCAGCCAGATTATGATTGGTTACAAATGTTAAGGGCCCTTGAGTTGCTTGAGTCCTTAATCCATCAAACTGCTCATCGCTATGTGCCAAGCAATGACCTCAGTCAAAAGCCATAACTCACTACTCAGTTAAAGAACCAAGCCTGCAAGCTCCCTCAAGTATCACTTCTCTCAGCACTTGTGCATGGGGAAGGCAGGCTGCCCAGGGTTTGGGATTAGCTGATTTACGTGGAAGAAGACAAAGGAGCTCTCAACTCCGAGTACCAAATTTTGCATCAACAGAAGGTGGCATGGTGCACACAGAATAAAAAAAGAACAATAAAAGCCAGGGTGTTTGCTTCGCATGTGGGTTAAGAGCTGAAAGATCTGCTTCCTTACAGTGTGGTCCCAGTAAAAGATTTAAAGCAGCATTTAAGAAGTTGTATCGGAATTTGTATCTACTACCCCTCTAATCCTCTAACTGCTAATCCTCTTCAGGGCATCGCCAGCCACCTTGCAGTTACTACACTTCGTAAAGAGTGCCAAAGACACGTGCTGTTCATCTATATCATTGCAAATTCTCAGAAAGTTCACTCTCCATTCTGAAGCAGAGGAATCTCTAGCTGTGTTCTATTTGGCATCAATACCAAAGATGATGAAGCCTTTTTTTAAGTATGAAACTTAGCTCATCTTTACGTACATAAAACAGGTGTTCAACTACAAAGCTTTCTACAGTAGGAACTGTATAATAAAAGTGACCTTAAAAAACCCGTTGTTATAAGGATTTTGAGGATCCAGGAGAATGTAAGGGGAGGAGGGAGAAAGGAATATTTCAAACAGTAGAGAAAAAGTGTGGCTACATTTTTCACCACTGAGCACTTTACAGCAAAGCATGTCTCCTGTGGTAGGACAGCTTTCATGAAGCCTTTCACCATCTCTCTCTATTCCAGTGATTTCTAGTCTTTTTTCAAATATTTATCTGCTTGTATTTCCATACGTGTATCTATGAGATACGTAGATTTAAAAGACAATAAGTAACAACATTATAGGTTACAGTAAAAATACACATTGAGGTGCTGTACCATTAAATGCAAATATTTCCAAGGCAGTTTGGAGCTGAAGGCTGTGTCCACATTAATAATACCCTCCAAAAGGTTTTAATCTCATAAGCTTTCTGCACATCCCAAATTAGGCTGTACCAAATACAGGAGAGGCCACTCATATTATTCATTCAAATTTAAATATAAGAGTCAGTCCTTTCAGGAACAGACTGTATTTTGGCAATGAAATCTTACCTCTCACAGTCCAAAGTAGTATTTTAAATGAAAATTCATCAGAATTAAAAGCATTGGCAAAGTAAGTGTTTCGGGCTTTCATACAACCTTATTTTTAAATGCTTTTGGCAGCTAACTCTGTCTTTAAAATTCCATTGCAACTATGTGGAATTGCCTTCTATGCTGAAAGGACATAAAGCAATGAGAATAGATTTACCTCCTTTCTGTTTCCGTTTCAAGAACTCCTGAGGAATAAAACCTGACAGAGAGGGGATGAAGTGACTTGGCTTTCACGGCAGGATTACACAAACCACAGGAGGACAGAACCACTCTACCCACTGCAGTCCTTCAGACCTTGAGATCCTGGCTCCAGGAAAGGGAATCCCAGGGGAATCTTGCCAGTGGGCCAAACCTAGTTATGACTGCACCCTCCTATTGCAAAAGGCACTGTGACTGGAAACTGTGACTGAACAACCTTTTATCACAGGCTTTTCTCCATACACCTGCCCCACCAGCTCTTTTTCAAACCTGTGTGCCTCCTGACATTTAGGAAACTGAGAAGTGCAGTCCTGCTCTGCGTGGGAATCATTGTCTAAAGTAATCCAGTGCCCCAAGATGCGCAGTGGAGCTGCAGTCAGCAACATGCTGGACATCCATCGGCTGCAGAAAGCCTGGGGTTTGACCTGAGAAGCTCAACAGAGAAAGCAATTTAAAATATACAACTGCCAATGCAACATGGTGTCTTTTTTGGCAGAGAAGATAAAAATAGCAAAGAAACGACAGCTCTGTGCTTTTTATGAAAGCCTGGCAGTTTTCCAGTAGAGACTTAAGTACTTTTTGTACTTCGGGGGAAAAAAAAGGATGTGGTCCAACACTGGTCATACGAACCTGAGAAATATGGAATAAGAGGCTGGGCTGAAGCAGCCAAAGTGGTACCACCAGCTGCAGCCCCATTAATTAATGCTCTGCGGTATGTAGCTGTAAGAATGACCCTGATAATTGCTGAATACGAGCAGATAACTTTTACAGAACCGCTCTGCTTTTCTTACTGTGGTGTACTTACCCAAGGAATACCTTGCACATTTCCCCCGTCTCACAGGGCAGTAAATTAGTTCTAATTGCAGAGGTATGTAGTAAAAGCCGTGCTCAGCCTTCTGCAGCATTTGAAGATTTATTTTACAGTTTTAGGTTTTCTCTGGATGCCTAAAATTGGGGGTATAGGGACATGAGAGAAAATGCAGATTTTATAGATCTGTAAAATTACCTCTGTTTAGACAAATAAGTGTTTCTCTGCAAATCAAACAATGTAATTGAAAACTACAGTTCTGTGGGGGACAGCACAGTGCACTAGAATAGAGATTTCTTTTTTATTTTTTGCAGTTCTTCTTTTAATTTAAAAAGAATGATAACTTTATCTGCTTAAAGGGAAAAATATGACAGTACAATAAACTACTTTTAACATACCCTAGCTCCAGCTTTATGAGTAATTTTGAAAAAAAATTGCCAATAGTGGATACAGAGCAAAATTCTACAGCTCCACAGACTGCACTGACTTGTGCAAACAGCAGCAACCGCCTGAAGGAGCTACCAGAGTCACTGGGTGCAATCCTTCAGCAGAAAGAGCCCAGTATTTCAGATCCTTGTGCTACGCCTTTAGTCTCTGTGTGGCACTCAGTCATGCTCTAAGTCCTCTTTTACAAATATTTTCTTTGTCCTTTTGTCTCCTATACATTGCTGTCCCCCTGTCCCTGTTACAGGCAAGCCTCCACACTAAAATCCATCAGGGAACAGCAGCTGCCCACAGCAGCTCCTCACTCCTTCCAGAGCCCGATCCTTCTGGTACTCGTGAACTTTACAAACAGCCTGAGGATTTTATCTCAAAACAAAGCTGTTGGGTTGATCCAAGGAAACAATGTTTATCTCAGACTGAAGAATAAAACTTGCACGTCTTGTGCAGAAGCAGGGACACTTAACATGTGCTGCTTTTAGCAGTGAGCTACCTGTTCCTGTCAGGGATCTGACATACAGGGGAAATGCTGTTTTCTTGTTTCTCAGCAAGTGCCAGCGAGGAGCCATTTCCTCTGACCAAACCCTAGCACCTACATGCATGACAATAGATATGTAGTCTTGCAAATGAAATCCACGAACAAAAAATAGTCACTCAACTCAAGGCCAAACAGATGAAAAGACAGCAGAAGGTTTTTGGACTAGCTGGTTCTTCCGGGAATGCAGCTGTGCATTCCAGCAGGCAGCAAGAATGTGGGTTTTTCCACTTACGCTGATCACAAGCTTTGCTACATTCTAGGCAAAAGCATTCATCCCCCATGCATGTGGTTCAACTAGATAGCTTCACAGAATAACACTACTCTGCATCAAAGAAGGGAAATTAAACAAAGATTCTTCAAAAGGATTCTAATGTCAGCCAGCATCATAGGGCAGAAAAATTAAGTCACACATTTCTTTTTCTGGCTGTGCAAGCCTGAATACACTGGGTATATCTGACATGCAACTTGATGTTGTCTCAGGATCTCTCCTCCCACAGCCAAGTGTAGCAGAATCCAGAAGTTTTGCCTAATTTATCACATGTAGTTCTGTTCCTTGTAGTTCTTTATACCAATTTAGTATGATCAGTAACGATCAGCCAAAAAGCCTCCTCAAGTCCTTGTGTTACTGTGCATTCTTCTGTCTCTCCAAAGGGTCACAAAGCATTGACTTTTCTTGTACCCCCACTTTTGGCTGAAACCTGCTTGTGCTGTGAACAAAGGGATGCCAGCAACAAAGGAACAAAGGAACTTCTGATGAAGACTCCCCCTGAGCTGCTACCAGTGGTGGTTGTTAGAGATACAACTAATCCTACAGCTCATTACTGAACTACGGCAAAAGATCCTTGGAACTCCTTCCTACTGCCAAACAGCACAAAGCTTAAATAGCATCGCTATCTGCCTCAAGTGTGCTAGGTTAAAAACAGATCCTCCCCTTACCTTCTGACACAGCATTGTAGACGAAGAAGCCAAAAACCAAAAACAAAAACAAGAACTTTTGTAGTAGCCAGCTTGTAAATGACATGACAAAAATGACTAGTGAGGGGAGAAGAGTCACAAGACACTGTGATCTTCAGTGTGTGGTTTGTCGAATTCAAAAGTGAGTTCATCACTGTGAAAATGCCCAATCTCCAATGGAGTTTGATTCAATTCTTCATATTTTCTAACAATGTTCTAATGTGGAGACAGGCAAAAATTGTGATGAATGTCCTGAGAGGACCATCATTTACTGATATTTGCTTAAAGCTCTACCTCACCTCAGAGCAAGTGCCTACCTGCTGCACCAGTAGATGGCCCCTTAGCAGGACACATTTTAAAGTTAGATCTTTGTCACCTCTGAAAAGAAAGAGTGTTTCATCTCTTAAACATCTACGAAAGTCTCTTTGTACGTGTTCTGGCTCTCATTAATTTTAAGGGGAGTTGGAAAAAGCACTAGTAGAGCTTATAAAAATAAAAAACAATGAGAAAGAATGGGATATAAAAACAAAATTCATTGCCTCCAAATCTGCCCCATTCTCTTTTTTACCTTTCAGTAATGATTACATGTGTCTTCTGCACATTCAAGCATCAGAAAAACATATAAACCATTTTTATGGCATAGAGCAAAAATTTATCTACGTATTTCAGCTTAGATCTGCAAGAATACACTTAAATTTTAGAAGTGGAGCGAGAAAACAAAGACAGTTTTATTCCATGCAGAGCAATTACTCCAGCTGTCAGCACAAGTCACTTTTACTGCTAAAGCAAAAGTGCGAAGCATCAAGTGGATCCCACAAAAACAATACAAGTTTATCTTAGAAGACCACACCTTCTGTTCTGTAGGCCCTTAAGTCAGGCACAAGTGAGAGCAAATTACCAAGCAGAATTAAAAGGAACGAAAATGCCACGCATTCAAGGGGGAAACTAATTTCTTCCTCAGCACTGACGAGAACCAACGTTAGTACCGAGTTTCAAAAACATTTACAGATCTTCTGCAACTCTCCCACGCTTTGCTGTACAGAGAAATCCTGCTGCTAGTGCAGGCAACAGGAGTTCTGCTATCAATTCAGTGGAAGCCAGAACTGTACCCTCTTTTCTTATCAAAGCCCACAAACCCAAAATTCAGCTCTTTGTGGTTTGTTCTCAACGACAAAGGGGTGTCAACACTTACTGTAAGGCAGTGGGCTTTTTAACTAGCTACTGGTTATGCTAAACATTATTCTAACTGTGATCTCTCTCAGTCATGAAGGTATGCATATTGCTGGAAATGTCAAACTGCAGGTAATTCATCAATATAGAAATGGCAATACTAATTTAATCCTGACACTTCCAAAAGTCTCATTTTCTTTAAAACAAAACACAAAGATAAAATCTAAAATTACAGTCTAAAGTGGATGGTAAAGGTGTTACTAAAAACTCTCACCTGGATTCTTTTCCAGGTCACACTGATGTAAATACTGTATATTTCTAAAGTTTCTCTTGGCTTCCTCAGCATTTACACCTGAAAGGGAGCACATCTTAGAATAACAGTAAGAAATCTGTCTGAACAGTTTAACCAGCACTTGCTGCAAAAATGTAGATTATACGTGTGATGTATAAAACCAGCCAATTATAGAAAGAAAAAACCCTCTAATTAAACTCTTTGTCATCCAAACCCAGGGTGAATCCTTATAGCTCATCTCCCATAGAAGCATTGTATGTGAAATGGGGTAATGTATAAACAAAGTGCTTTATCTGGGGTATGAATGGAAGCTCCAGGATTGTAACATCCTTTAAGATAACATTCCAAACCTATCCTTTTAAGTTTTCAGCCAAGAATTTGTTTTTATAATTTCTTAGCTCTTGGCAAAATGAAACTATACTTCAGACTAAGTTCGTCCTCTCATTCAATGCCACTATCACTCCCCCACTTTTTGCTAAAGAAACAAAACAAGTGTTTTGAAACCCAAAACAACAGGGAACAGGCTATAGCCGCTCTCTGTCATGGTTTCTTAATCATATTTACCATGAGATATCACAAGGCAGCTCATTAACAACACAAATAATAATATTGTTTTATCTACAACTAGATCTTACCCTGCAGTTCCCACCCGGGTATCCCAGACACCACGAGCTGATCTGGGAGAAGCCAACAGCGGTGTGGAAAAGGCCTGGCTCCTACAGTAGGGCAAGAATGCTCAGGATTTAGTACTGCTGTAATTCTGCCACTGCAATATGTCTTGAAAACACAGTACTCCCCTGCCCTCACAAGTAACAGATTTAATCTACTTTTTCACTCCAAGGCTGCGGGCTGCTTTGTCACAGACTGGTGCATGACACAGTTCTAGGAATCCTAAAGGCTTAACTCACTCTGTCCCCCCAAAATCAGCTACAGGCCACTAAGAACACCTCTTCTTCCCAGTAAACACCCTCACAATATGCACCATGTGATGAGGTCATTAATTGAGCATGACCATTAACAAAACCTCAGAAGGGAGATTTTAGGGAGTGTCCGCTTCCCTCTCTACCAGCTGCAGGGATTTTCCAATCACTTTATACTGCCATAGCAATGGACTGGGACTCAGCTGTACTTCTCAAGGGAAAAAAAGCCACTGCAGGGTAAATATAAGCTAATGATGAGCAGCTTCGAAGAAATCTCAGTCTAAAGTAATTACAAATAATACCACTCTTCATTGCACTTTGTAAAAGAAAAAATATGTGGCAACAATTTTCCCTAATAGCCACACCTACATCTGACACTAAGTAAATACTATATATCACTACAGAGGCTGAGTCCTCATTTTAGTTTGTTGAGCAATAGCAGAGTGAAATACATCACTGTAAAAAACCTTTTTTTTGTTTAATTTCACATTAATTTAAGCACTCACTGTTCACAAAACTGAATCACCTTTACAGAAGTCCTACAAGCTGAACAGAAATGTTCTCAGAAATGTTAAAAAAACAAGCAGGGAACAGAACAGAAAGTTTTGCAGCAAATTTTAGGTGTGGGGAGGTAAGCACAGAGCATGTGTGGAAGTGTGTGTGATTGTGTAAGCCTCATGCTGTTCCTCGTAGTCTCCTGACTGATGAAGCCAAGATCGTGCTCTGCTGAGAGTCAGCACTTGTTTTTTTGAAGAAAGAATTGCTGTATTTTGTCTCCTGCCTTTGGGATGCTCAGGGGAAAAACCCTTCAGTGCAGTAGGGACAACTTTTTTTTCCCCACCTTCATTCCTGAAAACCATTTGGAATTTTAGGAGAGGAACAAATGCCTTCCTTAAACAAAAAAATCCCTCTCAAACAAGGAAAAGGAAAGGAACGTATTACCCACCTGAGACTGAGGGTTAAATAGAGTTTTACCTTTATTCCCCCAACAAATGAAAGCTGAGACAAAGGGAGAGCTTGTCCCAGAGTACTCTGGGAGACTCTGAGGCAGCAAGGAGAAACAGAGACAGGTTCATGACCTCCTGCATCCCTCCCCTGCTCCAGGTAATTCAGAGAAGTGTTCGAATTCACAGCCCTTGCTGAGCCTTCCACCACCAGATTTACACCCTCTGCACAGGCTGCTGTAAGGAGCTGTGGTTATTACATTGCTCGTGCTGCCATCCCAGCGTAGGCATGTTTTAAACGCTCCTTTCCCTGTCAAAAAGCTAAATTCTGCTCTCTTACGCAGCCTCTGAATTCAAAGGCTTTCCTCAGAGCTCAAGAAATTTCACCTGGTATCAGCGATGATATCAGCAGCTCAGGAATTCAAGCACATCCATTCAGAATCTTGAATCTCTTTAAAAACACTTAACTAAGTTATGATGTGTTTGTTAAATTTTACACGCCAAAATCAAAATAAACCCCTGCCTTAGAAGAGCCATCCAGCCTAAGTTGGAATTTCTGTAGAAAAAAATCATGCAAGCCTTTTAATGAGAATGTGGAAGGTTAGACAATTGGTATTTAGAAATACTAAAGGAAAAAGAACTTTACCTTATGTGTGTATCAACAAGTGAACAAAGACTGATGTGTGCAAATAATAATAATCTTCAAAGTGAAGGATTAGAATCAAAGAATAAAATGTTTTTCTTCTGCAACTAGGAATTAGCACAACCAAGGTCAGACAATTTCCTGAAAATAAATGTATTATTCTTTTTCTGCTGTTTTCCCCCTTGGTTTTTTGATCAGTATTTACTAAAAACTCAAAGTGCTCAGGACTCAAGTGTTTGGTCTACAGCTCAGCACTGGAGAGGCACAGACACAGCATCAGAACACCCTGGGCCAATGACTTTTTTATACTTTATAGCCATTTATAAACGGATTTTTAAAAACAAACAAACCCACCTCTTTATTTTGGAAGTTTGAACTAACAGCTTTGTTTTGGGTAAGTTTCCACTACGTGTTCAAATATAAAATGATAGTACAGGTTTATTGGGCAAGTGAATTACAACAATAGTAAAAAAAGAACAAATTTTATTGAGTGACTGTTTTTATATACAGAACACTTCAACTCACATCCCAGTGATATTCTGGTTTTCACAGAATGTCAGGATGGTTGATCTTGGAAGGGATATCATGGAGGTGATCTGGTTCAGCCTCCTGCTCAAGCAGGTTCATCTAGAACTGGTTAGCTGGGGCTGACCATTTTCCTAAATTCAGGAGGAAACAACAATGAAAATTTTTCGTGGGATTTTTTACTGTTGGGGTTTTTTTAAATTATTAACCTCAGTACTCTTAGAAATGTGGGAATTACAGAAAGATGGTCTTTATGCTGATTTCCTTGTATCTGCTTTGTACAGCTTTTTGGAAGTACTGGGCAGCCAGCCATATCATCAGAGCTTTAATTTCTATCAGTGATCTCTGGAAGAATTTCCTTCTGGATTATATCAGAATTTGGATTCCTTGTTTGCCACCAAATACTCTTTCATATTGGTAGCATAGAAAGAGAAGTGAGAAAAAATGGATGTAGACAGAGCTGAAGAAATTTTGAACTCAATTTTGTTTTCAAAGTTATGTATTTTAACAACCTGTTACTTAAAAAATCTCTGAAATTCAGAGCATACATCCTCATTGGTTAAAGGTTTAAATTTTTTAAAAATATTAAAAAATCAGTATGTTTCTAATTGACTGTAATTTTGTCTCCTAACAATTATTCAACAAACATATATTAGAACAAGTCCTCACTACCTCCTCAATATTTCTGCAGGAGAATATAAAACTTTTTAAGACAAGGTGTACATGGTCAACTTAATCTTGCAAATAATCTTTGCAGTGTGCAAGAGATTCTCCAGCATCTTCAGCTCTGGAGTTTAAAAGAGTTATCAAAGTTAAAAAACAGGATTGCAGTTATCAGCCCAGTATTTCAGTTTTAAGAGGTGGCCTATTGATCAACACAGAGACAAAGCTGATCTGAGTAAGCACCACATGAAAGATTTCCAGCCTAACCAATAAGAAACCAAAGTGCTGGTTCAGTGAAGACATTCTTTTGAACATTTAATCACACCGTCCGTTGACTAGAAAATATAGAAAAGCTATGTGCAACAAAATGTTGATTTTTAAAAAATATGTACAATCTTCACATCACAGGAAGGGATCAGAATTTATTTTAGCTCCCATGATAAAATATCAACAAACTAGCCATCTCAAATACACTATTCAGGGTTTGGAAAAGGGAATTTGAAACAAAACTAAACAGAAAGATTCAGATGGGAATGGTATATTCACTTGGATCCAAGTCAAAGCAAGCTGTAAGTGATAAATCCTTTGTATATGTGTATAATTCTTTTACATGGATGTTCTCCTGGTATGACAATTGTTTACTGTTTTACTTGTTCTGTACTTACCTGTTTATTTTGCCTGTTAAATGGTTTTGCCCTTCAAGCTTAGCATAATGGTTCACACACAACCTTTTAGCAAAACTGCTTTAGTGCCTCCTACTCTGAAGAAAACAAAGCAGTTAAAAAAATTCGCTCTACGGTTAATAGGTATCAGTGACCTGGGTGGCTGCTTTTCCTTTTCATGCTGTGTGCAGAACTTTCACTTTGGTAGGAGGAATATTCTGGTCTCCTAGGACTCAGAGAAGATTACAGCTACACCTCCTGTGGAAACGATAGGGGTTCTTGCTCTGTTAGTTTTCTCTAAAATAAAAGATGTTTTGAAGGAAAGTTTGCAATTAACAGACTGAAAGCAACGAGGTGACATGCCAATTATAACATATTGTAGCAGGTATTTAAGATGTATTTTCAAATCAGTCTGACCATGTTCCAAACTCCCTTGAAGAGTATGATATTGCAGAGAGAGGATTTTGTACCATCACAGTAGGGGCTGACTGCAGTTATGCCATTTTGAAAATCTCTCCACTGATAAAGAGCTCTGCGTGTTTTTAAAGTTCTGTTTACTTACATCTTTGTGGAACTGGCCCAACATTTCCTGTGTATATTTTAAGCTATTTTTGTTATTTTTATTTCCCAGGCATTTTCTTCCAGGGTACATCTTTTGTTTCCACAGAAGCAGCACCAACTTCTTTTGTAGTCCCAGTGTTTTCTGGGGACACCAAAGGCAGCTGTTATCTGCCATGCCCTGTTTCTGTGCCTCTGCTGAGCATACTGGACGTAGTGTGCTGCAGGACAAATATCTTTCCAAATTAAACTCCTAATCTCTCTGCTTTAGGTAGTATTGTTTAGTAAATAGGCACATGAATAACTCAGTGATTGTGTATGGCTGCTTCTGCTGTACTCTCTATGATTTGCAAAAAAAGTCAGAAAGGCCGTCTAAACAGTTTATAGTCTGGAGCTGTGCAAGTTTTGAGGAAAACACTCCAAAATGTGTTTTAAGAGAATCTACACCCTTTATTCTTAGCCCAAATACACTGGGAGTGGGTTGGGGGTGTGCACAACACACTGCATTCCCAAACATCTAATTTGAACCTTAGTCATACAGTCCTTTGAATAACACAGACAGAAGCTGATCCTTTGAAACCAACCCAGGTAAGTCCTGAACGGATAAAGGTCATCTATCTATGAACAGTTTGGATTTCAAAAGATGTTGAGGTCATTTGTATGAGTTCCTTCCTGGCTTTTCAGTAAAACACACCTTCTCAAGGTATTTGAGGAACTATCTAAAAGAACAGGCCAAATCCTTACACATAATCTAATAAACGCTACTGTGGTTAGTTCAGAAGCACATTCAGTTCACCATAGCGTGAACTCAGGAGCAGTGACAAGAGAAAAACCTACAGCATCCATAAAAAAAGTTCGTGTAACATGTAACTCCGCAACCTGAAGTCTCAAATACTTATCTTTAAATATTATGTCATGTCACCAGCACCACATATGAAAAAACACAGCTTACACTTGGTTTTCTAATTTCTGTGAACTATTCTTGCATCTGTGAGTATTCCTATTGGCTTCTGTATAAAGCCAAATCATAAGAAAAAGTCCCTTTAAGATAAAAGCATGACTCCGAATGTAGCACTGCTATTCCAGCTTTATGGCCCATGATAAACTACTTTCCCCAAGACAGGATTTGCCATTTGTAGATCAACCACTAGAGATAAAAATAACCTTTCTGATAATAATTCATCACAGCTCTAACTTAAGTAGACTGTACCTTTCTTTTACATACAAAGCCTGCTCATTTTTAATCTAAACAAATTCACAGGGAGGAATTGAAAATTTTACTTCTTTTTTACTTTTTTTTTTTATTTATTTAATCTGCAGTAAACTAAACACAGATGTCTCCAATAGCATGAGGTTGGTGTTGAGACATCACAATTTTCTTATTTGGAGAAATCTAATTATAAGTAGAGACATTCTTTTCAGAAAGTGCTCGCAGATTTACAGCTTTGAAATCGTGCAGTTGGACTTGGATTTCCCTGTCTCCCACCCTGCACCCTGACAAACCCACCCTTGCCTGCTGCGGCTGATAATCCCAGCTGGCTGCAGTGGCACCTCCTGGCTGTCAGCCCTGATGAACTGCAGGCCCTGGGCTCCCACCCCTGCCAATGCAATGTTCAATACCTCAGTCAGTCCTCTCTCAGGCTCGGCTCCCGCCCTCTGCAACTCTCTGCCCGATTATTTGGATCTCAGTTACCCCTCTGAAGCAATTTCCTGCCTCTTTCAGGCTCATTTCTCAACTCCCAGGTAACAAATTTTCAACCTGATTACAACTGGGTTAGTTTAGTCCAGGCTGTTCTAAAGCAGTTGCATAATCTGAGCCTCTCTGCTGCAGCTGTTGTTGAACAAAAGTTATTTATAAACTGCAGACAAAATCCTTCAATATTTACAAAAGCTACTATGCAAAATATCAAGATACACTGCATCACACCATGGTTATTGTTTTCACTGGGACCTTACTGTTTTCTCGGTCCTCACTGTGAGAAACCCACAGCTGCATTTTGGATCTGACTGGGAAAGAATTTAAAACTTGAAAGTTCTGATCACAAACTTCCCATTGCCAAGTAAATGTCACCAGGAATCTAATGAATAAAAATTGTATCTTCTTAGAATTGAAACTGACTCCATGACTGGCAACATCAGGAGTTTTTTAAATAGGCTTGGGGGAAAAGCTGGCATTGTAGTTGTGTAAAATTAACCACTTTTGCTTGCCCATTTGGTATCATATAACCAGAAAAAATTTCCAGAAAGAAAAAGAAAGTTTTCAGAATACAATATTTGCAAGAGTATTAGCCACGCTTCTTCACTGTTGCAAGCAGACACAGCCAAATCAGGAGAAATTAAGTTGGCAATGGGATCCAAATTAATCTAATCTTTGCTTAGATTGCATTTGTTTTTACAGATATTGCACCAAGGAAAAAGGCTGGGACTCAGTATGGTATCCACCACTCCTCCACCAGTGGAGGCACAATGGGACTCCAGGCTCTAGAATGGATTTTTTTGGAACTACCTAAGGTCACTGGGTTTGGAAAGACTCTTGAACCACAAGTGATGGTCAGGGACCACCAAGTGGGCTGTGGAAACCTTAGAAGAAGAAAACACTGACATGAACCCGAACCTCTCTTGTGGATTCTTCCTTTCAGTGATAAAATAAATGAACAGGGATCCAAATTGGAAATACATTACCTAAGTTTATTAGAAGATTAATCGTACAGTAAATGACAGAGAATCTTGGATGAATTTCTCTGCGACTCCAGTTCTAGCATTCAGCAGAGGAAATAAAGACATAACGAAGTAATGAAACACTAAGTTAGAATCACCCAACCACCAGCTGAGTAAAATACTCATTTTTAAAGTTCTTGAAAACAGAAACCCTAAAAAAAAAGTGTACCCTGGTTGGAAAAGGTATGCTGTGACCATGAACATAAGCCATGAAGCCTATCTAGAATTCAAGTCTCAACATGTAAAAGAAGAGAAATTCTGCAATTTTAATGAAATATATTAATAATAAGATATTTATTATAGGCCACTGGAGCATGATGTCCTGTGACAGCTCAGAAGAACACACAAAAAATTTATCAACCAAGAAAAGAAGGTAGAACTGTAACCACTTACAGGGTGGGGAAAACAACTACAGAATACTGTCAATTGATATTTTCAAAAAGGTTAAGACATAAGTATACATATACACATATATACTACAAATATCCTTATCAGCACATTTCAAAGGTATTTCAACTATCTCCACATCACATCAAACATGATAAAACCATGACATATCACAAGATATCTACACTCTGCTTGGAGAGAACAAATGCTGGACTCAGCACTACCTATGATCTTTAATGTTTTACCTTCTCCAAAACCATTTGCCACTCAGGACACTTGAACATATTTGTAGAGTTCCTCTCACATCGTTTATCTAATAGCTTTTCAACATCTAAATTCCAGAAAGGCAGCGCCAGCCCGTGGCTTGACCCAAAACCTCAAAAGAAGATGCAAAATAAAGAAACCTTGACCAGAGAGAGAGAAGGTATGCACAAGAGGAAGACTAGTTTTCCAAGAGAACTCACTGCCATTTTAGCACGATGAATTATCAATATCAAATGGACACGCCTGTAAATAAGCTCTTCAAAATGCAGTAGAGACACGAAACAAGCAATGAGCTCTCTTTTTGGAACTCTTTTTTGTTTGGTCTGAAGTCAACACAGAACAACTAACTTGCTTGAAGTGAAAGAATGAGGAGTTCCAGGCTGCACCAGCTCCCTCCTTCCTCTTCATTTCTGAAAATTTTATCCACAAAGCAGAGACCTGGAGTGGTCACCTGTGAAAAGCCACCCCCATGGACAGTGCTGGACACTCTCAGTAGAAGGGCAGCTTGCAGCACAATAAAGCTGGTGGGTTACCTCTGCATTCATGCTTAGAGGCAGTTCTTCAAGGCAGGAGACAATGTTTAGCCTTGTCTTTAACCTCTCAAACACTAGAGGACAAATTGTGTTGTCCTCTCTCTTGATTACTCCACCAGAACCTGCCAGTCTGCTGACACCATTTGCACTCACCAGCTCCTTTGCATGATCTAGTTCAAGACCTCTCTCCAGCTTGACCAAACCTAGTTTAAGGGACCAGAGGTGAACCAAGCTCACTACTTACCTCCTTTGATCTAAGGCTTTCAGGCCCTGGCTCACCACAATTTCCTGGCTGTAAAACTCTTGCTGCTCAGAAAGGAAGAAGAAAGCTGTTTCCTTTGCTGGCCATGAGACAGGACCCATCTGGAAGTGAAAGGAAAGAGTTTCATGTCTCACTGCATGCAAAACTCCTTCACTCTTTCAAGAAAATCTTACTTCTACCTTTTTTGTCCTCAGTCCATTTCTTCAGAGCTTAACATGGTGCTTTATATGTATGTGTTGTACAAGAGGCCTGGAGGCAGTGACCAGTAAAAGTAGTACTCAAGCAGTCAAAATTGCATCCATAAGGACAGGTCAACTCAAGCAAGGGGATTCAGCACAAATAATATCCAGTCATAACACAACAAAAGAATGATCCTGACTTGGATATCACAAAGTATCAGTGCCTTGATTCAGATTCACCAATTGCCATAGAAGTTAAGGTTTCCTCTTTTCCTGGTAAAAAAAAACAGGGCATAGATTCTTACTGGGGCATAGATTTGAAGCAGCCAGAGTCATTACCTGGTTTGAACTCCCACACAGCACAGACCATTACATTACACTGAGGTATCCCTGATTTAGTCTCAAAATTCTGGACATCAAACACAAAAGCAGTGTTAGCACACAGTAACCATCTCCAGTAGATTCTCATTTTTGGTGAACAATAGCAAGACTCAATACCATAATTTTCTGCCCAAGAAAACTTCATGACAATTGACAAATACTTGAGAAAGCTTTATAATCTCTTCACCATTTGACAAATATGGAAACTGAAACTCCAAGGCATCAAAGTTAGGCACAGGGAAATTAATCTGTAACTAAACCCAAACAAAATTTATATGCACTAATGAAAGTCTGAAAAGTGGGGTTTAAATGAGATTTGAGTGCCATGAAGCCTTGCTGCCTGAGCCTTCACCTTACCCAAGCCACTATAAAGTGAACATAAAATAAAGGATTTCTGAGTCTCAGCACCTTTTTTCTTTTACAGAGGAAAGCTACTGCTTCTTTTTATTTACATTTATTTGTTTGGTATTCTTGTAGAGGAACAGCACAGTGGTGGTAACAAAAGGTAAATTTTTTCACAGCAGAAACTAGTGAAGTTACAGAAAGCAAATCTTCTGTTCCATAGAAGACATATGCCTGTCTAACCCAGCCATATTTCTGGGGTTAAATGATGCAAAGATAAAAAGCTGACTTTGTGAAACAAAGGTAAATAGCAACCCAGATGCTCTCATTCATATTCTGAAGTTATTGCCATCAGCTCTGTGACGAACACATTTCACAGCTTGTGAATTTCCAACAATCATAAATTAGGGCAGTAAGAGAGGACCGAGTACAGTCCTATAAACCTTTGGAAGGGGTTGCTTTATTTATATTCCAGTTGGGGACCCTACCAATGCTCTAAAGTTTATAAAGTATTGAAATGCAGTAGAATACAGTCCTTGAATCATTCATTTTATATTTCTGATGGCCTGGCTTATAATTATATATTTGTACTGCTCCACAAGTTCACATACAAGGTAAAGAACTATGATTTATTCTTTGTCGTTCTTCCAAGCAGAACTAGGTCCACCAGGTGCAAAAAAAAATGTGCAAGCTTCACATAAAACAAGATTATGTCTCCAAGGAAGTGGAATAACCCTTCCTTTTCAGAGGCTTTCTTTAGCCCTCTTGGCTCTTACATGAGAGCAAACAAAAAGAAAAAAATTAAAAACCTGGGAAAAAGTTCCTAAGGTCACTCAATTTGGTTCTGAAAGCATAATCAACTATACACAACATCTAAATACTAAACTAATATACAGATTCCCTTTCAGAGGAGTTTGTACTTCTAGGTGAGATGTGCTGATGAGACAGGGGAGAGAGAACCTTGTGATGTTGCCCCATAAACATCATTCCCTAACATTTTGTGTTCTAAGTCATATGTGACACCCATGACTTTCCAGAATCCAGCACCGGCACTCACCGTACACTCACTTCATAGAACTTCTTTTCTAGGAAAGGTTATATTTAATGATGTTAAACTGCATTGAAAATATTTGTGACATCTGTCAAATTAATTTTTAAAAATTCATTAGGGTCAGTGTAACTGCAATAAATACAAAATTAATAGCATGAGCGTTCTTTTAAGGTTACATTAAAATAACATTCGGGATCTGTCGGAATCTGACAAAATCCAGGGAACTGGCTACAGTCACAATTTGTCCTTAAGTTCTTTGTGCCTACAGAGGAAAGGTGCTAAACAATCCATATTTTTTATTCACAGTGCTCCGTGTGCTGGAGTAGAAAAAGTAGTCTCAGAATTAAATCTGGCATTTAGGCAGTTCAGCCTCATTTGGCTTACAGCTCTCCTAGGGCAAGTTACTCTTTTGATCCATTTTTGTAAATTCTGGAAAACTGCATTTAAATCTTCCCAGAGGTGTTTTGAGGAAGAGCTGTCATCCACTGATGGTGTAAAATGCTCTGATCCTTGTGCACAGAAGGAGATAGAGCATGGCAAAATCCTATTGCTTCCTGTGCTGCAGGCAGTGCCTACTGGGACACGCCAGAACAAGGGTTTAAACATAAACATCACTTTCCTGAGTTCGCTCCTTTCCCTTCCTGCATTCCCTGTTTTCCCCTTGTGACACTGTGTCTCAGAAATACACCTTCTCTTGCTCCAGAAAAAAAGACATGGCACAACTTGGATCTCTGCACTGCAACAGTTAGGATCTCTGGAGAATGACATTTCCCCTCCTGTATTTTCAGTCCAAAATATAAAAATACAGAGACAAATTAAATCACATTAAATCTAGGACAGTTTTGAAATTCGTCAAGTCAATTACTTCATCTAAAAAAAGCCCTAATGCAGAGCTTTAATTTGGAATGTATGTGCCAAGTACTGCTCATAGCTCAGTATTTTTAAAACAATATACCAGTGACTTCAAGGACATATGACTGAATCCTGTATCTTTTAGCTAAATTGAAAACAGGCAGACAGGTAAAATCCTCTTTTCCAAATTTACATCTGAGTCTTTTCCCAGTTGTACAGAAGAAGCCATTCTCACAGGGCTTTTAAGTACATCTTTAAAGTGCAATTTTGTTACTTAGATCTGAGTGACAAGAAAGATGAATCATGCCTCAGAATTTATTCAGCATTGCTAATTAAACTCATTCCTGGAGGCCTGGGAAGCACTAAACCACTGGAGTGTAACAGTGAAAATTAGTGATTTGAATAGAAGAATCATGAACTTTGGAAAAGAAAACATTACCCATCGGTGGAGCTCACAAAATAGCCTCTTACAGAACCTAAATAAGATCAATGAAGGTGAAGTCAAGAAAAACAACAGCTTTTAAAAGTCCTCATGTCTTATTTTCTAAAGAACACATAAAATAGACTCAGTGCCACTAAAAACCCTTAAGATGCACATTGAACACAAAAATAGGGAAGCCAGTTTTATAGGCCTCCCCTTATTATATTGCACAGAAAAAAAATTCAACCAAAACATTTTTTAAAAAATTTAAAAAAAATAATCTCCAAGTATCCCGACCCTTCAAATTTTGTCATATTTCAGTTAAAACTGTAAACATACGTGTTTCAGGGCTACCATTAATATTTATTCTCAGTGAAAGAACTATGAATCCTTCCTGATTTTCTTCCTGCTGAATAGCCTGGAGACTTGCACACCCAGCACACAGCCCTTGAGGCTCAGCTCCTTCACTTGGCAACAAACAAAGCACAGCTATGACAATAAAATTCTGCCAGGATAACCTGGCTACTGCATCTGGAAATCCATGCAAAAGACAGCAAAGAGGAAGCCTTCAAAATCAGAAGTCATTGGTGAAATGCTGCATTTAATTCAGGGGTTAATTTCCTGGTGGGAAGGCCAGGGCTTCTGGCAATGGCAGCTAAGCTTGGACCTCAGTGGGACCAAGGAACCATGGAAGACTGTGATTGCTTAGCACAGTGCCTTGCTGAGAACCCTGGTATCACTCCCAAATCATGCCAGAACATCCATGCAAATGTAAATCCCACAGCTGTCAGAGGGCAGCTCTGAGGAAACCTGAATATCACTGGTGAGACTGGGATTGAACTGCTTTAACTGTAAGAGTGGGGCAAGACTTGTCCTCTGCTGCACTAGAAATGAATAGAGAAATGCATACATAAAAAACTGTAGCACACACATGTAATAAAACACACATTCCAGGACTCAAAACCTTCCTGTAAATCCCAGGCTTCTATCGTGTTCCTTTTTTAAAAAGGGGGGAAAATAACGATGTGATTTTTTTTACTAATAAACACACATTTTAGGGGATTTCATCCAGTTGGCTGAATTATTCTGATTTTATAATGCTATATTGGGGCTTCAATGGTCAGAGACCCAGTCCATTTAGCAAGCACTTGTAAGTTCCAAGAGTAAAACACAGCAACCACAGTTCTCACAACATACCTTCAGAGAAAACGCAACTTTGCCAACAGCATGATCAATCTGTGGTTGGCCCAGGGTTGTGGCTGGCTGTAGGTGTCACTCTCTTCGACAAACTCATGTAATTTGTGATTGAGCCGTGCTCTGATAAATTCCTCATGCTTCTCACGGGATTCTCAGACCTGGAGTCCTCCGTAACAGCATTGCCAGTGCTGGAATCCAGCTGTTCTGCATATACAGGCATTTAGTCTTCCACTACAGCATTTATGAATCTGCACACTCAGAAGTCTATTACTTAGAAGCAATTCATCTCTAAGAACAAAAGAAAAAGCTCTTAAAAAAAAAAAAATGTATCCAGCTTACCAAAAGGGCTCAACCTTAGACGTAAAACCACACTGATACCTGAAACCACAATCCAAACCCCATCACCTCCATGACAAGGATATTGTAGCAATAAAAGTGCATCAGCTCTTGAAATCCTGCACTGTTTGGTGACCTGCTCCAGAGAGGTTCTGCAGAGATCCATTACCTCTGGAGGTTATAGGCTGGACCGAGCAGCAAAACACAGAAATGTGATCTCTGTCAGCCTTCACACGACACTTACAAAACTAACACACGCTGCGACATAACTGATGACTTTTGTTCAAACCCACCGGGTGACTGAACATGCACGGCCCTATAATTGCTCTTTAAGCAGAGAGTTTTCTTGATGATTTGGAAAGTGGGAGACCAAATGTAAAATTCCACCAATACACTAGACAACCAACAGAAATTCCAGCCAAATGCTAACAGGAGTAAAAAAAAAAATTTTAAAAAAGCTCTTTCTATTAACGTTCTCTTTGAGTGCAGAGTTCTGAGTTTGCAAGAACATCCCTTTTTATGTTGTTTACATTTAAAGCTACTCACCAGTGCAAATGACCTCTGACCATGGTTATTCAGTGAAAAACACACACTTTCCAGAATGCTAAGTTAATATCAGGAATATGAGATTTGAAGTGAAAATGTCAATTGGAAATAAACTTCTGAAAATGTCCAGTAGCACTCCTCAACATCTAGCCCTGCTACAAACAATATCGAGTTCAGCAGCAGCAACAAGTAAGCAAAGCTTCCTTGAAGACGATTTTGTGATTGTCTGATTCCATGATCCTCATGGTTTCCTGAAGATATTTCTCAGGCAAGAAGGACAACAGGATACAGTAAATTTTAAAAAAATAATAATATGAAGAGTAGTGCCTATGCCCAAGTCATGGAAGCAAGATACAGATCTTTTAAAAAATGAGATTTATCATAAAAATTGACTCTACAGAAAATAAAGAAAAAATATAATTATACATTATTTATTTGAAATACATAGCTCATAAAATTATATTTCTTGTAACTTCGAAAAAAAGTTTAATTACAAAACCTGCATTTAAATGGTTAAGAAGTTTCTGAACTGTTCTTTTCCCTAAGAAAAGATGTTCTCAGGTTGCAGCTATCCTGAAAAAACAGCTTTCCAGCGTTTGAGTACTTTTAAAGAAAGTATTTCTAACCCAGCAGCACATTAGTATGTCCTTGAGGACAGAACAGGAGAAATACATATCATGTATCACTGTGCTTTTAGAATTAAAGAGCAAGGGAGAACAACAATGGTAGTGTAGCTCCTAGTGAGAGATGGATTCTTCAGCAACAGAAAGCTGCCCTGGTTTAGGGATATCTCTGCTCTCTTGCGAGAGTTTCACACAATGGTAGCACACTGCACTTCTGGTACCTTAGAGAGGGGTATATCCTTCAAAACCTTTGCTTCAAGACAACTTACGGGACCTGTAGCACAAAAAGGGGCAGAGTCTAGGACAAATGATTAGAAGTCTGGAAAGATCTCTTCATGAGCAGAGACAGTCATGAAGAGGACCATTGTTGACCAAGGGGTATTCAGCGAAGGCATATTAAACAATGAAAGATATAGAGAAAACAGGCACTCGGTATTTAGTCTGGTATTTTATACCTGACTTCTAATGAAACTGAAGTGTAACAGCACATAATTAACTAGTAGAAGCCCTGGCTTTATTAGGGTTGGAAGAGGAATTTAAAACATTGCAAAGACAAGCTTCCCACTCATTTTGGAATGGATGTCTCTCAATACTCCTCACAGAACATCTTTCACTCTTTAATAAAATCGTAATTGAAAACACTATAAAAACAGTGTGATTCAATGGGTCAGCTTCAGACCTCTTACGATTACACTTTGGTAATCAATGACAGATTATAAAAACATTCAATGTTCTATTAGAGAAGGAAATAATGCTTACATTTCATGGCACGTCAAACAGTGGCTGAGAAGAGACAATGAAGAACCTTTCCACTCCTCTTACCCTGCCTTCCCTGGACAAGTTGTTCTTACAGGCTGTTTTGGAGCTCCATCCATCATCCTCCAAGTGATCCCCCAACAGCCAGGATCAGATGCAGCATACCAAACTACATGACACATTATGACACACTCCTGTGTGACCATCCTAATGCACTTGCAAAACTGCAGGCACTTACAGAACACATTAATAAAGATTTCTTTGGAGACTTCCTCTTCAAATTTAAGATTACACACAGTGTTTACAGTGTAGACGGTCACCAGAATGGAATTTGACTATCTTAGCCATTTGAAAAAATATTGCTATATCTTGGACTTTTAATAAGGTTTCCACAGATTTTATATGGGTCAAAGGGAGGGAAAGTGCTTCTAAGATACTTTCAAGATAACGCTTCCATTCCACTTAGAATGGAAACTGCCTTTTTGACACCTAAAGTTGCTGAGCTCTTGATCTGCTTTTCCTCAGGTAGAGAATCCATTAAGTGATGAACAACTTCTCAAGTAGGGTTATGAGCTCTCTCTTTACACTTTATGCACACGGCCTCAGCTCCTTCCAGCTACTTTGAGCATTTTTAATGCATGAATCAGCCACAGGCCCTTGACTGCAAGAACCAGAGTTCTGTACTGAGGTGTGAAGGCAAAGCGCACTGAGCTCTCCTGAGGCAGTTTGTGGATTTTGGGGCAGTATTCTGGCACCTGAGGGAGCTGTTACAGAATTTTGTGAATTTTTTCAGGATACTTTGAGGAGGACATTGACAGAAGCCCTCAAATTTCTTGTAAGTACCATTCTTCTGAAATTAATTTAAAAAAAAAATAAAATCCAGAACTTCCTATCTTGCCTGCTCTAACAGCAACATTTTCTCTGAGGTCCTCACCAGATGACTAGAATGGTTTGTTTACCTTTCAGCCTAATCAGACAAGATAGATCTTGTTTTGGGAAGACATTTAGTTTGTAATATAAAGTCCACATTGAAAGATGTTTAAGTTTTCTCTGTATGCAAGGTTTTCCAGAGCCTTTGGTGGTGGCATCAGCTGTGTTTCACAGCCTGCTCACCCAGGAGCAAGCTGTTAAAGGACTGTGTGAGCCCTGTCACCACAACACAGGCTGCAGGAAAGCAATGCCAGCCACAGTGCAACTCCACACCAAACACTTCGTGTGTGACTTTGCAAAAGCGTTTTCCCAAGAATTAGAACTCAACTCCATTTTTTTCATGGGTTTGTCTTTTTTTCCTTTTTTTTTTCCCTAGGAGGGACTAGAGAAAGTTGATAGGAATAAACACATGTTTAGATAGCACGCACTATTCGGTGAAAAGTCTAATTTCTCAGTTACAAAGGAAGCACAGAACATTCTTTAACTTTGCATTTTCATCACTGAATCACAGGTAGTTAAAAAAAGATAATTCCTAAATAAACTGGAAAAAGTGAAATGCCTAAAAAACAGTGCAAGAATGACAATTTTTTTTCCAAAATTAACTCCACTGCAAAGGGAGAAAAATGCTCCTCTTAAAAACCCAAGCATTAATTTCTTTCTCAGAAGTTCAGACTAACTTCCCCATGCATTCTTCTTCTTATGAGACTGATACTTAATAAATTTTATTCATTTGTTTTCACTGGAGACCTGGAAAGGCCAAACCTCATTTGCTCTGTGTAGACCCAAAGGGAGACCACACCATTTACCAGAACAGAAATCACTTTTCCTTATTCCAGTGCAGCATGTTGGTTGCTGTATTGATTGTCATTATCAGATGAAAAATAATGTAATTTCATATATTGTTCCTGCCTCAAACCACTACATTGTAGTGCTACAACATCTGAAACACAAATGTACAATACTGTTTTCAAGTATCTAAATTGTCCATTTGGTTAAAGAGCTTGGAGACTCCTGGAGGAAGCATGGCAAAGATAAGGAAAGACCAGAAGGATAACTAAAAATCTGTAATTAAGACGATGTTTTGTAGAGTGCACAACAGAAATCATGCAAAAATCATTTCACAGAAATGTTAAAAACCTTTGAGAAATAACGAAGTCATTTAAATGCAGTTTTAGTTTAAATGTGAACTTGCATATGATACATGTGATTTTATACATATCTATATATAACCCAGAAAACCTGTAGCTAATGTACAGAAATGATAACAATCACTGGATAAAAACCACTATAGATTAATGAAAAAATCTGAACAAATCCTGAACTGCTCAAGGAAGGGTACACAGTTCTGACAGATCCCTTAGTACAAATGGTGGGAGTAAAACATATCCACATGATAATCACATCCTTACCAAAATTGAAAACGTATGTGAAAGTCATGGTGGTCTGGCAAAAATATAAACTCATAAACGATTTTTTGAATTGGTGTCATCATTCATTTCTTTCATTTGAAAAATCAGTTTTAGTAGGCCATGCAAAGATTGATGGCTTTTTCATAAAAGGATATTTTATGAAATAGTGAAATGTAGCATATTTCTACCTGATAAATGCAGAGACCTGTAAACTTTGAACCCACATTGGCCTTTGTTGCTCATGACCCTGTTTAAGTGATTTATTCTCTTTTAACAACTGCAGCCTGCAGGAGGTAGAATATACTGCATAGATCTTTAATTCTGTTGAAAATTGAACAGTTTAAACAGAATGGCTGACATTAGAAGACCTATTACTGAAAAGTCATATTATCTTCATTTCAGTATCCCTTTTAGGAACAATATTTATGGTTGGAGAAAATGCGTAATTTATAAAAACAACTTGGTAGGCTGCTGCAGAGCAATGGAAGAGCTGGCATCCTTAGCCCCACATCAGGGTGTCTACAGGACTGCATCAACGCTAGAGACTCTGGAAACCTGGCACGTGGAAAGGGATAAAATCAGAAAACTGGCCTGTTGTCTAGAAGAACATCCTGAGGGAACTGAACACTCCCCACCCTTGTGAAACATTTGGATACCAAAGATTTAGCAAATTCCAAGGAAATACTATTCTGTTAGAATTTCTCTGCCAGGCTTTTTCAGTACAACAGCACCTTTATCATTGATTTATGTAAATTCAGTTTCTTTTTTGCTCTCCTTTACTGCTTTTTGTTTGTATTTGGTTAATGTGCAACAAAGTCAACCAGCATCATAAGCATACTTCCCACTCCTCGGTGTGGATGTCACCATGGAAGTTAAGCAGATCAGTCCTCTTCCATGGATAGGGAGAAACCACCTCAAATCCCAAACGTTTACCCTATAGAGATCCAACTTTGTTTTACTACAGTGGGGACTGATGTCAAGTAGCTTCCCCAGCAGCACACCACAACACTGCTCCAATAATCCTCATCAGCTGGCAAGCCTACAAAATCTTAGCAAGGTTTAATGTGTATCTCTGCATTATCACATAGTGCCCAAGGCTCCTTCTTATAAAATTAAATGGATATGATCAGAGAAATTAACAACGCTTTTTTAAAACTCTGGTTTGAAGTTGCTCATTCATGAAACAAGCTTCTGCTAAGCAAATTCCATGTTTGTGAAACATCTCATGAATATATGGTGCTTTAATAAAAACAACGAATGTTTAAAGCTCCCCTACTTTTCTCTGCTCTTCATTATTAGAAATAAATCTTATGAAGCAGATAAAAGTATTACAATTAATCCCTCCTGAATGGAGACAGTATGTACTATTATTTTCAATATGAGAGAAAATGGCTTTGACTAGACTGGCAACAACTGGCAAACTGATTTTATAGTTTTGATTTATTGAATATTAGGAAATAGACTTTTTTAATAACAATTCCATTTAAGTATTCATTAAAATGGAATTAGTACAAGCAGGGCCAGATTCTGATATCCATATTCTTGTCAGACAGCGTTTTATTACAGAAAAGTCTCACTGACATCAGTGGGATTACTTGTAAGAGGCCATTCAGCATGAGTGAGAACACAGAGCTAGACCCTACAAGGGTATAGAGGTTTTAGGTACTCCCCCCTGACCCCCATGTGCCCCACACATCCTTTGGCAATGGCTGGAGCAGTATGGAACTGTGTGCTCCAGGCATCTCATCCACACTGGTGTGCATCAACTCCTGATCTCACAAATACCTGACCCACCTTGTCCCTGCCCCAGGTATACGGGATATGGAATATATATCTTCATCCTCACAAAGCAAATAATTCCCAAGTGCTGATTATTTTGATTTATATTTATTTTCATAGTTCTTTCAGTCTGAGTAAGTTTGACCCAAAGAATGCATAGCGCATGTTGCCATAAAAAAGCAGTACGAAGATGAATTTTGATTTATAAGAAAAATCATTCAGAAGGAAAAAAGTAGGGGGCTACAGTAATGAATCTCACTAAAGGATCAAGTCTGCATACTCCACTTCTCTAAATTGCACAGCAGAAGAAAAGGCCATTTTTTGTTTTGTATACTCCTGATATATTTAATATACAAATAAACAAATTCCAGTAAACTCTTGAGATGGCACCGGGTAAAGAGAACTTGCTTAGTTATTAATGTTATTGATACTTAGAAAAAGCATATTGATTTTTTCCATATGTAACCTAAAATGTCTCAAATTCTGAGTTCTAGCACCTGTACTGTATTTATTCAGTAATCTCTATAACGAGCAGGGGAGGAGGCTGAGAAATTTGACCTTTATCCATAAAGCAGTGAAGGATGAGCAAATTGTGAATGTCCTAATTTATCTTTCATTCAAAATTATTTGGCAGAAGATTTTGACAGATAATTTTTAGTATATATGCTGTAATTTCATATTTTCATTACATACACAAGTCATACCTGGAATATGCTTCTACTCCTTGACTGGGTAAACACAGAATTCAGTCCTGACAGCAAATACTTCACAGCCTGTTCAGGGCATGTACAGCCCTCCCTCCTCTAAAGGGCTGCAGAATCCCGCAGCAAAAAACTCGTTTGCCAATAGAAAAACAAATATAGTCAAAACCAATTTGTTTGATACTTCTTTAATTACAAAAATGATCCATTTTTTGTTTTAGTGTAATCTAATGTAATGTATTATAATTATATCATAATACAATATAGTACAATTAGTAAACAGACTACTTCCTATTGTTTAACGTTGGTTTAAAAACTGCCCAACACTCAAGGTTTCTGTTGTAGAGTTCCCAAAGGTCAGACTTGAAAGCTTAAACTCCAGGTTCTACTGAGATAAAGGCACAGAGCTTGGCAAAGTTATGCTATTATCCCTGGTTATAATCTTCACTGACTTCAGAAATAATTGCTTTCCTTAAACAAAAAGGAAGTCTGATTCTAATTTGCTATCTAGATCTACATTCTTATATTCTTTTTATAGATTTTTGAACAAGTTATCACTGGAATCTTCCTTCACTCAAACATAAGTGAAAGTTTTATCTTACTTCAGATATCACAAAAATAATTTATGACTAGGGAAACAAAACCTTTTGTCTCACAATATATTTCTTTGCGACAGCTGTGGTATTTCACTGAAAGCACAAAAGCTGTGATGGTCTGGACTGCAATCAACCATTTTTAATAGGAAATTTTTAAAGACTTTTAATAAGATCTCCTAACATAATTTATGGGGAGAGGTTTTGAAGTGAAGAGGCATTGTTTGGCAAAGTGTTCTTCCTCTAATCTCAGGAAATTTAAATAATTGAGGGCTCATTTCCTCTAAACTTAGGATTTCTCCTTAAAAATGGTTAAGAAAAACACCTGCTACATTAGCAGCAAAATAAGTGTACCAAGAGTCCAAAAAAATACATTTCTAAATGCTTTTCAGAGGCAAAACTCCATGTCAGAACTCAATATTATTAATAATAATGCAATATTGAATTTTGCTTCTTCAACTCAGAACTTTTAATACATATTTTGAATGAAGATAGCATGCTGGTCAGGGCAACTGCAGGTATTTATTTGATAACTAATACAGTTATGGGAATAAGTGGACAAAAGTGGAGAATTTACAGATTACAAGAGAACCAGATGAGCACCCAAAAGTTACTATACTTACTGAAGTTATCCAGAGTTCTTCTGGCTACAGAACTTGGCTGGCAAAACAAGGATAACAGGCTTCCCCTGAGATCTCTGATATATCTTGTGAGAAGAGGCTCAAAGGGTATTTTAGCAGTTTCCCTTTAGCCCCAACGATAACTAGGGAAAAACCAGAAACATAAGTAGGACACACACTTCAATACATTGATAAAGCTAATCAAAGCTCCTAAATATGAAACAGATTTAGTTTTGCTGACCGAGAATTTAGATTAATTATTTGGATCTGAATTATTTTTTACCTTTTTTGAGTAACTCATATGCCGTAATTCTGACTTAAACTAAAAGCTGATTTAACTGTGTCCTGCTCGTCTAGGCTGGATAGAATATCTTTCCCAAAGGAGAAAAGAAAAAGAGGGAGAACCTTTAAAGCGAGGAGTCCTGAAGAGCTCAGGCACAGCCGCGGTACCCGGGACTCGCCCAGGTCACTGCGTGTCCAAGACCTCCAGAGGGCACTCAGCACAAAACGGATCGCACTGACATGGAAAAGGGGGGCAATTCCACAGCTTTCCGGAGACACAGCTCAGCTCTCATCTTTCCTACAGAAAGAACTGTAAAATTAAGTAAGTAAGTAAGTAAGTAAGTAGATAAATAAATAAATAAATAAATAAATAAATAAATAAATAAATAAGAGGAGTTCTGAAGAGGAATAATTATACCGTCATAGAGTCTGTACTTCCCTTCTGTATTGGAGAAGATCTCAAAAGCTGCCTGCTGATTTCAAAGAGCCTCCATAAAAAAATGTTGTTTAAGACATGGCACCTAAAGGACTTTGTTTTCTTCAGCCATCACGTTCAAAGCACACAAGACAGAATGTCACTTCTTTTGACTCCACCTCTCTCTCTGGTTTGCCTATAGAAGCAAAACAAAACAAAACAATTTGCAGTGGGTACCAGCCAAAATTCCTCTTTTTCCTTCAGCAGTTAAGTCTTACTCAGGTAGTAAGACTTTCCCCATGTTATACAGACATACACAGACTCACACACGTCAGCCAGTTGTAGTGACCTTCTTTGGTTCCTGCCCCGGGGTGTCCCTGAGGTACTGCCCGCAGCCCTCCCTGAAGCCCTGCTGCCCCAGGGCACTGGGTGGCTGAGGCTCTCCAGACTGGGAGCACTGGGAGCACCAGTCCTCCGCAGGGACCTCTGGCTCCCTTGCTTTAACCCCATCCACACCCCGTTTCTGAACTGGCTTCACGAACTGCAGACAGGACTACAAACAACCGCCTCGTTTCCACAGAAATGTCATAATTCCAGTAACACTGAAAGCCATTCCTCCACTACATCCTCTTTGCATCGGTAGTTTCACAAAACACATACTGCCCCCTTTATATTCAAAGTGGCCTTCCTGATGCACAAGTTCAAACCCCAGCTATCATCTATCATCTTAATTCTTCTGGGACAAATAAAGTATCATGCAACAGACCATATGTGGATATTTCAGCAGAGCTCTTTAGAGTCACGTCCTGTCTACCCAGTGTGATCCATGGTTATTTTATTTTTGTATACTCAGAATAATACATGACAAACCTCCATTTGGGTGCACTGCCTAAATAAAAATAGACACTGGGGCTGGGAGTTCCCTGTGTGACTTGGGCGATTTATATGCCCTGGGGTAGCTTGGGCATCTGCAGAGGAATTTCAGACACAGCATGGGATCTATAGGACACTCACTGCAGCTTGCAGGCATGCACAGTATTCCAGAATGTAAATTGGCAACAGGCATGTGCTTCACCACCTGAAAGGTCTCCTAAAGATGTGTGAAAATCAAATGTATGATGTATCCCTATCCCCCGGGATGTTGGATTCCAATTACCTTTACTGTCACAGGACTGTGTTAAGCAGTACTAGAGGAAAGTCACCTATACTTTAAAAATGCTCAAATACTCATTCTCTGAAAATCAGATCCCCTTCTAGATCAGACACACAAAGGAGAGACCTATCTCTATATCTAACTGCCAGGATCCTGATCTCTGAAATACAAAATACTGGTAAGACTAACAATCAGACAGTATTAAAATATTCTGGTTAAAAGATAACTAATCAGCTACGGTAGGGGTAATATTTTAAAAATACTGCCTTAAGTAGGATAAACTGTTTAGGCAGGATTTGTATGATGGAAAAATTAAAAGTTGAAGCATTATTTAAAAGTTACACAAGCATGTAGATGATCAAAACTAAGCAGAGTCACGACATTTAATAAAGGCAGTGTCGGCCTTTATCAGGTTCATTGCGCTCAGTGCTGTGGAAACTCAGAACCTGGTGTTAATAACCCTACTCTGGTTATTTGACTCAGCAACTAAGTTTAGTCATGATTTGGCCAGATTTATAAAATAAGGAGGTTTGTGTACAGCAGTCTTTACTAACTGGGTTACTGGTTAGACTTAGTGATTTTAGGGGTCTTTTCAACCTTAGCAATTCTATTACTTTCTTGGCTTTCATTTTAGCCTCTGAACACGGGGAAGTCACGCGATGTTCCTGGTGGTCTGCCAGAGCTGAACAGGAAACTTCCTGAGCAGAAAACACTCACAACACACCAGTAACTCCGAGTGAGGGCTACTCAGTTCTCACTGGAGCGTGAGCGCAGGTGTCGAGACAAACTAAAGAAAAGGTGACCAGCCTCCGTTTGGGAACTGCGGTCCTTACTCCCACCATGTTTCACTCCCGACACCCCTACATGAAGTCTGTTACTTAACCTGTTCCTAGAAAAAGTACCAGGCAAGAAGCACTTCGGCTTTTAAGCGGGGAGGAAGGAAGGTGTGTGGGAGGAGGTGGGAGCGGGGGTGTGTGTGAGGGGAGTGGGGGGGGGGGGCGGGTGTAGATGTCGCGACCGCGCCCGGGCAGCCCCAGGCTCCGGCCCGGCGGCGGGAAGCGCCGGCAGTCCGGGCAGGGCCGAGTCGGGCAGACTCGACTCGGGTAGAGCGGAGCTGGGAAGGGCCGAGTCGGAAAGGGCGATCCAGGCAGGGCGGTCCGGGTAGGGCCGAGTGGGGCAGGGCGACCCGGGCAGGGCGGTCGGAGCGCGGGTCCCGCCCGCCCGGCGGCGGGAAGCGGAAGCGGCGCGGCCTGGTGCGGTGGCGGAAGCCGCTCCGCCTTTCCGGAGCGCGGCGTGCTCGGAGCCATGAGCGTCCCGGCCTTCATCGACATCACCGAGGAGGATCAGGTCAGCGCCCGCGGGGAGCGATCGGCTCCGGACTGGGGGGTCTGGGCCGGGCCGTGTCGGGGGGCGGTAGCCGGGGCCGGACCTGCCCCGCCGTGCGCGCCGCGAGCGCTCCGCGAGCGCTCCGTGAACTCGTCTGGGCTGTTCCCTACAGAGACCGAGCAGGCGATAGTGAGAAAACTGAACGTAATGGCTGAAAGATAAACCCTGTGTTTGCAGTTCCCTCTTCAGTGTTCCACCTCCCCGGCATTCCTTTCCATCGCTCCTCAGCCGAACTTTTTATTTAGGAGAAGAAAACGAGTTCACATATGGGCATTACTTAGGCACCTTGGGTTTGCAGGTTTCTCGGTACTACAGGCATGGGAACTGGGATTTCTGTCTTTGAGCTGCTGCTTTGTTGTGCCTTTGGATTTGGGGGCTGCTTGTTCCCAGTGTCACTGAAGTATGTATATCTACATACTTGTATACGTATACACAATGTATATACGATGTGTATGTATACACATTGGAAATCTGCAAGAAATGCACACACTGCTACCAGCCTTCAGCCCAGTTTTCACTTGCCATAATGCCTAGTACAGCCCCATCAAGTAGCTGGTCTGAAACATCCTCAGTATAGCAGTTTGTCCCAGGGCATTTAGCTCTGTACTCTGGTTCCAAAATGATTGGACACCGAGCGTAATGTAAACGACAGTTCGTGTCACAGCAGCCTCCCGGTCAGAGATGCTCTCTGCCAAAAGTTGCATGGCCTCAGATTGTTTCTGAAGGGCTGTGGTTTTGCTGCTGAAGCCCTGAATTGTAAAGGTAATGAATAGGCCTGTTGCTGAGGGAAAGGTGTTTCCCTGGTGTAGGTTTAAGTCCTAACAGTGTAAGGCAGCTCATGGCATTATAAGGCCGGGTTGAATGGGGCTTTGGGCAGCCTGGTTTAGCGGAACATTCCCTGCCCATGGCAGAGGTGTGGAACAAGATGATCTTTAAGGGTCCTTTTAACCCAAGCCAGTCTGTAATTAGATTAGAAACTGTTTTTAGGTTGTGTGAAGACAAAGTTCTGCCCTCCCTAAAGTGGCTTTGTTTATACCTTTTTTCTTTTCTGGTGAAGAGGCAAGTAAATGGTTTTAATGTTTGTCTGAAGTTTGCAGAGGGAGTAAAAGATATCAAAAATTCATAAGAAAGTCACAAAAACTTACTAGGCCTGCAGTGCAGTACCCAGTTGTAAGTGACACATTCACACTGTGAGAAAGCCCAACAGCTCTGTGACCTGTTCAGTCACTGGCAAAACAGTAGCAGGTGCAGCATCTGGCAGAACAAAAATCTGTGAGAAATTTAATTACTTTGACCTTGTTGTGTGCAAAACAACTGTTTTATTTTCTATGTGTTGTCTTTCTCTTTTTCAAGGCTGCAGAACTGCGAGCTTACCTGAAATCCAAAGGAGCAGAAATCTCTGAAGAGAACGCAGAAGGCGGACTTCATGTGGACTTGGCACAGATTATTGAAGTGTGTGATGTGTGCCTGAAAGAGGATGACAAAGGTTTGCATCTCTGAGTCTTGTTGATTTTGCTAAACTTATGGCAGTCAGTGCTTTCAAACAGTAACCATTGGCAGAACTTAGAAATGTGTAGCATGTGTTAAAACACAAGCCGTGCATCGTCATAAAAATGGAAGTGCTTATTTCCATCATTTCCATGGAGTATTTGCATGTGCTCTGCCCTTCCTTTCTCCAAAGATCCAGCACCCTTTGAAGAAGTCAGAAGCCGAGCTAGACTGTGCTTGTAATGAGGGCGTAGACACTTGTATGTAAAATAGAGGTTTTGATGCTCAGGTGTCATTTTGGGGAATAAATAATATTTTCCACATGTAATGAATTTTATTCTTGGCCTTTGCTTGACTGGTATTTGGGCAGACTGAAAAGAAGACACAAAACTGGTGTGGTTCAGTTTGGAAAGGATGGAACACCACACTTAAAACAGAAACTGGAGACGGTTTGTAATACACCTCATTGTTCTTGAGGATGTTTTGCCTGTGGTCTGGGTATCCGTTGTGCTCCTGGTAAAATGTTTTACTGTACTTGAGCACTAGTTACTATTGTCACTCTAGAACTGTGGGCAGTTCCCTGGATGTGTAGGCAGAAAGCCACTGTGTGGAACCTAGAGTTCCTCTGATTTCTCTTATGTGTAAGCAGAGAATTCAGAGCAAGTGTGTATCAAATACCACGTTCTGTGTTGACCTTAGAGTGGTAATTCTTGCATTACATGGAGATGTGTTGGTGTAAGCCCACCTGAGCCAAGTCTCTGGTACATTCTGATGAATATCCAGGTTAATATCTTGGCATTTTCTTTCTTTAAAAGTTCTTGCTCATGCAAAGTGGTAATTCATATCAAAAGTAACTTTTCAGCATGAGGTAGCTACTGATTGCTGCTTGCAGTTTCAAACAGCTGTATGTTTTTGTTTATGCAGATGTTGAGAGCGTGATGAACAGCGTTGTCTCTCTGCTTCTTATCCTGGAACCTGAAAAACAAGAAGCACTGATTGAAAACCTGTGTGAGAAGTTAGTAAAATTTCGGGAAGGAGAGCGCCCATCTCTTAGACTGCAGCTGTAAGTATTGTACAGAGCAAAGTGAGAAATGGTGGACTCTGCAAAGTAATCGTGCCTCTAAAGAGGAAGGATTATCTTGAATGTCTTTAAATGAAAGTGTGGGGTGTTGCAGGAAGCACTGTTTTCTACCTTTTCACTGTCATAAAATAGAAGTACAATATTTTTTCTTTGTGTATTAAAAAGTTAAAATGCATAGTTTTCAGCTTGTTTGCTGAAAGTGAGCACAAAACCAGAAGCTGTTACAGCTCATCATGGATGTAAGGTGCTGCCAGATGCATTGTCTGTACTAGCAAGTGTCTTAATGAAACATTTACGTGCACTCCAGGAATGTTTTTTGAAACCTCTAACTCCGTTGTTGGTTGTTTGTGGTTTAGCCTGAGCAACCTCTTCCATGGCATGGACAAGAACACTCCTGTGAGGTACACAGTGTACTGCAGCCTTCTGAAAGTGGCCTCGTCCTGTGGTGCCATCCAGTACATTCCAACTGAACTAGACCAGGTAATTAAGTGGCCCATCAAGTTGTGGCCTTTGTATGAAATATGTTGCACCTAACTGTGACTCAGAGCTGATACAGACCATCTCTTACAAATTGCCAGAGCCTAAAGAAATTGCTGTGAAGATGATTAGAGAGATGCAACACCTCTCCTATGAGGGAAGGCTGAGAGCACTGGGGTTGTTCCACCTGGAGAAGGCCCCAGGGTGCCCTTATTGCAGTACTTTAAAGGGGCCTCATTAAAGAGGGAGAGCAACTTTTGACGTGGGCAAATAGTGATAGGACAAGGGGCAATGGTTTTAAACTAAAAGAGGAGAGATTTAGATTTTAGATGTTAAGTTCTTGACTGTGAGAGTGGTGAAGCACTGAGCAGGTTGCGCAGAAAAGCTGTGGATGCCCCATCCCTGCCAGTGTTCAAGGCCCAGTAGGATGGGGCTCTGAGCAATTTCATCTAGTGGGCGGCATCCCTGCCCATGGCAGGGGGCTTGAAACTAGATGCCCTTTAAGGTTCCTTACAACCCAAACTATTCTATGATTCTAAATAAGAAATGCAGAATACAGGTTTTGTCTTTTAAAGGCCTGTCTGCAGAATCTAAGTGAAGTTGCTGTCTATTTTTCATTTCTGATGGTGATCATATATAGATGTGTGTTTGATTCTTGTGGTGAAAATGAAAGTGAGAAGCTTTGATCAAGAGTGAGGAGTCAAGTTCTTGTCTCTTGCTCTGGAATCAGAATATGTGAGAATCACTCATCCTTAGTTAGGAAGTAACGTGGAGAGCACAGACTTTTGGCTTCTCATGGAAAAACTTCAGGTACTGCCTGGAGAGCTTGCAGGTCAAAGGACCTAAAAGAGAAATCTCTGTGCAAGATATTTTTAATCCTTTTCTGCTTGGGAGAAAATGAGGAGTATTTGTAGCGTTATTTTAGTCTTTTCCTGAATGCTTCTTTTTCACTTGTATTCTACTTAGGTCCGAAAATGGATTTCCGACTGGAATCTGGCCACAGAGAAAAAGCACACTCTCCTGAGACTGCTCTATGATGTCCTAGTAGACTGCAAGAAAAGGTATAAAAGACAAGTTATACATACTAGATAACTCTGTATTTTGATGTACTATAGGTGATCTGTAGGGGAGGTATTTCTCACATGACTTGTAAAATTAATCTGTACCGATAATTCAATCCAAATATACTTGTGGGGTTTTTTGGGTTTTTTTTAAGCATTGCTGTATTAAACCGGTGTTCCCAAGAATATTGAAGTTAGTGGTGAATTAGCTGCAAACCACAGACTCCCAAAATAACACTTATTTCTTTCTATAAATATTCAGAGCATTGTAGCATTATGCCAAGTTTATTATTTAATTGCACTTTTGACATTTTAGTGCATGGTAGTGCTATCTCTTACTTAATGATGTGGGAAGGCTTATCAATCACGGTTAACAGAATCAGTCTTTTTATGTAAACATTACCTTCAGGACAGAGCTTTCCACTAGTCATGGAAATTTATGTCCACAGAATACCTGCTTGGCCATTTTGAATTATTATCCTGGATCATAAGAAGCATCTTTGATCTAACAAACTTGGCAGACCACTGTATTCTGGCATGTAGAGTAATCCTGTGTGTATGGTGCCTGTAAATTAATGCAGGTCTTAACTGAGAGCTGTCATCAGTTTATCTTGCAGATGTGATACAGTGGATTGAGTGCCCTGGCCAGGGCTACAGAGGTGGGCTGCTATCCAGTGGTTTAGGGTGTAGTTCCACAACAGCTCAAACCTATCTAAACTGCCCTGTAGTTTGGAATGGGGATGTGGGGGGTGTGTGTTGCTTGCTCCTGCCCTTCCACTCTGTTTTCTGAGTTACTTTTCCAAGGTTGTTTTTGATTTTTGTAGTGAGGCAGCATCAGGACCCCTCCACTGCTGACTCACAGTGGTACCAGAACTGCACTTACATTTTCCGTGTTTGCATAACCTTGTACTGCTGCAGAAGGAAGTTCTGTCCTGCACCCTCTGTTCCTGCCTGTGGGCATCTGTGTGACTGCACAGGGTGTTGGACTGGGGACATGACCTTACTGGGGGTTTAAAAAGGCAAGTGTGAAGCTGTCACAAGTGGAGAAGAGTTCCTTCTGTCAGGACAGGTGGCTTATTCTGCCCTGCTGGAATTGTAGCCTGGAAATGCTGCATCAGCATAGCAGGATCGTTTCTAGCTAACCTCAATTTAGGGATGATTAATCCTCATGGAATAGTTACTCTGTGAGCTACATTACTGGGAATTCTTGTTTGTAACACTCAAATGCTTTTGCGTTGATAGTTCTGTATGGCAGATTTCAAATGGTCAAAATAAATTCAGAAATGTTAATCATAGATCTTTTCCATGGCTTAGTGCTTACCTTGTTTCAGAAATACTACACTGATAACATTCCTGCACTTTTAAACACTTTCCATCCTGTTGATTTATTGTGAGGTTTTAAGTAGTTTCATTCCCAAACTTAATAGCCAGCTATTTTTAGCGAGCCTTGCTATCAAATCAGTGGATTAAACTTTAGTTTTTGTTTCCACTGCTACCAGTAACTTTGCTACTAAATGGTTTTTGCTTACTAGCCATAGGTGATATTTTTAAGATAGCCAATAAAACCTTCCACAAACCCTGTAAGAAATGACTCCTTCACTCAGTATCCTTGCCATGGGTTGCATCAAGCTGTTCACTGAGCAGAGCAGTGTTTCAGAGCACTTGCACTTCTCTCCAGAAAAGAAAACAAGAAGTGACCCTGGCACCTTTGACCTGGTTCACTCTCCTGGATCAGTGGGCAATGTTTGCAATAGTATGGGAAACTCACAGCAGCATTCCAGCTGTAGCACTCAGGAATGTTGCTCTATCTAGCAGTATGGGAAGATAAGTGGGAACTGAAAAGTAAGTGATAAAAATCAAACCTCAGTTACCATTGTTGATTTATAATCAAGGGAGAAGAACTACCTTGTTGAAGACAATTGAATTCTTTCGTTTGCTTGATTTATGTTTTAACTTTGCTCATTGTGGCATAGAGATGGTTTTCCATAACTAACAGACTTTCTCGCAGTGGATAAGTTGGTAGTTAACAGATTGGTAGCTCCTAAAAAGTAGATGATGCAGAGGTTGTGTGGTGTCCCTTTTCCTATGGTGACAAGTGAAAGTTTATCAAACCTTTTCTAGCCACCTTGATGCAGTATAAAGCTGGTCTCTGCTGGCAGGATTCAGCAGCTTTAGCCCTGCCCAAGTTAAATTCAAACAGGTCTGGCAGGTCTGGTTATTAATACTTGTAGCAAAAAGCTCAGCATGTCAGGCACCTGCGGAGTAATTGTTTCGTTTCATTTTAGTTCCATTTAATACCATGTAATGTAGAGGGACTCGATTCCAACATGTCACTTAAGTCTCTGAATGCTCTGTTGTGGTTTTTTCCTTCCTTTTATCTACCATCACTCTTAAGCTCTCACTGGCTTTTTGTCAAGTTATGCATCTAGACTGGCAGGTGGAGCCAAGAGCACTTGTTCAGGCTGTTTTGCTAGAAAAAATGTTCACATTTGCACCTTAGGTGAGACACATTTAACAATGAGCTGTGGTAAAATAGTGATCTGTATGAGAGCTCTAAACATCCTAATTTACAATAGTAATCTGACACTAAATAGAATATAAGACTAAAGGCCTGCCATATTTGCTGAGGTTCACAAGAATTTAGCACAGAAAGTTTGGGAGTAATTGTCTTGTAGCATTCTGTTGTTTCCTAGAAATACAAGTGAAAAATTCCACTCCTTCTCCACTCAAAAATAACAAAAAAAAAAGGGTGGGGAATTGAAAATAATATTTGAAATTAGTTAAGTGATGGTTTTCAATTTTTGCTCCTAAGGGAAAGATTAGGACAGGAAAATTGCCAGAAAACTGTAACACAGCTCTGAAGTGTACAAGAACAACTGCTGAAAAGCTTTTATTAAATAAAGAGTTGTGTATTCTTAGGTTGAATAGCACATGAGCTGAGCCTATTTGATTGAAAATATATATAGTGCCAGTCCTGTATTAAACTGGTCCTTTGTCTCCTAGAACGTCTAGTGTTGGTAAGATTTCACCAGTGCTACAATCATAGTCAGTCATAGACTGATTTACATGCAAATGCTTCTCTCATATACAAAGCTGCCTAAATATTTTTTTCAGTGATACAGAACTGCCAGTTCATTTACATCAATATTGGTTACCAGGGTAAAACATAAGCTGACCTCTTAAATGCTGGAGTTTTGAAACAAATGTTTTATTAAAACTTATGTCCCTGAACATGCTTCTGGAATGTTTTGGGATCTATAGAAAATGCCTCTGCCTGGGGTCAAACTGTATTCGTTAAATGTACATCCAGATTATGTATGATATTGGGTGTTGCCCACGATGTCCTAACTTTTGTGCTGCACATCTCTCAGATCTGGTGAATTCTCTGAGAACAAACTTCCCTCTATAGAGTGGCTGTCAAACAGTGGTACGGTGAAATTTCAAATAAATACCCATATAAAGACAGTGTTATTGTACTGCAAAACCCATTCAGACCTGTGCTGCTGTATAGGTTAAACCTCTGTCTCAGCACAGAACATACTGGGCATGTTGTGTTGGTTTGTTTTTCCCTGTGCAGTTTATGCTATTGGCCTAAGTCATTAATGCAAATTGAAACTTTATTCTTGCAGGATTTTGTTTTAAGGAAAATTGTGTGTGCTTTTAGACCACATGGGATAATTTGTTGTAAATTTTGCAAAAAGCATCAGCGGTTGCTGGCCTTGTTGGTGGTAAAACTGTTTAGTGAAAATAAATAAAATCTGTTAAAATGACACAGTAATGATCTCAGAGCTGGTTTGCAGTAGTATTGGTGTTGTTTACAAGATTATCTGCGTAGACAAGGCTGTAGGTTTGCTCAATTTCTGAGAGGGAGTTGTTTTTCTAAAAGCTGTCGGAGCAGTGCTGGAAGCTGTTTGCCTCACAGCAGCCTCAACCAGTCTCATTGCTGGCTGCGTAATTTCATCAATAAAATGAGCAGCTCTCACTCTGAATACTTGAAGAAAGAATCTGTGAAAGAAGAGAGCAGCTTTTATACAGTCATTTTCCTGACCATAAATATTCTTTAAGAGATGCCATTTTACATTTGAAATAAACTTTGCAGCGCTACTTATTGCACAATGATTAAATCCAGATGTGCATAAGAGGAGCATTCTAGTGAACCATATAAAGCTGTTCCTAGCTCAGAAAGCTTTTTCCATAACCAGCAGGTAATTTATCAGTTTAAGAGAATGAAATGAAGGGTGAAGATAAACATTTTGTAGAACAAGAATTGAAAGAATACATCCAGTTAATTTGTTCTCTCCACTAGAATTAAAATGGATCATCTACATCTTTTTCAAGTGTAATTTAATTTGACCTATAACATCATAATGGAATTATTTAAATATTTGAGTGCCTTGTTGGAACTATTTTTCCAGTAGTTCTGAGGTAACTTCTTTTTTTTCTATAGTGACACTGCAGCAAAAGTAATGGTGGAGCTATTGGGAAGTTACACAGAGGACAATGCTTCCCAGGCTCGAGTTGATGCTCACAGGTAATACTGACTTCCCAGTTTCCTTAAAAGTAACTTTTCCTCAATTGCCAAATATTTTGATCACTTTACTATTAAGAGTATTGAATGGCCTGACAGGCCAAGGGCCCTGCCACGGCCTTTTCTGTAGCATTGCTGACTCAATCAAGAGTTTGTCTCTGCAGTCTGCAGTAGGTCTGGTTGTTTGTAGGCACAGCCAGGTTTATTCCAGTGTGCAAGTGCACAGGAGAGTTCCTAGTCACTGCTGAGAGAGATCAGCCTTGGGTAAGGACTTCCTTTACATCAGCTGTGCACTCAAAATCTGTACTGGAGTCCTTTATTTCAGATTTTTTTTACTTTTTGCCTGTTTTATTATCTAACCTTCAGCATTCTTTTCAAATAGTACTTTCTCTTGAAAAGACATTGGTGCTGTCTTCTCTATGAGCAAGTACAAAGAATGTGAACTGCACAGAATTAAGCTTACCTGTTGGACAAGCTGGGACTAAATTGATTTGCAACAGTGCATTTTCCCCACTGGCCAAAATGAGTAAATGCCTGTATTTTGATGTTCTAACTATCATGATTTTTCTTAGGAATTAGTTATTTAAGTTCTGCCAGATGTGCACTACTAGTAGTTCTCAAGGGAGTTGTTTATACTTAACCATGGAGGAAAATCAGGATGATTCCTTTGGAAAATTAGTGTCTGTGCAGAAGTGGAAACTTCACTGGCTCCCCTACAGCAACCTGCAGCCTGTTCCCTCTGAGAGAACCCGGGTGCCCAGGGCTGTGTCTCTGCGGAACTCGCGTTCTCCTGGTGTCCTTGTGTGGCAGAGGGAGCCAAGGCTTCTGATGTGCTGCTGAGAAAAGCTTTCATCTGGAGTTCCTGTTTCTAGTCTGGAGCTGCAACTGATAAATCCTGGGCCTTGCACTGTTTGGTGTTGGGGTTTTCTCTGTTTTGTGTCACATATTCAATTATAATTAAATCTTCCAAAACAATTCTATGACATTTTAGGAGGACAGTAAAAATGCCTCTAGGAATGAAGGCTGTGCTGGAAATAAATGCATAGATGGAAACTGTAGGGTGATCTGTGGTTTTACCACATGGCACATTTCATTTGGGATACTGGACAAATTACTTCATGCTTTCTGTTCCTTGGTTTTTCCATCTGTAAAATGAAGATTAAAATTGGAATGTGACATGTGTTACCTTTAATAATGATTGAAAACCTTCATGTGTTTCCTAGAAAGCAAGGAACAGCAAATTGACTTGCACTTAGTCATAAAGTAAGTAAGCATTTTCCTTTTCTCGTCAGATGTATTGTACGAGCATTGAAGGATCCAAATACCTTTCTCTTTGATCATCTTCTTGCCTTAAAACCAGTCAAATTTTTGGAAGGAGAACTTATTCATGATGTAAGTAACTTTGTTTTTAGTGAGATGGTTAGATAGCAGTAGACTGCTTTGTTTTAATGTGTCTTTTGAAATCCATTAGAATAGTTATCTGTGTCAGTAATCCTGAGCTGCAATGGGCTATTCCTTTTTATAGTCTTTAAAATTAAAATTGCATGTGGAATGTTTCCCTTTCAAAGTTTCAGAAACTCAGTTACAAGTCCTGTCCTCACATGAGTTCTGTAGCCAATCTTAAGTCTGGGAAAAGGAAGTAAGCTCAGCACAGACTGCCCACAGCTATTGACAAAAGACAGAATTTTAGCTCTTAACATTCTGTTCAATACCCATAGTTTCTATCTATATCTGTCCAGCCTGCAAGATAATATTTTAACTGTTCTCATATTTGTTTTCCATCTTCTAGCTTTTGACAATTTTTGTAAGTGCTAAACTAGCATCCTATGTCAAGTTTTATCAGAACAACAAAGACTTCATTGACTCCCTGGGTAAGTTTTCAGATCATACATTTCTGATTATTTACGTGGTTTAAGGTATGGAAGCCACAGACTGCTTGAGTTTGAATCCATGTATTGAAGCAAGGAATTTCGTAACAGATTAGAATTTGTAGATGATAACCTCTGCTAGATGGTGAGTGGGCCATCTAACTATGGTTTGTTCTTTGAAAACAAGCTGGTTTATGGCTTTGGAAGAGAACTATGGGTTTACCCCGTTTTTTTTCTCTTAGAACTCCCCTCCTGAAAGGTTTAACACATTCATACTCTATGCTAGGAGATCATAACTGCATTGAGTAAACCTTCAGCTTGTATAAATCTCCTGGTTTTTTTATGATGAATAACTTTGTAACAGCAAATACTTCTGAGCAGTAAGATAAGGCATGTAATTGTGTGTGTGTGTGTGTGTGTGCCTGCATGTGCTGATGCATTAGACCCAGCAAGCCACAGTCTGTCCCAGTTAATTTGTTTCATCACATGAAGCAATGTGATGGAATGTTAATGTCAGCACCCTCTTTATTTACACACTGTGGAAAAAAGGAGTAGTAATTAACACTTTGACACTCCCCCGTTGATGTGTAATTGACTGTTTCAAAGGAGCACTGGTTCATAAGCTATTGCATGCATTAAAATTACGTTTTTTATATTCCAGCTTTTTAGGACAGGGGTCAGTGACAATGCAGAAATTGCTCAATGATGCAGATTTTTTTATTACTGCATTAAGGTTTTGACATATTGGTAATGAATAAATGTTTCCATAAAAATATGATTTTTTTTTTATAACTTTGATTTTGAAATGACACTTAAACACTGCATTGGATGCATTTGAGGAAAGCCATAGTTTTGCTAAAACAGAGTTTAGTGCAGCCTTTTAACACATGCATTATTTTGTTTAATGGAGTGTGATACAATTCTTAGAATAATTGCCCTTAGAGCTTTAAAATTGTGGTACTTTGGGTATTAAAATGATGGAAATACCAATGGGATTTTTTGGTGGATAAAATTAGCAGCAAGTTTTTGGTAGCTTGTAAATGTGTATATAGGATAAGTGTATCTTTAGTCACATGTATCTGAACATTAGTTATGCAGACATCTTACGCTTTTCTTTCTCAGGGGAAAGTGGGTTTTAGGTTTATCTTTAGGTATTTGTCCACAGAAGTATTTGCTGAAATTGCTGTTATGCCAGCATTTGAAAGAATTTATAGAAAATTAATTACACATATATGTAGCAGTAATTGTATTATACTCAATTGTTGTGATTTCTTTTGCCTTGCCTCCAGTATCTGTGCTTCCCTCCATGAATTAATTCAGTGTGTGATGTTTCAGTATATCTAAGATTCATATAATCTTAGTAAAATCCTTAAATACCTGTGTAACTGTTTGAAAGACAGTCTTAACTTTCACTTATGCTGTTTTCTCACCTGCTTTATGGTGTGCTCAGAAACTTGGTGTGTCTCAGGGCAGTGGACAAACAGAGATCTGGAGGCAGCACAGATGGAAATGCTGGGAGCTGAATGGTTCAGCCTTGGCTTTGAAAAACAAGGGCAGTTTGGTCTAGACAACAATGCAGTTATTAGATGAGGCATTCAAAAATGATCTGTTCCCAAAAGCAATGAGATTTTTAACCATACTTTAGAGATTTTTTTTAAAATAACTTGCCAAGATACCTTTGTTTTAAAGGCTATTAGTAATAGGATTTCAGTGGCAGCAGAGCATGGGCTGTAGTTGTAACCTTTCCTGGACCAGGACCAGTTAGAACTGGCCCAGGAAAGCTGTTCAGCGAAGGCTCCTACAGGTGGCATCAGTTTGTTACAATTTGTTGTTTTATTAATGCTGACAATTTAGGCCAGCAGTAGCATTATCTGTGTCAACTGCATCGCCCTAACATGGCCACAGTTAATCTGGTATTATAAGCAGTCTTTTTCGCAAAGTTAATCAGCATCTCATTTGCATTTGTTAATTAGGGTTAATGTGTGCTAATTGATTTTTTGATGCTTGTAGAGTTCCATTAAACCCAGTTAGGTATAGTTGCTGGTGCTCCTCATTCGTATGAATTATGGTGATCGCATTTTTGTTGAATCGGTGCCAAATAGGGAACCTGCATCATAATTACAGCTAATTAACACAACATGATGTCCTGCACTAATGTGCTTCCCTGCTAGTGTATGGGTGTTATAAATTCCAAACTTATATATTTACTGAAGCAATGGGAATGTTTATATAATGTCATTCTAGAACAAAATGATTGACACTCATTTTTAAGAAACTTCCACTGGATCTTAGTTAGTACCTCATGGACCTTGGGATTAAGAAATGCCTTGTTTCATCTCAGTGCCTTAACTTGGTTGACCTAGATGGTTTTCCAGGAAAATGGTCTCTGATTTAGACATGCAAGGCCTTGACACAGTTCCTTGTGTTGCCATTCATGCAGTCATGTAAAAGATGTAACTTGACCTCAGTATCGGTTCTGCTGGTTTCGAACAACACTTTTCTTGGCCGCACTGGATGCTTACATGGGACTCATGATGCCTTTTTCGCTGTGGACAAACAAATTCAGTACCAAAATGTTTTCTTCTGGCACCACAGTGTTATGTTCTGGAACCAAACTGTGAGAGGTTTGTTTTCCAGAAGCTACAGGAGAATGAATGGTGAGACTGTAAGAAGGTTTTTTAGCATAACCAGCTGGGGATTTTCCATTCTGTTGCATTGCTGTTCTTCCAGGTGATGCAACTGAAAAATTCACTTGTACTCTCACCACCTAAAATTCTGTTCAGGTGATGTTTTCACTGCTCAAAAAAGAAAACTTTTCTAGATAATACATTTTTACTAAAAACAACTGAGTCTTGGTGAATTCACTATGAAACTTGCTATTTTAGCAAAAGACAAGGCAGATGCAGGATTTGGTATTTTACCTCAGGAAAACTGTTGATAAGGAGAAGTAGAATGTATTTTAATGTGGAACAAATTTTAAATTATTGGAAGCCTATCTAGTAAAAATAACATGAAAAGCAAATTATTTGTATGAATTATAATTAAATCATTAATTAAACTGTCGACATTTTTACTCAGGCTTGTTGCACGAACACAACATGGCAAAGATGAGGCTCCTTACTTTCATGGGAATGGCTGTAGAGAATAAAGAAATCTCATTTGACACAATGCAGCAGGAGCTCCAGATCGGGGCTGATGATGTAGAAGCGTTTGTCATTGACGGTAAGAACTGTGGCACCACTCTGCACACAGTGCTCATGAACAAGAACTTTACAGTCTTCTAAGCTAATGTTGAGTATTAGAACAATATTCATTTTAATTTCTGTGCTTTTTACAAGATAAAGCTGCACAACTTCATGCTTAAAGACAGGCCCAACTGTTGTGTTTTAACCAGTGTTTTTCTTCTTAGTGACAGGAACTATATCTCATATAATTCTTTACAGAACTAATAAATTGTTCGCAGGTTTAATTTGTTATCTGGTTTTGTTTGCTGTCATTAAAACAGGATGTGTTTGTAGGGGAGAGAAGTTCATAAAAACTGTACAGGATATTACTTTAATAGGTTGGCACCAAACAATAGGATTCGTGCATGACCTTCATCTTGTTACATCATTTTGCTTTTCTGCCTATTAGGCCATTAAAACCAACAGCAAAAGAGATTAAGTGAACTGCTGTGTTCTTATGTTTGTATTGATCTAACTTTGAACCGTTTTTATGCAGTTTAATACCTCTGCACGATCATGAAAATGTTGCTCAAAACAGCATTGGTTTTTTGCAGCTGTAAAGACAAAGATGGTGTACTGCAAAATAGATCAGACACAGAGGAAAGTCGTTGTCAGGTAAGACAATTCTTCATGGCCTTTTGCAGAACTTAGTGTGTTCTAATTATTTCACCTATATTTGTAGAATATTTTAACTAGAAGCAAGGTATTGTTCCTATCAGTTGCTGGTAGTTAAATAGTTGCTATTTATCATAATTTTATTAAAGCTCACACTGAATGTGATTAGCTTATTTAATGAAAGAGTCCTACTTTCCAGGACATTTCATTTAATGACCTACTAGTGACAAGAATACTAATCACTGTTGTTGCTTTAAATATTTGGGAAGGCTGCAAAATTCTCTTAACTGGTAAAGTGCAGCTGTTTCTAGAGACAAAATCAGAATTTTCCTGTTTGCTCGTGAGAGTAAAGTAATGCTATAGAAGAATAATTGGGTGAGTGTGACATCTCTAGTAATCTTCTTCCAATTTTGTTTTACTTCTCCAGTCACAGCACACATCGGACTTTTGGAAAGCAGCAGTGGCAGCAATTGTATGACACTCTAAACACCTGGAAACAAAATTTGAATCAAGTGAAAAACAGTCTCCTCAGTCTTTCAGACACCTAAGAATATTTTTTTGACCTAGTAATATTGCTATAGGTGAATTTTATTCAAAACTTTGAAAATTTGTGAATGTTTCCAAAAAATTTATGCAATTGGTTTAAAGAAGCTAAATATTCTAAATTGGCCACTAAAAATAAGAAAGAAGCAATAAAACTAACATGGGAAAATGTCTTCTGTTGATTTTCTTACATAATCAGCCACAAGAAACTGGCAATATTGGTTATGCTTCTTTTGTTCATGTTACAATATGAGGACCTTTCTTTGCAAGAGGTATGGGGAGGGAGGGAGGCACGTCAGAAAAATGATAGTGCAAGTCTTTGTAAAGTAAGAGAAAATTTCCTTTAGACCCAAGGGAGGAGAAATGTGACCCGATGGAAGTGAAGCTTCACAAAGCCAGATCTGCTGCCTTACCTCTGTAATCATACCTGATACTTCAGTGTTGAAAGAGACCTTACTGATACAGAAACTACAACACATATATTTAAATAATTTGGCAGTAAAGGTAAGCAGAAGATTTTTCTGTTCTTCTGCCACTTAAAACTGCTGGAAGCAGGTGTAAATGTTTGCAGAAACCAGTGTATTCTGAAACAGTTGGAGGTGATTTTGCCTGAAAACTGAGTGAGCAGTCTGCCAGAGAAAATGAATTGAACTGTTTCAGCCAAAACTTAAAAGAAGCAGTAGAAGGGTAGAGTTAAGTAATAATTTAATTTTACTGAACATATATAAAAACATTAACTTATGAACTTTTTAACTTTGGCAAAGTTTGAATTTGATTGCAGAACCAGAACCTAACATTACGAGTAGGAATTGTATACATTTTTGAACACAAGAAATGGTAACGTTATATTAAACATGGAACTACACATATATACCATATTCTGTAGGAATACCTCTACAAATCTGGTTTAGGTAAGTGGTCTATGCCTAAAAGAATGGTTATCTCCTGGCACTCATCTTCACTGGCCTTCTTCGTATTTTCTTTTTCTTGCTGAATGAAGTCTCTCCAAATTCAGTAATTTCTCAATTCCTCCTCTTTGGTTTTGTGTAATGGAGTTACGAAGAGAGCAGCTGTCCTCATCTTTGAGTGCTTTTTCACTTCTTGCTGGAGTGACAGTCATGTGAGAAGACTTCTGCTTGTTCTGTAAAGCAGCAAATCCTTCTTTAACCTGACAGAATACAAATGTTAGCAGTTGATAACCCAGTGAAATTCACGTACAAAGGTTCAAATTGTTGGATTTTGCTGAACATTAAGCAAGCAAGGAAATGTTAGCAGGAAAACAAATCCATTGGAAAAAATACGTTTAATTTGAAGTGTTTGCTTCATATTTAATTTAGAAAACTTGATAATGACAATTACACTTTTATAAACCAAACCTTAACATAAGACTTGGTACAAGAGTGTGATTTAAAAAAGACAAGCTTTTATTAGAATGCAGATTAGCAAAATAAATAGCTTAATTAAAGAGTTTAATGTTGCAATTGACATTTCTATTGCTATGCAAGCATTTGATTAACAAAACCCAAAATCATGAGGTTTATAGTGTTAACTCCCTCTCCCTTCACTATATAGATTAGAAAGCAAACATCTTTAATGCAAGGTCTGTAATAGGTTGGCTTTTTTATGTTAAAGATCTTTTTGTTCCTTTAATAGTTTTAATTACTCTTTGATATATTACTGTTAGGTACTTCATATCTATCCAAATCAAAGACAGATGGCAACACAGTAGGGAAACAGTTTTTTTGCCTGATGAGCAAAAACCTTGCATTTGAATGATGAGTTCTCCGCTTGTAATCTGGGGTTGTGTGGCTCTTGGGGGGCCAGCACACAGCACCAGCCACCTGCCTGAGCAAGGTGCAGCACAGAGCCAGTGCTGCAGGGGATCTGCAAGGTGACCTCTCAGACTCTGCTTCTGTGCTAGGGGACTTCTCTTGCAAGGATCACAAGATGACGCCTTCCCCCTCTGCTCAATCATTTTTTTGGTATTAGGCAACTGTGCCCCAGCCAACTGTAAGCCACTATGTCTTTATCAGGCCTACCTCTATTTTAGCACATTAATTTTGTGCTAAAACTTACCTTCCCTAGTGCACAAGCATTTCTTAAAGTTTGAAATATGAACAATAAAATGCATGGAAATTGTTCATTATTACATTTGTAACAATGTTACTGGCATGCAGCTGAAGGTACTGATACTTCAGGTCAGTAATGACTGGCAGCTCCCTTTCAATGAGGAAGTAACTTCTCTATTTGAGCAGTAAAAGTTTCAACCTGTTAATTCTTTCATGCTTTTTCCCAAGGCCTCAGCAAGAAACAAATCATGCTTTACAGCAAGCCAGTCAAAATCTCTATGGAATAGCATGTGGGGCTGAACCTGTCCTGTACTAAAAATTGCATGTTTAAACTGAGCTGGGGGTGCTTATCCATTCTTTGGTACTCAGGCATGGACAGACTAATGTTTAAAACAGTTCTTAATATTTTTACTAGAATTATAAGTGCATCTGTAGCATTTGTTTATAATTTTTATCCCTTTTTAGAGTACTGTACTGTGCTTGAATGAGATTACCCAAATTGAAGAAGGCTTAAGTCTGCTCTAGTTACAATCATACATGTTAGTCAAAGCAAAACAAGCAGCAAAAAAGACTGTCGAGCCCATTTTTAATCTCCCAACAGCTTGTTCATACTGGTCATAAAAATGACAAAGTTGAGAACAGAAGGTATTAGGATGACACCAACACAGAAAGGAGGGAGTGCTCTGCATTATTGCAGGCTGAGATTTCATAGATTAAGTATTTGGAAAATCTAAGTAAGGTGAAACCAGCAAGGCACTGTTTTTGTCCATCTCTGCTTTTTCTTAGCTAGCACATCAGGAGCTTTAGCTTGGAGGTGACAAAGCAGACATAACCACAATCAGATCATGAAATACAGCTTTGCTTTAGCTGTAGGTTACGTAGTGTAGTTCACTCAGCTCCTGGCTCCACCTCTGAGAAAAAGCAAGAGACACACAGTAAATACCACCACTGTGTTTGGTGACAAATCCACCTCAGTGTCATTCCCAAGTAGAGTCAGGTTAGGAAAGTCGAGTAATGTAAAACATCAGTCCTGTGAATTTCAGGGAATGTGGATGTTGATGGCATCAAGAGCTGATTATCTGCTGAAGTCAGCCAACTTTGTGACTTGAAACCACTGTACAGCTCATCCAGAGACAGCCCTAACTACCCGAAAATACCTCTAGAACCTCTTCTTAAAAGGAAATGTCAGCTGCAGCTGTAAATTACTGTATCGCTTTTGAATGATCCATTTAGCATTGGGTCAAATTCTGATAGAGCAGTTAGAGCTGTTCAAGCTCCCGAGTCTAACACAGATGTGAAAATGCAGCAGTGAGCCATTGCTTGGTGCCATCCTGAATCAAGTTGTCTTACAGGGAAACAACAGGTTTCTGTTCTCTGTTTTTGTATGTTTGTGTAAGGTTACCCTGCAAAATAATAAGATTACTGTAAATAGGGCATCACATAACTACAGTGTAAGATAAATGGATAGGTTCTAATTCATAGATGTGCTGAATTTTTATTCCTTCATGGATTCCTTTAAATGGCATGGTCCTATCAAGTAATAAAGGAAACAATGTTTTTATACTTTCACATACTACTATTTTCCTTTTTTTTTTAACTCCTACTTTTACTGTAGGTGATGATTTTTATTACGGTACACAATGGACTACCCTCTTCCTCCCCTCTCAAGCAGACTGGTTAGCATCTGTTTGATTCATATGCTGTGACTTTTTCCTGCTGCTTTCTATCAACCTTAATTGTGAAAAATGGTGTCTTGTTGCCCTTTTGATATTATTTCGGAGATTGACTCAGCCTTAAAGTATCCAGATGGGTACAGTTGTACAAATATCTGTGGAATTAGCTCACTGAGGTCTGGTCTGCAATATTTTTAATTGACTTACATGTTCTGTGGGAAAAGAAGAATCATAAAAAGCCTTTGCTATAGCATTCCATTCTTCACTAGGATCTCCCTGGGGGTCTTGGTGGATACTAGAAGTATTCAAAGTGTTGGCAGCTCTGTTCAGACTGCTAGGACCTGATTGATAAAAAGGAAATGGTAACAACTGCAATTGAGTCTCCAGGCACTAATTGTGAAGTAACTAAACTGGTTTACCTCTGATCTTAAAAAATCAAATATTTTTGTTTTAAATCACTGGATCATTGTTGTAGGCTTTTGCCCTTCATTTTTTTCTTTCACATGCTTCATCTATTTTTTCTCTAAAGATGAGGTATGTTTCTACTTTGATTAAAAATGTTTTCTCTCATTTTCACATATTAAGTTAATGACAGAAAAGTGATTTATAGAAAATGTATGTATTCTAAATATTATAACTGAATGGTTTTTTTTCAAACACTATTAAACTCAACCTTCTGATAATGATAACAAAATACATAATTAATGCCATTATAACATGATATTCCAGGGTGACTTGTAATAAAAGAAGACATTAAGACAAAGCTTTTCAGACAATCAAAAAACATTTTAAATGAGGAGTCTTTTTGTTAATGGCTTTATCTCATGTTTCAGGTGGTCAGGCAGTATCTGCTAAAGGTAGGAAGGGCAGCCGAGTAGATTAATCGTAGCCAAGTATAAGCCTCCAGTCCTGCAGAGGCTTTATGCAGCACCAGTAGATTCTGTTGAAACCAATATCAAATTCCTTGAGAGATGAAAACACAAGCATGCTTTCACAATTACTCACAGTGCAAACAGGAGCTGTTTTGTCACTACACAGATGCCTGTGGATCACTGCATCAATGGTAAAATCTTGTTTTGCTATGAAAATACATTGTACCTCATGGTTATGTAACAGTTATTTCAGAATACTGACATTTTCTCTTGGGAGGAAGAGGAAAATGGTTTTGTGTTTGTTTTCTTTTTTAAGCATCTGCCAGGAAGATCTTTCCCGTTCCCAGTTCATTTCTTCATTTAGTGATGTAGAGTGTCTGCTCTCTGGGAACCAGAGTATAAATAGTAAATTGCATTGTGGTTAGGCAGTAGAAGGAATTCCCTCAGATAGGTTTACTAAACTCTTTCACCACTTCTCTTCACCTCTAGGTCTCCCATATGGCTAAATGGTTTGTGCTCCAGTCAGTCAAAAAACATTTAAAATGTAGGTACAGTGTCCACATGAAGTCCATTGCAGGCTTGCCATTTGGGAAAAGGTCTGCAAACAAAACACAAACTCCAAGCAAAATAAACGCTGGAAGCTGCAGTGCCATGTACCACACTGACTTGTAGGTGCCCTGACTGTGAGGTTCTCTGCTCTCCCAAAGAGGTGCAGGATTCAGAGAGGGCAGCAGGCACAAGGAGGGACCTCTCTAAATTAGGCAGAATGGGGCACATCTGGGACACAGACCAGGACCCTCACCATGAAGTTTAGCTGGAATTCAAGAGGTCTGGTCACTAGGCAACTCATTTGAGAGCCTAGAGGTAGTTCCCTACCAGCTCCTTTGGATGAACGTCTCAGAGTGACTTGGAGTTCCAGTACTTTGCATACAGAAAGGTTTCTGACAAGAGAAGGTGGAGGAACACACAGGGATTCAGATAGCGCTGTCTGTTCTTACAGAAAAGATGCATGCAGAACATCATGTAACTATGCATCCATTTTATTGAAACAGATACCAAAATTTACATTATTAAAAGAAGTAATGTGCCATCTGAGATCAGGATTCTGCTACCTTGCTACCACTACTACTGTTTTAGGGACATTTCTGAAACTGAACTTCAAAAATCGGTACATCTGAACACAAATATCCATGGGCAGGAGACCAAGTACAGAAACCAAATCACCCATAGAGCTAAAGTCATAGTAACAGAACAATGTAAAGAAACCAGACTGTTGGGTTTTGCTGTCTGCCACTGGCTGCAAAACCAAGGATGGGAGTCCACTCTGCTCTTGATATGTTCAAGGGGCAAAGGTGAAAACACTGCACCAACAAAAACTCAAATAGACACAAATGCCCTGTCCTGTGGATCCTGCTCTTTGGAAAACATCTAAGCACCCAGGGCTCCAGTTTTGGGAGCTAATTTTATTGCAAAACAAATCTAAAATACAGTTTTTCCACATTTCAGTAATGATTTAGAAACCCATTGAATAAAGTTCATATTTACTATTTTGCATATGCAAAATATTGCTCAACAAATAATAACCAGGTTTCAATAGTAGGAGATTAAAAAGCTCCTTGAGCACTTAAAGCTCCATGTGTTTTCTAGAAGTTGAAAGAATATAAAGTCCTTTCACACATTCAACACATTCAGATGGTTTTAAGTGTCCATCTAAATTACAGATGTACAATAGAATAAAATTTCTGTAAGCCCCATTCAAAGAAGCATCTACTGATTCAAAATCTACCCTAATTTTGATGCAAAATGAGAACACTGAATAATTTCCAAAAGCTGCCTGGTGCTTTTCAGATCCATGTGGAGCCCTGATAGAATATGCTCTACATTAGGGTTAGAAATGCCTATCAAAATTCAGTTTGTCATTGCACTGCTGTTAGTTCACAAAGGGAAATATGAGAAAAAATATTTAATCAACTAATTTATTGATAAGCTAACAAAAGCTGTTTAGTTGCATTTATAATATAAACAGATCAATCTCACCTTTTTGCAGTATAACTAAAATGTCAGGTTTACATTTTTTTACACTAAGAAATTCCACTTTTTGATAATTTTTCTAAGCACTACATGGTTCAGAACATTAATGCTTATATTTTCTTACCTTGTTCTGTTTCTCCACTGTCCACATTTTCGCTGAGATTTTGACCCTGTGTGTTTGAAATAATGTTTGCGTTTTCCACTAAGCATGGTAGTTTCTCTTTCAAAAGGGAAGGTTCCTTGGAAGCTGAAGCCCACGTAGCTTGACCTCTCATTTGATTTACTCTGGAACAAGAACTGAGAGCTAAAAAATTCAAGTATAGTGGAGTTTTCTCAGCTTTTTTATCTGAGGTTGAAAGATCAAAGGATGACCTTACACTTATGTTTACTAAATTTCCAGATGTCCTCATGGGTAAAGAGCATGATTCTTTCAGGTGACCCTCAGCAAACTTCCTTCCTGGAACTGTAGTATTCAGTGAGTCTTTTTTCTCTTTTATCAATGTGTTACTTGTTGAAGTATTAATCTCCGGGGAATGCCCAGTTTTGATGGAGTGTATCTGAGTATCATCGTTAACATTTTTACATGGAATTAGTTTATCTATACTTGCTCTATCTGTTGGGGGTTTTTTACGAGCACTTTCAAGACCATCAGCCTTTACTGGAGATTTGGCTTCAGCACTTGAAGTCCATGTATTTGTAGCATTCCCTGTTTGTTTAGCACTGTCTTGTTCAGGTTGCTTGCTGTGCATGTCATCCACATTTATTCCTCTCTCAGTTTTGGGGGGGCATAAATTGAAAGTACCTAAGAGAGGCTTATTATCTCTGTGTTCTTTTGCAGTAGCATCATCACCACTTGCATCATCACAACAAATAGTTGGTGGATTTTGAGCATCAGTTACCCGAACACCAGTGCTGTTCATGTTTCTGGCATTGTCATCATTTCTGCCCTCAGCATCTGTGGGTGTCTGTTCCGGAGGAAGTTTATCTCTATGTAAATCCCTCCGATTTAAGGTTTTTTCTGTTTTATGTAGTCCACTGCCTACATAATTGTCACTATTCAGCAAGCTACATTTTTGGTATCCTGCTTGAGAATTCTCTTTAGTATAAGGTAGGATGCCAAAACTTAACTCCTTAGCTTGGTGGCTGTCTGTACTTCTCTCATGCAGAGCACTCTTCTCAGTGCAAAGAACAGCTTCAGACTCAGCTTTGGGTGCTTCAGGTGTAAGGACACTTTTGTTGAGTTGTCTGGTGTCTGAGTTTGCATCTGCCTTGGCACAAGTTGATTCATCTGTAGTATTGCTCAGTTCTTCCTTGCTAGTGTTGGTCTCCTGACTTACATTTGTCCTGTCAGCACCTACAGTCTCTGTGCTGCCTAAAAAGGCCTTCCTTGTCTGTGTGGGGCATGCTGCCAAAGGCTCAGTGCTGTCCTGTGACTTTTGATCCAAATTTGCATTGCTTTCATCTAGTAACATTCTGTGTGTTGCTCCTGGATCTTCTGCCTCTTTGCATCCAGTGACATGCATTTCCGAGGTGTGTCCTTGGGTAATTAAATCAGTATCTGTGCAGAGGGTATTCCTGGGAGAAGCCTCCCTTTGCTTTACTTCATAAGGGCTAGCAACATTAATTTCATCCTTAAAACTGGTTTCAAGAACTTGTAAATCTGTAGAGTGAGTGTATTCTCTAGTTAGTGAGTGATAAGCCAGAGGTTACGTAATGCTTTATTTTTACAGTTTATAATTTCCAAAGAGAGGCACTCGAGATTGGTATCGATACTGGTATCTTATATTACACACACAAGCCTGTCAAAAAGTTACTGAAAGTAAGTATTGCACTATGGTAACTTGCAAAATATTTATAAACTGAGAGAGCAGAAAATATATTAACATTCTGTAGATTTTAGATATGACCATTTAATTCAGGATTTAAGCCCTCTCTTGTCATATATTATATCTGCAAACATTTATCCTTTCTTCAACAATACTACTTATCTCTATTATCCATGGAAGGTTATTACTTTGTTCTGCCTTTAATTCTTCAGTGCTTGAAGACTGGTCCCTTGTGGTTTTTACTTCAGTTTCTTCTTCATTTCCACAATTACTGTATTTTCTTATTACAGACTGCATAAACTCATTTTCTTTCTTAATAGCCTGTATTTCACTGTCTTTTGAGTGTTCTTGACCACTCTAGCATAAGAAGGAACAAAAGATTTTAAGTATTTTAATAATTTACTGTAGTCACCGATTAGGTAAAAAGTTCAGGACTGAGATTTAAAATTAATTTTACAATTCTGATGAAAAACAAAGACCATTCACCTGAAGTATAAAAAGTTAACATAAACAGAGGAACAGAAAAAAGCAGACTAATACCCTAGAAGAGTAGGAAAGAAATCAGGTCCTGCTATATTACAGTCCGCAATGTTATACAGATGACAGAATTCCTCAATGGAAGGAATTTGTGTTGTACATGTGGTGACTGGGTCACTCCCTCTCTGTGCTGGCTCAATCAGTGACCTGCTCGGTAATTATATGTGGAAAAATCCTGCATGATTGCTGTTTACACCCAAACACATACACATATAAACAACACACACACATATAAACAACACATACACATATAAACAACATTTTTTTTTTTTAGCAAACTGCCCAAGACTTTTAACTTCATTTCACAGGCAAATAAGTCTTACGAATTTGCAATCCCTGACATTCAGTTCCTCATTCCCTCCCAAATAGCTTTTTAACATGAATTTCAGTCAAATTCAACAAGAGTAGAAGCCTGAAAGATGTGCCTACTTAAAGTCTAAATCACTGGTCTACTACTGCATCTGTATTTGTGTTTAGGTTTGAAAGCTGTAGTCAATAAAATTCTTTGAAAGCTAGGGCCTGAATAGTGAAGATAAAAAAATCCCACCAGAATAGAAGGAAAAGGAGATGCATCCTTTGTCATCATCAACTGTTTGGCAGCTGAAGACAGGAGCACGTGCTGGCTCTTGCCCTAAAGATAGGATATAAAAGTAGGCAGATGTGGGAGGGAGCTTAGTCCATAAAAGATGTGGGAAAAAGCTGAAGATACTTGGATGACTGGAGGTGTTGCAGAAGGAAGGCTGGGATGTGGGAGGGAGTTACAAGAGCTGTGCTTGGGCATTGGATGTGTGGGGAGGATAGAGAATATTGCAGAGTGGAGGGAGGCACGTAGACAGCACTGCTAAAAAATGGGGTTGTTGCAATGCTAGCAGAGTAGGGGATGTAGAACACAAATCTGCCACAAACAGTTTCTTGCAGGTCACGGAAACATCGTGATGCTCCCAGCTTTGCCGATTTGGGGGAGGGAGGACTCATGGTAAATGGAGGAGGGTCCTAAAATTGTTTTCCTCTGCCAAATACTCCACCCTCAATTTGAAGTTTCAGTTGAAATTTCTTTCTCTTTTCCTCATGTTTTATCATTATTTTCCTTGTCACTCTGATTCAGAAATTGTACATATTACATCTTTTTTTTTTCTAGGATCTTAATTAATTTTGTTTCTTTGCTCTATATAGTCCTGGCATCACATTTTCAAGCTTTTTGAATACAAATAGTAGGAATTTCCTTTTTCTTTCATGAACGCTGTAACTATTTTATAATCTTTTGTTTCTAGGAGCTCTTTCTTTGGACAGAAACACCAAACACCACGCTGTAACTGTGTACATTATTCTTTTGTAATTGTAAAGACAGCCACTGCAGTGGAACTTACCACATCTGGTGGGATGGGCTGAGCTGGTGACTGCATCTGAAACAAACAGGATGAAATGTTCATAGGAAGGCAGAAAGATTACATGATTCCTTTCCAGATTTTCAGATGGGTTGAAGAAACCTACTTTTCAATAAACTCAAATGGCTGTTCAGCCCTTAAAAAATAGGTCCAAGATACACAAAGTAAAATACCTATATAACAAAACTTTTAAACATGGATTTTAATTTTTTTGCCTGTGATTTAGTAAAATCTAACTAAGAAACACATCCTTTCCCTCAACAGACTATTTCATAGTATGAAATTAAAACCCTTCTCAAAACCAGATCTCCCTGTACATACACCCACAAAAGAATTACAGCAGCCCACTGCTGGGTGTAACCCTATTCCCTAATGGTACACAGCTCTATTAGAAATTATGTCAAACTAAATGTGAAGCATGGTAAGGTTAAACTAAATTGCAATCCAAGTCTGGAATGAGGTCTGACATTGTACCTTTCTTTTAAAAATGTCTTTTGTTTAATTACTATTCCAGAGGTGATCAGTGTGAAGAAGTTTAAGTACATTCTGAATTTCATGCCCCACAAATAACCACAGAGATTTCTGATAGCACTAGGTGTAAAAATAAGTGTAAGCGTATTTCCTTACAACACTTGGAACCACAGTCAAGGTCTAAATCCAAGCCAACAACTTTCCCTTTTATGTTTCACTAGACACTGACTCATTAGTGATACAAGGTGAAATTCCACAAATCAGAATAACCAATATGATCTGCTGCAGCTCCAGTTTCTTGGCAGTGTTCCATTCAGTCCAACCTGCCTAGCTTTGGAAATCTAATGATTGTACAACACAAAGTGGTATGGCAATTTGCCATAAGATAGTGTAAGATGTATATTTGGAAGACATCTGACTTCTTTTGCATTTATGAGCATATGCTTTAAGCTTTTCTGCTTTCAAACCCATGGGGTTATCTGAGCAAGCACAAGTACTGTTTATCACAAATGCCTGATCACTTTGATTCTGCATCCTAACAATAACTGATATTTCATTTTCATTCAAGGAAACAGTGGTTTTTAAAAGATACACAATTTGCATTATACCTTGTAGAGTTCATACAGCTTTGGCACAATGAGTAATCATTTCAAGTCTAACTTCCCTTGCATTATTAAGCACATACCAGCAGCTCTGTATGCATGTTTGTGTGTGAGCTGTAAACATACATATGTACGTGCATTGTGAAGAAATTGATTTTAAGTTCTTCCAAATTCTAAAATATTTTTACTGTTTGTCATTTTACTGACGATTCCTATACTAGTTCTAAAATAGTTACCTGTCTTTACAGTCCTAGTGTCTTCCTATTTTCCTAACACAGAAAGCAAAATTATATGCATGAAAATGAGTTTTCCCTTCTTTGAAGGACAGATCATTTTTTATGTGTAAAAGTTAATGGAAAATGGATACAACGAATACTCAAGAGAACAACAGAGTAGGCTCAATGCACAGAGAATGTTTCTTATGGCTTCTGACTCGGCCCTTTTTTTCAATCTTATAAAAGACTGGAATACAAATTTGCAATCCAGTTTGATCATGGGGTAACACAGAGCTGCAGGTCTATGTGTTCTTCTTTTCGTTCCGAAAAACCATCTTTGTGTGCTCAACCACTTGTTGACTTCCTGTATGTGCCCTGCATCTAGAGCTGAACATGGACTTGGTTCACCCAACAATCCAAGCTCAATTCTAGTTTAACCTGCACTGCATGAAAGTCTTTTACCTCCTGCATTCACCACATATGTGCCCTGCATCTAGAGCTGAACACAGATTTTGTTCACCCAACAATCCAAGCTCAATTCTAGTTCCACCTGCACTGCATAAAAGCATTTTACCTCCTGCATTCACCACCTGATGAGCTCGCTGTGCCTTGGATGGCTCTTAAAGATGCTATGTGACATAAATGTTGGTGTTTCCTAAACTAAAACTGAAGAACTTAGATAACCTGTGTATTGATAAAAACAGTCTTCGGATCTGTCCCATGTTACAGAAGCTGAAATTAATTCTTCTGAGTAGAAGTGGACTTACTTCCACACCTCCAGGGAACTTACATACATATGAAGTCAATTGGGTCTGCCCCAGTATTTGAGAAACACCCATGCAAAAGATGTTTGTGAAATAGGATTTAGTAAAGATAGGTTAAGTTGCTATCTATTATGTATAAATTTATTAATGAAGTAACGTCTCAGGTTTCTATGACATAAGCACCCCTCTGGATGAAAGGGGAATATTCTTTGGGTACAGTAACTTTCAATGATATTTAGGGTCATTGTCACATAACTTTTTAGGTTGAACAATGTCAAAGGAAGATCAGTGGACATAACAGACAAGATCAGAAAAACTGTCATATCTTTTGTTCTCTGGCATTTTTACAAGACACACTGCAGCTAGGAAAGACACTTACCTGCAGATTTTCCACTTGCTCAGAATGCTGATTGCCCTGAGGAGGATGATAATCTTCAAGATGTCTATGAAGTCCTTTAAGGGAATTCAGCTCATTTTTAATAGTGTGTATTTCTCTTCTCATGTTTTCCTCCTGTAATAATTGCAAGTACACAGAGCACACAAAAACTTTACTGTGTGTTCAAATAGGTAAACCAGCATTTTACAAAGCTATCAACAGCTTAGTAAATGAAACTTAATCCTTAAAAGAAAGTACAGATGCGAAGGAATTTCTTTGTACAAAGTAATTGAGTTCTTTCATTCAAACCAAAATTTTAATTATAGCTTTTATTAACTGGCTTGGCATTTTTTTTTCACCGTTTACTGCAAGTAGCAATGCTCCAAAAAAGTGAGATTTGTATTTGTAGCTGTCTTCCTTTTTGGCTCAAAGATAAATTTAATAGTCAACATTCATTCTCTACCTACACTATCAAAAACCACAACAGCAAACAATTTGCTTGGCACTTTGCTTCTGTAAACAGCCTCAAGTATCCAATGCTTCCTCTGTAAACATGTAATATTTAAGTTTTTGTATTTAGAACTAGCTGAATGGCCCAAACTACAACTTGTAAAAGAACAGAAGGGCAATTTTACAGAAATACCTTCACTTAATTTACAAAGATTTCCAGACCAGTGTTAACTTTATCCTTGATGATTTACTTTAGGAGACAAAATTTCTAGTTAGCCATAGCACAAATATGAAAAGGAATAACAATCATCTTCTAAAGAATAGATGCAAACATTCCTGAGAAATAAGCAGGGCAAATTCCCATGTCTATAGACGGAATTATGGCATAAAATTCTCCAAGGAATCAAGGGACATCAGATCTTCTCAGGGAACTGAGCATCAGAACAGTTCAGCTGTTTTGTGGCCTCATGTTTGCAGTCATCCCCATAGTGGCTGCACTAAAAGGAGTGAGCCTTAGACAACAGGATTACAAGGACAACTGTGCACTATTTCCCCACAGCTTCCCTAGAAATCTATCTACCAAAATCAAAACCTTTCTGGCAGTAGGTGCCAAGTACATAGAAATAAAAAAGACAGACTATTAAACAAATGCTGCTTAGAGTCTGGTTTCCACACATTAAGCAGATCTTGTCTTATTGAAGTGGCATTAATCTTTCCTACGTCTAAACATGCATTTATTATTGCAGACAATTTTTACAGCTACAATGTTTTGCTAATTGTTTTGGATTAAATAATTACTGAAGTATTCTTTAAAAGTAATGAGGTAATAGAAAGAATGTCAAATATAGAAGACAAACTATTGTTTAGGTGTCCACAGAGCTGAATTCACTACGGGGACATACCAGACATACACCTTTTCTCACCCACTTTCACCCTCAGTCCACACTGAAGAATTCCTTTCAAATCAGAACTGCAGGAAGAGCACTGACCTTTTAGAGCACAGAAGTCAACCTCAATCTAATTTTAAAAATATTCATTTCTAGAAGTGTCTGTATTACTGCAGAAGAAATGAGTTGGTTTTTTTGTATTATTTCTGCGATATTTTCTTGGCTTTTAGGAATTACTCGAAATGCTTGACGACTATTCCAAAAAACTTTTAATACTACAGCATTTAATTTAATAAACCTACATCATTTTTCCAAGTTCTTAGTGCCTTTTCGTGCTCATTCTGAAGATTAAGGAACTTTTCTTCATTTTCCTTTGCCTTCTCCCTTTGCAGCTCATTATCTCTTTCAAGGGCCTGCAATAAAATTAATTATCCAAAAAATAATCAATACCACATTAATGAATTTTGATGTGTTTTATGTTGCTTGGACCTTTGCTTCTAACATGCTGCAAGTGCCATACAGATCAGTGATAATGTGCTATCTCAACAATAATTTTCATAAATTAACAGAAAGGTGCTTATAGTTTAGCTAACAGGAAACAGGGGGAGGTTATGAAAAAGAAATGGCTATAAAAGGGTATAAAAACACTTGCCATTATTCAGTTTCACTGCATAAGTTTTAATGTGCTGAAAAAGTAATATAAAGTCCAGAGATGAGAGATATGAAATGTAGCATAATCCAGACCCACTGTACTTAAAGAAAAAACTACTGTATACTGATAGGAAAAAAATATTTTTATAATCAGTTTTTCTGTCCTAAATTGTTTATTAACCTTTCTTATAAACTATATAATCTTTACATTCTAAAACATATCTACTGCAACATGCAGTATATATCTGATTATGCTTTAATTTATTTTCATTAGGTCACTGAAATAGGAGTGCATTGAAATAACAGTAATATTAAGTTTTATACTACCATAACTGTACTTGCAACATTTTTGGGTTAACTCTTTCAGCTTTACTGTGCTAAACTAAAGGAGTCTTGTGTAAATCAACAGTAACTTCACACATGTATCAGGTACTCTTGGAATTTTTATCCTATCTCATTTTTATAGCAAACAATATGGAAGATAAAAGACTCACTGCATTCCATTACCTGCTCTATAGATGACACAAATATATTTGATAATGTAAGCATAACTTTAATGCATGTAGCTGGATGACCAGATACATAATTATGACTCTGCCGAGCTGCTTTGAAAGTCCACTTGAAAAATGCTATGGAAGCAATACTCCAAACCAATTCCTTTTTACTAAATCTTTTAACCAAAACTTAGTCTACTTTTTGATTCACTTACCATTAATTTTTAAATGCCTATGTTAATTTAGCTACACTGTTAATAAAATTATATTTTACAGGTACTAACACTAAGAAAACTCAAACCACCTTGCACTTTTGTACACATGGGAAAAGTTGTGCATAAGAGTATAATGGCTCTTCTTGGTCAGATTATGTATTTAAAAAGATGAGACAATTCAATAATGCATTGTCTGAATGATCACACTCTGATGTAGCATCTTTCATCTAGTTGTATAAACCAGGAGTGCAAGACCTCCTCTCTTTGATGAACCTGCTCTTAACTCCAAGCATGCTTTTACTTGCACCTCAAATGCAACCTCTTCGGTGATGGATTATTGTAGTTATTCACAGCATACCTCTTAGGGCAAAATATCAGAATTAGCAGATGTATGGAACTGATCATATGTTAAAGCCAATTGTACAGACAATTCAGGAATATCTGAATTCCTTGCATTCTCAAGTATTCTGTCATGTGTTAAAGAACTAAAATTTTTGTTTTGAAGTCATAGCGACACTGGTATCCTAGCACTAAGAGAATGCAAAGAATGAGACGGGATCCTTCTTGAATGTTACCTGGCAAGTATTCTGTCATATCAAGCCTGAAAATAAGTAATTTTTGGTGAGTATATGAATAAAAATATTTCCATGGGACTGTACAATCACTCCTTTCATTTTTCTGTTATTCTGAAGAAACTCTTTTGCTTCATAATCAAAGCCCAGGAATTCAACAGGAATGTAGGACAGGGCATAAGAATAACACATAACCTTTAGATCCCATTTGTTATGCTGAGGTTCTAGAATCCATTAAGATGAAAGCAGTAACTCTAGAACTGGAAGGGAAGTGGGTAGACCCTTCAAGTTACATATTCCACTCCCTATTTCATAAGTTCCATTTGATGTTTAAAAAATATGCAAAAATGCAAAATAAGAACCTAACATTGTCTCATTCCCTGGAACATCCTGGTATTTGTATCAAACTGAAAAAGAAGGTCTATTTGCATCAGTCTAAGTAGTGAAGGTTGAACCAAGAGCCTCTTGTTGGTTATCCATGCCTTGTAACACCCACTTTTAAAGTGTTTATGCCTGCCAGAAGTTACCTTTGAGGACTGCACTGAACCTTTGATGAACAGCAGTGGTTTGTACGATACAACAATAGAAAGCTGTAATACCGTCCCAATGTCTAATATAAACAGACCCAAATCAGAGCAGGCTCTCATCAGAATTTGCATAATTGCAACCAGAAATCAATTTTTGGCCTGCACAGGCTGCAAAACAGAGACTTGTGTTCATTCATACCTTAACAAGAAGAAAACAAGCCATACTTCTAGACATTTATGTGCAGTCTTCAAAGAGAAGATTCACAGATATCATTTACTGTTTTAGCTGGAGCTTTAAGGCATACTATAAACTTTATCTAAGATGGGAAACAATAGCTCAGAAATACTATCAGAAAAAAGCACTTTAAAATACACTTGCTATTCAATAGTCCTGACACAACAATCCTAAAGGTTTCCTGTATTATGAAAGTCATCATCAGTAAGGTTATATATGAATTAAATTATCTCGAGCTTCTGTTTTAATCTACAAAGCAATTTCAATTCTCTTAAAAACTAAAAAGCACATTGCCTTCTCACTTTAACAAAGAACAGGATTATATGAATAGCAAGTAATCCAGCTGTTTCACTGGACCCAACATGTAAATAACAGATTCATACAGAAGCTACAGAAAATCATGCTATTTTAGGCAATTCTACAGCCAAAGTGTTGTTCAGTTCATCTTAGTAAAAGTGTTGCAGATACTTTAATTCCTAGGGAGACTTTAGCCAGTTTCTGATGGAGAACATAGCTCACCTTTAACATTGCTTGTTTCATCAAAATGTAAAAGTCCCATATTTATATTGTGGCAGAAGGCAAACTACTTACACCTGTTAAGAGTAAAATCTTAGGGGAAGTGAATAATTTCAAATTATCATAGAAGCATTTATTTAGAAACAAAAGTATACATCCACACTGGAAGTTCAATTTGAAATTAACTGAACTCCTAGTTCAAAACCTTGGCTTCGAAGAGTGAAATAGTTTTGTTTATGTCTGGACAAATAGTAGGTAATAATTTTTAATAGTCCAGTCAGTTGTACCTGATCTCTGCACAGCACGTCTGATGTGAATGGATATGAACTTAAATCTTCAGTGCACTGTGGGCCAAGCTGACTGCTACTGAAACATGGAATCTAAACTGTTCTGAGCTGCTTTTACATGCTGAAAGAGGAACTAAGGAGTGCTGCAACTCCACACTCTCCAGCATGACTACTTCCCACCTCTAGCATAAATATGACACCAGAAAACACAGCAAGAAAAGGCTGAAGATCAAGCTATTTCTTAGGCTCTCTGCTTTAATAAAACTGAGGACAAGCTCAAGCTATGAATGAAGATCTGAAATTTGAAATGTTGTCCAGAAATTTATACCTATATGAAAACTACAAGATACAAAAGTCATAAAATAATTTTATTTCAATATTTGAAAGTAGCCCTGTTCTGGTTTTGCCCTCTAGAAATGGCTGCTAAGAATGGCAACCATGATTTACTTTAGGGAGAGAAGTAAAAGAGGGAAAGCACAGCCTGCACTTCAAGGTTCACGCTGACAGTTAAGGAGCTGAGGGAGCAATGGAAGTGAGGTCAAAAGTTCTGAAAGGCACACAGATGTCTTTAACAGCCCTGGACTTAAAAAAATACATAACAGATAGTAACAGCTTGTCTAATCGAGAAAAATCTGACCTGATAGTCTTCTTTCAGTGCATTTAATTCACTTTCCATTCTAACATTTGTTTGGGTTATTCGCTGAAGCAGCTCCTGCACGCACTGTAGAGAGCTGAGAATTTCCTTATTAATACAAACAGAATAGGATATATTGAGCAAGACTTTGTTTCTGGAGTTCAAACATTAGAAAATTTATATCTTTTATATATATATTTTTTTTTTTTTTCATTCTGTCAGTGTTTACAAAATTATGTCTGTAAAAAAAGGTACTCCAACCCCAACATTGGGGAAAATTTGTAGGGAGAAATCAGAACAAAACCCGTTTTTTCTGGCCTTTTACCTTGGAGAAGATAAAATTATTATAACTTGATCTTTTTCAGAGAACTTTCCTATAATTAAAATGAAATCCACCCAATCCTTATACATTCTTTGGTACAAATCTGGATAAAATATATCAAATCCAACCCCACTGTGAGTTCAATTCAGGACAAACAGAATAACTTTGTTACCAGATCACAGTTCTGAAAAATATGGAAAATCCAAAAGAAATTACTCCATTGACAGATCACCCTTACATGAAATTATTCTGTATCTCCTGAATTAAATCCTAATAGATGTGAACTACCACCCATTAGCTTTGCATCATTTGGTGCAGGTATATCAGCTTTTGCTGTCAGGGTCTGAACTTTTGTGGTACCTTCCTCAAGTTTGTATTGTTACTTCATGAAGAGGAATTTTTTAAAAAAGAGCCACCCAAACTGAGCTGATTTGAGTTAATGAAGGTGCCATGGATTTACAAACCCCATGGGTGCTGCCACGAAGTGTGTTGTAGTTTGCTGGAAACTGAGCCATTTTCTATTAAACTCTACAAAACACGTTTTCAAAGTTTCAAAGACAGAGTGAATGACCCAGACAAGCCAATCACCACTCCCTCAAGACCACTTACAGCAGTTACTAAAAGAAGACCGGCACAGAAAAAAACGCCTGAGTTTTAGGGAGAAGGGAGTCTTAAATGTGCTCAGTTGCTCCAAAATACACTGAGAGGAATGTACTATTAAAACAAAGTACTTCGACATACTTGCGAGGTGTTTTCAAATTATTCTAGTTTTGGTTCTACTGAGTACACAGATACAGCTGTCTACCAAAAATAAAATCAGTATTTTAATGTGCTGTCATTCCTTTTCCTGCATGTATAAATAAATTTTGCACTGAAGCTTAATTTATTTTTTGTTCAATTTTACATCTAGAAAACTGAACTGCAGAGCTGTGTAATGGCTTGGCCAGTGTCATCTGACAGGTCAGTAGCAGAGCTGGCCACATCTTTTAAATCTAGTACAGTTTTCTCTCAAATAGACCAGACTGCTTGTCTGATACAGTTTAGTACAAATCAGCTCTAATTTAGATGGTATTTCTAGCCTAAGTCCAAGAACCACTGAAGCCCACATTTCAGTTAATCGAGATGGTGAATTATCAGTGCTCTATAACACAGAAATCCATGTCTTCTAACCCAGGCAGTTGGAGGAAACATGAAGTTCATCTCTACATTAGAGCCCTCCCCAGACTATGCCAAACCCCTCCATATGTTAAAACTAACCTAGCAAACAAACCCTAACAATTCACACAGAACACGAAAGACACAAACCAGAATCCTTCTCTTAGATAACACATATCAAATATGCATATGAATTATGCTCCATGCATCTGCATACAAACGCTTTTAGTGCATTCAGGGCTGGGAAAGTAATGAGGCCTGAATATGTCCCTCATTTTTTTCCATGTGTTTGTTGGCAATTTCTTAAAAGCAAGCTCAAAATGCAAACAGGCTTTTATGAATTGGAAGAGTGCTGCTGGATGAGTCCTCTACGGGCATGCAAGCAGGATTCTGCTTTTGTCCATCCCAGGGACCAAGAATGATACACTTCTCTGACCTGTTCCCTTTTGTGAACTGCAGAGTGAAAACTCTGCAACAGTTCAAGAAAAGGAAAAAAACCAACCACCCTTTCAGGCTTAATGTTCTGCAAAGCAGTGTATTATGTTGTTGGTACAGGGAACAATTTTTTTTTGCTATATTCGATACTTGACTCCATAGCCTTTGTTTAAATATCAGGATTTTTTCTGGAACATACCTGAGTTAGCAAGAGAAGACAGTGCTAACTCTGTTCAGGGATGTAAAGGTGTTGCTTAATAGTCTAAATGTTTATGTTCTGTATGAATGGAACATCATTTCCTGTGTATGCTATTGATACATTATTCCCATTTTGCCTGGTTTCAATACCAGCAATATTAGAATAAACTGTTGGCAACCAGAAAGCAGAACAGCCAGCAGGTTATGCCAGCCTTACTGCTTATTTATACTGAACCCACATGCAGGCAAGTGTTTCATGGGTATACCAAATTTCTCCCATCTGAATTCAAAGACAAAATATAAGACTTGGAATAAAGTGTCAAACAATGGACTTCATTCTGGTAATACCCTTTCTAAAAACTGAGCAGTAAGATACCACTTATGCTAGTATTAAAATATTCCTGAAGCGTAAACAAGTGAATTTAACTAGCTTTTGTAGTTTCGTATAAAAAGAAACCTAAATATGAAATATAGCACCTATATTCTTAAGTGATTTTTAATAGCAAGGCTGTATTAACAACTCACCAGCTTTTCTTCTTTAATGTGACTGTTTTCTTCCTGAACTTTTTTACTGACTGCTGTCTCCTTAAAAAAAAAGGAGCATGAAAACAGTAAAAGGCATTTTAAATTACTGTTGATTTTCTTTAATAATATGGTATTAATGTGATAGTGAATCATCATGAGGCTATTTAAAGAAATTGAATTATTTTTAAATGTCTTCTTACCCATTTTTTAATATGAAATTATACTAATATTCATAGCACATTTATTTCCCTAGAAAAAGTTCTAGAGGAAGTAGTTTAATTATATTGTATATGCAGTTAGTAAAAAGGAAACACTAATCTGTATGCATCAGAGACCACTGACAGGAGGTTTGCTGAGCGAAGAACAGAAAATATTCACCAAAACTTTAATTTGTTTAAATTCCAAAATACCATTCTGATTTTCTGTTGCAGTTCTTGAAACTGTTTTTCCTTCACTGCAAGATTGATGTTTTCTTCTCCCACCCTGTACTGAGATGTGACCTTGGACCTTATCAAGTCTGTAGTTACTTTCTTCAGTTCCTTAACACAGGAAACACATATAAATAGTTCATCCAGTATAGGCATTGCAATTCAAAACAGAGACAAATCTTTTAAACTATCCTGGTCATGCCCCACTTTGAAATAATGTATGGAAACAACAGAATAAATTAGAGGTACTGAAATGTGTAAGACTGACCCACTAAACTTTAAACTTGTCACATGTGACTAAAAGTTTATTTTCACAGGTAAAATGTTACTGTGCCAATTTTACTCTGTTTGAAGTATTTACTTAATCATTGTGTCATTTCCTCTTCCAAGAGCTATATTAGAAGTGGACATTGAGTTGGTATTGGTAAAACCTTCATCACCCAGATAGACAATAGGAATTACCATTGTAACTACTGTGTACGGTCTTGGGAATGAGGAGGAAAAAAAGGCAGATCAGTGATTATCTGGTAAAAACAGGAACTGGCTATAAATTTGGAGGATCTTTGCTTTTCCTGAAATGTTAAGTACTCAATCTCAAGAGAATGCTAAATTAATTTTATATTAGAATGTTCTACAACATGATGCCTTTGATTTTATAGTCTTTATCCTCTTCTAAATATCCTGCGGCTTTTTTTTTTTTTTTCTGGTATCTGTTTTGTAACCAGTTTATTCACTAGGAGCTCCTAGTGCAGCAAATAAACAGCAAACGCTTTGATCTCATTAAATTACAACTTATAGTTCCTGGAGTCATAAATATTGTGCCCTGTTCTCCCCCTCCCCTCCCATCCTGGTGCAAGGTAGTCTGTTTAATATCGCTCTCTCCTTGAGTGCTCTGACGTTTACTCAGACAAACAGCAGAGGTTATGAATGCTCCTCACAGATAGTATCAAGAATTCTCCGTGATGCCATAGTGGTGAACCAAGCATTCAGAATGGTAATAGTTTTATCTAACAACTAAGTTTGGTCTGTTTAACTTTTCTTCACAAAACTGGAATTTCGGTTATCACAGACAGAATTATCACAGGCCAGTGGTTCAACTGTTCTGGACAAAATCATAGAACAGTACAAAAGAAGAAGGAAAGATTACGTTGCAGCTGAAATTCACAAAGTTTTATGGAATATACAAGTATAGGTAGTACTTTTAAATAAATCATTTTTTTGCTAGAGGCTTTATTTCTCATGTATTTTAGCCATAAATAAATCTAAAATGATCGAGTAAGTACTAAGTGTAATTGCAGAATCAATTACAGAGCTGAAAGACAGCAATGCTTTACAATTATTATATTCTGTAAGCTAGTTAAGTTTTTCCCATCCTTTGCAATAAAGACATATATTAGTTGTACTGTTTTTACTACAAGGCTCTGTAATGAGGGATGCAGTTCCTGCTGTTAAGTGGCAGAAGGTGCAAGCAGCTCTAACTTTGTGGAAGTGAGAAGGTGCACTGTGCCAGCCTGCACAGAGAAGCAGATTAATGGCACAGAGAGCACAGCTAACAGGCTGGGTGCCACACAAGCAGGTGCAAAAGCCTGCCATGGATCTGATACCAGGTATTTTCCAAAAGTCAGACTTTATTGTGTGCAAAAAAACCTTACTACTTATTTTGTCATGGGAAAAGCACAAGTCCCATGAAGAAAATCATGCCCTTAAGGTAGAAAAGATGACTGTCTTTTCTTCTTTGTAATGGCAGGTGGATGTGTACAATCCATCTGGAACCAACCCCTGATCTGCTAATACAAAGCTGTAGGCAGGAAAAACCAAAACCAAAAAACAACTAGAACCCAACACAAACTCCCCCCCAAAAAATCCCCACAAATGAGACCACCAAAAATAATGGCAAAGTGTTTCATGGTGAGTGAAATCACAAGGTTTGTAGCAGCAAAAATAATAACAAAAAAAATTTATACATGCATACATGTATTTTCTTGTACTCTGAAATTAATTAAAATTTCACCCCAGAATTTTTGCTTTTTTTCTAGTAGCTTTTTCTCATTATTAAAATCACAAGTAGTATTCAAAAACCTATAAATTAAGTTGAACATGGAAAATAACTGTATCAGTTCTGGGGTGTGCTGAGAGAGAATGATAAGGCTTTAAACCCATTCCCTTGATCTGTTGTTAGCTGCCAATGCTTAGGGACGTGGCTTCAAAAACACTTCATGCCAGTGTAAGTCAAGAGTGTCACAAAATCCCGGTCCTGCTCCTTAAACCTCCTTTCCTGCTCCAAGTTGATCTAAGCTAAAACTTCCACTTTTTTGGTTGGCTTTTTTTGTTTGTTTTGGGGTTGTTTGTGGGGTTTGGAGGGGCTTTGGGGGGGTTTTGGGGGTTTTTTGTAAAATGTCGTTTTGGTCAATACAAAATTTTAATTCTACTCTCCCTTGAGGCCACAAAAATACATGTTCCAGCATGAAGAAGTGGTGTGGGACTGGAAAAGCAGCCAGCACAGGCAGATGTAACCTCTTCCCAAAACTGATACCCTATGAAAACTTTACCTGTATTCAGAATTACACCTATATCTGTTTGCTCTCTCTTCCTAGATTGCTGCAACCCTCTTGTAATCTTTTGGGTCTTGAGCAGCAGAGTTGTTTTTTTAAGCAGCAGAACAAAAGAAACCTTTTTCTTGGCCAGATATCAATGCAAGCATTTTCACAGTGGTTGAAAAAAAATCCTACCACACTGAATATCAAAATGTTCAAATCCTAAAACAAATATTACTGAAAAGGAAATTTCACCACAGTCCGTTACATTACAATTCAGGAACTGGACTTGAAGCAGGAAATGTCAAGAGAAAATTACAACCTCTCTAAATAGTACTTCTTTCCTGAAACCCCAGAAGAGTAAGTCTGTGCAGAATAGACCTCAATTTCACTCAAGTTTACTGTTGTACATGTTTAACACCCTCATAACATACTTGCAATTTCATTACAATTGGAGATTAGTTTATTTTTATCCATAAATGTTAAATAGTATTCACTAACTTCACATTCCCATTAGGAACAAATGCGTGAGATCATCCAGGTCTGAGTCAAAGTAATGGCTGTGATAAGAGCTGACAACCAAATTAAGATTTTAGTACCATGGATAGTCATTCCCACTCCAGCACTGAGGCTACAGAGGAAAGAAGTTTGAACCCATAAGTTGTCAGAGCTGTTATAGGTCAGTCAAGTCTCCAAGGAAGATAAAACCAGCTTTAGAAGTTGTCCCAACTAGTGCTGGAGATATCACGACTTCTTTCAGCTATGTAGCAAGTGAAAACAGCCTGGTAATCCCTTTTCAAAACTCTTCTAAATATCTCAGTTCAGATTGTTCAGAATAGGATGGTCAAATACTAAAAACCAATAAATTCAGAAACAACTGAAATAAAGGCATTTCCTGCTGAACTGAGGAAGCCAGATTAAGTTTCAGTTGGCTGCCTTTTCCTGCTTATCTAACAGTATTTTATTTAAAATTCATAACCCTTCTTGACCTTAAGAATCAAGAGTACAGCTGAAAAAAAGAGTGGATCAAACAATATGTTTGATTGCTGGAGTTCATAAATCTCAATTTCTCTCTCACACCAATGTTACCCACAAATTTCACTATGTAAAATTTTCTTAAATATTTCCGTTTTCTTACCTCTCAAATTACTTACCCTCAGAGAATACTAAGTAATTGATTATTCTTGAATTCTCACCACAAGCAACAAATCCAACTTACTGTGATGCTTAAATATTTGTAAAAGTCCTAACTTTTTTATTTACAATACACTACAATAGAGATATGCTGCATTTTCAATGAATGCTTCTGTTTCTGTCACATGTAAATGATTCACCTTTTTTTAAAGGAATTGCACTGTTGGAGTGTACACAATGCACAAAGTTGTCCTCGTACCTTCAAAATTAGGATGATATCAGCATCCTAACAAACATGGCTTTCCTAAAGAGGACAGTTATCACCACTGACACCTTCCAACATTTTTCTGTTTCACTTCCATCTATCAAATATTCCAGATAAATATATATAGGTTTTTTTATATAACCTATCATTTGAATTATGTAGCTAAATAAACATTTTTAAATACTGCAAGACCTAATTGTGATATAGAAATTAATTTGAGAATTTTTCCAGTGTTCTGCTTTACTGTTACTGTGGGTTTCAGTCTGCTTTTATGATAGTAAGAGTTCTGAAATCTTTGATCACTTCAAAACTTGATCTTTTTGACACTGAGGTTTGGCATGTTATATTCTAGTGTGTAACTGAAAAAATCCACATTGAATTCCTGATTAATTTTTACTGTGCCTAGAATATTTCCATGTAAACAATACAAAAATTAAATAAAGAACTAAAGAAGGTAAGAATTAAACAAATGAAAAAAATCTCAAACTGTCTATATTTCAAGATAAAATTAAATTTTAAGTCTGGCTTTTAGTGAAATCATACTCCAAAGAACCTTAACAGCAAGAGGCTACACTCTCTTAAGAAGAAAAGAAACAGCAGTAGATTCGGGGAGAATTTTCAAGTACTTTTGTACCTCCAAATCCCATTTTTCAGGCAAAGAAAGCTTATGGCAGGTAAACATCCATTTTTTGATCAATATAACCCAAATATAAAATGGTCATAGTCCCTTTTCCTCATGTACAAATTATCTTCTCTCACTGCCTTTTTTTGTTTTCAAAAATGTTCACAAACTTTGCAAATATTCCATGGTAATTCAAAGCATTCATCTGGAAACTGGGGATTAACATAAGGCCAAGAAGTTGAGATAATAATGCATTTGATCCCTACAAAAAATCATTATGGAATCTAAAGGAGAAAAAAAAAATTAAAAAGAGGGAAATAAAAAGATAAGTAGATATGAAAAAGAGATGTGGTGTGGAAAGATACTGAGTTTAAAGAACACTTCTGACTTATGAGAGTCCTTTTGTTTTTCTCTTGTCAGCTCATAAGAAACAGCTCAAAGGGAAAAGAATGTTATTCTTCCCACTATCACCTGTGTTCAAGAGTGCAACTCAAAACTGTACTTGGCAAAGAGTAGTTTCTGAATAGAGGCAGGAGAGACGAGCTTTGTGGCAACTTCCTTGTAAATAGAATCACTATAATCTGATGACTCAGCTGCCTTGTCACAAAACTGCCACTTCTGACAGGGATTCAGTTACACATTTTGTCCTATGTTCAAGCTAGCAGCTCACTTCCATGGCAACTGCTCTTCACGTTATATCTCTGACTAAACTGAAAACACCGCTGCTACCTTCCATATCAGATGGAGAAACGATGACTGCACAGCACAGGAAGAAGAGAGGTTACTAATAATTAGCAGCAAACAAGGAGGACGCTGTAGAGGTAAATAAAAATTCACAGGTTACAGTATATTCGCAGAGCTGCTCCAGTTTTAACTGAAGTATTTGTGGAGGCATAAGATTAATTTAGCCATTAGTCACAGAATGAAAAACAGTTCTGTTGCTTGTCCACTACTTCTACTAACACCTCAGCAGCTGTTGAAAGGCCCAAAGAATCACAGAATCACAGAATATTCTGAGTTGGAAGGGACCCACAAGGATCATTCTCCATTCAGAAATGTGCACTGTACTTACTTCCTTCAGATTACTTATTTCAGTCTCTTGTCTTTTATTCACTGATGCTAGTTTCTTATTGTGCTGTATGGCTTCCTGCACTTTAAACAAAAGTTAAAGCATGTTAACAAATAATTTCACATTTGAACAAATATTTGGTTTATAACTGCAATAGATGTGCATATAATTTATTTTTAAAAATCTTCATAAAACTGCAAATATGATTCAACTGCTTTTTCTGTGTAGCTTGATACCAGACTGGAGGATTATCCCAGGTGGTAGCAGTTGTCTGTACCTCTAACAATGAGTTAAGACTTTTCTATATGTTGGCTTGTTTTAACTGTAATTTAATTTTTAGTGTCTCATTACATCATTTTATTAGGACTTTTAATCTTGGTTTTGTTTTTTAACCAAGACTTTGCTTGTAATTTTCTGGTGAGTCTAATTATTTTCAGACAAACACAGAACATAATGGGCCACAGAACAAATAATTAACAGATATACAGAGTTAAGTGCATATAGGCCACGGAAGACAGCAAACAGCAGAGGGTAGCACAGCAGAAAACTCTAAGAACAACTTCTATTCCTGCCGAAAGGGAACTTTCTCTTAAAATTTTTACAGGTGAAGATATCACTGGGAAATTGCTTGAAATTCCACAATGAAAAGCTGAAAATATTTACTGGTTCCTGAACCTTTTCAGACAGCTCTATTCAATCTTTGTATTTTGACCTTCTGAGCTTCCCCTTCATCCTTTTCTGTTTTCTGATTCCTCTTCATTCACCCCTAATCTTTTTTCTTTATTTTCCTCAATAGTCTTCTGGCACCACACCTGAATACAAGAACTGTAGACACCCAGAAAGTCCTCTCCTTTTCTGCTAGAGATGGCCCATCATGGGGAATGATGGACAACAGCCTTACAGTACAAAAAGCAGTTTTGCAGTTTTGAATGAGAATATGTGCTTAAAAAATTAAAATACTGAGGAATTTAACAGCTATCTTCTGATACGACTTCGGAAAACCCCTCAAAAAAACAAGCAGGCCAAAGTTGGTAACCCTCTCTCCTATCTTTCAGCAAAAGTCATGTGCTCACTCTCTAGCTTTGAAGTACAATCAGCAGGACATTGGTTAGCCAGAAATGTTCTGGATTTAAAATTTTAAAAATTGAATACAACAAGTAACTTATATAACTTATAACTACAAATATACATAGAATACATTACCAGTTTATTCAAACTAGATTTGAAAACATATTTTTGGTTTCAGGCAGAAACAAAAACTTTAGTAAGATTTAGTAATGGGGTTTTTTTGCGTTTTGGGTTTGGGGGTTTTTTTCTAAGTTCCTCAATATAATTTCCTGTGTGGTCACACACACAACTGTAGCAGTGGATCAGCAAAGAGCACTGAGGAACTTACCAAGGTATTGGATGCTTGGCATGGGACAGAGCTATTTTTCTGAGTTTCAACTGTTGCCAATTCAGTGTTGTCACAGCACAGCAAAACCAAAAGCTGGAGGGCTTTTAAGACATACATACCACTGTGCTCTAGTTTTCCATGAACACCTTTTACAATTCCAAACTGAGATGCAATAGTAGCATAACACCTCTCAACTTCATTCAGTTTCTTATGATGCTCCTCCTTTGCAGTTAAGTGCATCTGCAATTTTTGATCCTGTTAGGAACATAAAGCACCCATTTAATAACAGTAAGTAGCTCTCCAAGCACTTTTAAATATAACAGCATAAATACAAAATCATTCCCCGAACTTTTCAGTTGTCTATTTCATATTTAATGATCTTTCCCATTTCCAGATAGCAGGAAGATAGAGTCACCATGAAAATCAAAGGGTTTGAACACCTGACATTTGAGGAGAGTCTGAGGGACCTGTGACTGTTCAGCCTGGAGAGAAGGCGACTCAAGGGGGATCTGATAAATGTATATATACCAGGGGAGGTGTGTGTGTGAAAGGAATAAAGAAATCACAGCCAGACGCCTTTTAGTGGTGCTCACTGACACAAAGGGAAAGAGAGGAAATTTCACTTAAACTTGAGGGGAAAGAAGTTTATTGCAAGGGTGGTCAAACACTGGGACAGGTTGCACAGGCAGGTTGCAGAATCTGTTCATGGAGATACTAAAAACCAACGGACATGGCTCTGTGCCACTGACTCCACTAGCCCTGCTTGACAGCCTTGCCCATTCCACTTCTGGGATTGCAAAAAACGACACAGCCAAGGGAAATTAGGAGAGAGTTTGTGTATTTGACACTCCTAAATAAAGGAATTTCAATACATGTGCTAAAATCAGAAGTGCATCAGCTACTTCTAGAGTAGTGGTGACTTTGATTTAAATTAGTGAGACTAGTGCAGATTAATACCCCATGCTTCCCAGAAAAATATAAATAACCTTTCAATGAGTAATTCTTAATTCCTCAGTATCAATTAGCAGTTCTAGTAGCTTGAAATACGATGAAATCACTTTGTGTATCTGTAGAGGAAGTTTCTAACTACTTTTGTAAACATCTAACTCTTTATTTTACTTTTATTCACATGTTGGCCTAAGTAATATCACAAAGAAACCCACATGGTAATTAAGTACAATATATTTACCAATTTCTCTCATTATGTGGAAACTGTTCAGTGACACATGCTACTGATTTTTTTAAAGCTATTTGTTATCCTTGTAACACTAAGCTTTTTGTGTTCTTCTTTATACTGTATTTTTTGTTAACAGTTTCATAGGTAGTATTTGGTGATTTTTGAAACTAATTTTCTCTGAAAAGAATGGGTTAAATTAATTCCTCAGAAAGGATAACCATTTGTTTAGATATCTAATCTCTTTCTACTCCACAGTAGAGCAACACAGCAATTAAAATGAACTGGGCCAAATTCATTCCTGTGTGTAAATCCAAGTTACACAAGGGTGCATCTGGCCCAGTCTGTTTGGCTTAGGCAAGGCTCCATTTCCACACAGTAACAAATGCAATACATGTCCAGGCATCAGAGGATAATAAAAGCTGATAGTAATCAAAAGAAATGACCACCATAAGACTAGCAAAACAGGATATACAATACAAATTTCTCATGTTTTATAAGGTATGAAATTAAACACACTACAGCAAATGGAAAGTCATAATGGAAGCACTGGTAAAGAAACACCACCACTTACAGAAATCACTGCAAGGAATGTAGGTTGAAAATGTTCTTGTACTTTCTCTTTTTCCTAATCATAAATTAACTCTTGAAGCAGTTAATAGTTTAACTAATTAAGCTAATTAGCAGTCCTAGCTTAACTAATGCTAGGAGGGGAATTTTATAACAAAAACATTACAAGGAAAGATTTCCTTTTTTTTCCTGGTAGTTCGCTCAGGTATATTTATTCTAAGAGATCGATGAACAGGGAGACAGCCCTAATTTGAGATCTGAACAGCTTGTGGCAAGATCTGAGGGGTTTTGCAGTGTTTAATATGGATTTTTTCTTAGTGTTATCCCAATTCTTTTCTTTAGTCGGTAAGATAATGTTAGTCCCTCCTCCTCTCTCAAAAAGTTGAAATATGCTTTGCTACTTTACAGGGTTCTTTCCAGGGAAAAAAGGGAACTGCCCTGCTCTATCTACAGTTTTATTAAGAGCTTAACACTTGCCTAAAAACCATTTTTGATGGCAGGCTGCTCTCCAGGCTTAATGCACAGAGAAATGAAAGCCTGAGTATGTGATTCGTCTCCTCACAGTGTAAAGGTTGTAAAACATTCTTCCATAGAAGACAATCAAGAAACACCAGGAGACACTGCAGGATAGGGAGTGTCTGACCCTAGAGTTGGAATAAGACCCACAGAATCTTGGTTCTTCTTCCTTGCGTCCGATACTGCAAGAACAGGAATTATTGCCCTGCCCTCCACCAGTAATAAAGATAAGCTGGGATGGGGAGTGGAATTGATTGTGGCCATATGGCTTGTTGAGGCACAATGATTTCTTGGTGGAACTAGACCCGAGAAATAGCTCAGGGTCAAGTAGGTGACTGGAGGAACACAAAGAGGGAATTGCTCATATCTCAAAGATATTCTGGAAATTGAGTCACTAGTCAGGGGTACTCAGTGAAGCAGAAGGTGGTAATTGGGAGGTGAAAGTGTCAGAGAAACAAAGGAGATGTAATGGCATGGAGACTTAAGGCAAAATCACGTGAAAATTATGCAAAGGGCTACCAACTGTAAATCTTCGAAATAGGAATTTTTTTCACAACAGTTTCTCCAGTTCTCACCGTTTTTCTACTTTAAAATAATGGGGTTTAATTTATATCGTATCACTGCCTCCTCACTGTGTTTTTAAACAACATAGTATGATTACAGGCAAGCTCCTAAAAGATGCAGAAAGGAAATAAAAACAACATTCCTATCTAAGAATATTAAGAACAAACCAACTTTTAGGGTTTCATTTTTTAAAAATTTTGCAGTAATTACCTTTCATTCATTTGGCAACTACACCCATATTAGAAAACTAAGTGGTGGCAGGGAAGTTCTCAGAAAATGCCTATACTACTGTTAAAGTATCCCTGACACATTTTGGCCTGTGCCAAGTAGGACTCATGTAAGCAGCTCCTGGGCACAGTTCAGGTGACTGTCTGCTGGGAGCAATGTAAGTTATTTGGATACAAATTCCCTCTTTTCTGAAGAGTGGTAGGGTTTAATCAACCTAGACCATTTGACTGCAGCTCCACTAAATGGTTTCACATACATTTAGATTCCCAATAAAAACAGTAAGGGAAGACAAGAACAGATGCTTAGACAACACATAGAGAGTTCTGGCATTCTCCAGTGTATCATCTGTCAGGAAACCAACACCTGACCATTTTCCTCCAGTTATTTCCTTATTTCAGCTGCAGGAAAACAAATATAATACAGAGCCCACGCTCAAGTGTACTCTACCAAGCAAACTGGCTTTGTAGTAACCCCCCTGTAGCCTCCTGACTGCAGGAGTGCTGCTGCCCATATGCAGCAAGGTGCAAAACGACTGCACTGCACGCAATAATCAGCACTTTTATTGTGTGGAAAAAAAAGACAATAAAGACAAATAAATAATAAAAGACAAATAAATCCTTTATTTCTTTGTCTACTGTCTTTCAATATGAAACAAAACCTTCCACTATTTCAAAATTATAGCATATATGGTAAGAATTATATCAGCACTACAATTTTTGCATAAACTTAACTGGACAGCATGCTAAAACATGGTGTTTATGTCAAGTAGTAACATTGCGTATACTATTCTAAAAGAACAGAATTAAAGGAACAAAACCAGAATGAAATGCTACATCAGCAGGGCACACTCAGTCCCCAGCACATACAGAAGCTCCTTCGCTGACTGGCAGGGTTTCTAAGGTGCCAGATATAAGCTGAACATCACGTCTGCTTATTCTCAAAACACACATCAGAGAATGATCTAATCTGTCTTTTAAAAAATTGAAATAGAAATGGGTCTCAGAAAGATGACTGGTTCAGAATTTCATCCATTTTACCTTTAAACACTTTGCCATTGGTGATGACCAAGACTCTACATGGGCTACTACTACTTTGATCCCTAGAATGTACCACTTATTTCAGAGCAACCACTCAGGGAGTAAAGTTGGTAGAATTTGACCTGGTCTAAAACTGTATTAGCCCACTACTGCAAAAGGTTATAGGAAAGAACTCACTTTTGTTTACCTTGTGGGGTTTTTTGTTTTCATCATTTCGTATCAGAGCGTTTTCCATAAATAAGTCCCAACTGTAAATGTTCTGATTAGTGCTACATGCAAAAGAGGATTTCTAGCATCTTGCCCCCACTCAGTAGCATTTTAATTACCATACTCTGTATCAAAGCAAATATTTTCAAAATATTCAAATGATCAATTAAATGAAAAGTTTATAAACATAAGAAATATATCTGTTTAAGCAGCTTAGATGCATTTCCTTACAGAAAAGGTGTTGTCCTTTAAATATTCTCATTCATATGGAAGACTGAGCTTGTAAGTTATGAAACAAAGATAGTATGTGAAATTACCTAAATGTAAGTCCAATAATTCTGTATATTTTCAACACATTTTTAGATCAGCTGCACTTTAGGAATAAATACAAGTTAAAAGTGAAGTAAGACAAAACACATTTTATGTTGCCTTTGATCTTTAACTTGTAGCCTTATCTCCCAGGTCAGAGGGCACATTATTCAATTTCACCATATTTTGTGTAAAACCACTGTAGCGTTGAAGATGACTTTCAGTACAAATGTCATGGTACTTAAAGCTAAACTGGACTCTAGTTTTTTGAGCTTCTTAATTAAAATCACAGCTTGTAATGGTCTGACAATATTATCTTTATTCTTTCCAGTTGAGCAGCAGCAGAATTTTCACAGCATTTATTCAATCAAGCCTAGCAATGTTTCTGTGGCTCACTCTTTCACTTCCTAAAACAGACAACAGGGTTCAGAGCCACTATGCTGTCACTCTGGGTAAATTTATTCTCTGTGTCAAAGGGAGTAAGCTGGACGGGATGAAATCTAAACTGTTCAGGGAAACTGATGTTGAGAACTAATTCTGAGGAGTAGGAAAGAGTGAGAGAAAAACCATCAGTTTTTCTTAAAAACAAAACTAAGGACTGCTAGGAATTCTCTATTACTTTTTGAGATTATTATGCTAGATCCTGTTAGAGTAATATAACTATATTATTCAAATGACAGTCTATAAAAACATCTTTAATCTATAAAGAGAACAAATGTACCAATTCTACTTTAATTCAGTGAGAAAAAATACCACATTGTCAACAGTAGCTATCACACTATAAAAACCTAAAAACATTGCATTTGTAAGATTTTCAGGTTTGAAGCTGATACCTCTTTGTGTTATTTATAATAATTATCATACATCATTTAAGTATTAAAGTTGGTTAGTATTGCATTATACCCTAAGAAAACTCTTTTCATTAAAGCTCTCCCTTGATTTTTTACTTTTATTATTTTCTTACCATTTCATTCAGTTTCTTTTGCAAAGTGTATTTTGAAATCTGTAAAACAACAGAGAGTTATTCATTAAATGGTACTTAGATTTTTTCTGACAACAACCTGCATAATTAAGTATTGTTATACCCAGGATATAGTCGCATTTGTTATTAATCCATCCAAGACAGTAATACTGGTTTTGAATTAATGATGGCACAATTTCATTTATTACTAGATTCACTTTACTTCATAATGTCACTTCACTATTTAAATTATGTAACACCACTGTTACTAGAGGAGTTTTGAAAAAATGTATAAATCTTTGTGTTTTCTGACAGGCATCATAAAAATAATGTACAAATGGACCACAGTCTGTAAACCAGACCCTTAGAAATAAACAGAGAAGAAGACAAAGACAGAAATGAAAGTATTCCCTCAACTCCGACAGGAATAGAAGTGTGTTCACTGTTGGAAAAAACCCAAAACAATCTCATTAGATATTCTAAATGGTAACATATAAAGATACAATGTACCAATCTCACATGCTTTAATAATATAAGGCTGACATTAGGAGACATTAACACTATTTTAATACCCCACTGACAGAGTATTTTGATTTGCATAATGCTTAAGTATAAGAGGAAAAAACAGAGTAATGTCAAAGAACTCAGAGTGTGCAAATCTTATACAGAAAACATTACATCCAGGAAAAACCTAGAGAACAATAATTGTAAGGTAGGGTTCTGACTCTATAGAGGAGAATGCAGAACTGGATAAAAAATTCTTCACAATTCAGGCTCACTCCCAAGGAATTTCCCTGGGACCACATGACCACTGTGACCTCCTGCTTCCTCAAGCCACAGCAGAATTCCCTAGATCTAAACTGTGCAGCAATACAAATGCTTGATCTGTGAACATTAAACATTTAAGATAATTTTTTTTCATTTGTGGTTTATCTTACAAAAGAAAGGCCACTGGAATCTTTCATTACTCTTGCTGTCCACATATTATGTTCAGCAGACCATGGAGGGATGGATATTCTACATCATCTGTGCTATGCCAAGGTTTGAGCAAGGCAAACATCCTTACAGTTATTGCACAGAAGGCCAGACATGGAAATTCTTTCGCCCCTAAAATATATTCAGTGTTAACTGATTAAACAAACAGTCTGATACCAAGTAAATGCATTCCATTATAACAGAATGTTAACAAGAACCAAAACAAGTTGCAAAATCATGGTAATAATCCGTTGTAACCATTTTGTTTTCAATAGAATTATTATCCCACTCAGTTTTGGGTAGAAAAATAATTGCTAGATTTCAGGTAATACCTGAAACCTAGCAAATGCATTACAATGCTAGTAATCCATTTTCAATACATCTGCGTTGGTCTTAAGCCATGGATGATGTGTAAATACAGAAACCTCCCAGTGAGACAAAGGAAAGCACTCACAACCACAGGCAGCACTGTGAGTTGCAGGCACAGTGCGAATATTTATTTCTATTTAGGAGTCCAAAACTAGGGATCCCAGACAGGTGAGAAGTAAGACAACAACGGGAAGACAGAGGAAGGCTGTGGAAATGAAAAGAAAGCACATTTCACGCACTGTTTGGACTTTTGAGTCTTCTGGAGGAAAAGAACATTAGCTGGAAGGTTAACTTAAAGTAGTCTTGACACTGAAGACTGGAACAGAAACTCAGTGTTAGAGAGTGAGGTGTACACGTCCTAGAAAGATTAAATAAGAAGGCCTTAATGATCCTCGTAAAAACAACTATTTTCTTAATAGTAAAACACCTAAAACTGAAGCACTTGCATTCCAAGAAAAGTTATTTTACAAAAACAGTAGTTTACCTGTAATGCTTTTAATGTTTCTTTCAGTCCATCGATTTCTTTATCTTTTGTTTCTACAGCAAGTTGGTATTTTCCCTTTCAACAAAAGCTGTACTTCAGGATTTGGGCAGAATAAATGCATTTACAACAAGAATTTATCAAAAAGAATGTTACAAAAATAAAGTGTTACTCTGCTGTGACAGAACAATTCATTGGGGAAAAATCCAGCTAAATAATTTTAAAATGTAGATACATATTGCTATAAAAAGAAAAGTGAAAACAAAATAATATCTTTTTACCACTTATGACTCTATTCATCAAGTCTTAAAATTGTCTGTTCTGGGAGAGACAAGCCTGACAAAGGCAGAACTAATACATTATTTATACCTTAACAAATGTACTAAATTTTAAAACAAAAGGTATCAGGGAAATCCATTTTCTTATCTGCAGTAGTAGGATCTTCGTACAAAACACTTGTGCAGATTTTCTACTCCACAAAGACAGTGTAATCTGTTATCACTAGAATCACTAAATACATGCAAGCACATTTTATATTTTTATATATATATATGCATATGTGTATGTGTATGCATATATACACACACATACAGAATTTGCACATGAGAAACTCAAAGGACTTCAGTAGAATTAAATCTGGTAAGAATCTCTGGCTGCAGTCAATCCAATGCAGACCAGAATCTAAATATCAGAGAATATGCCAGTGAACACAAGTACAACCATTCAAACACCTCTGCACGTTCCAGTCATTTCCAACACAGTGCTGGCTGTGTAATCCTCCAAAACTACCTCATGACTAACAGTACATAAAATCTAAATTGGACCAAAAATTGGTCTTTTAACTCTATCTTTAGCTCAATTTAGTCATTCAGTTACTTTGGTATAAAGTACTTAAAGTGCTATTCAATTCGATGGAAAATTTAGAGGGAAAAATTAAACAGCATACAATTTAATTCTGAAGCTGTCATTGAAAATACAAATCAGAGACTAAGAAGGGGGTATGTATGGACAAATGGAATGTCTTACCAAGAAAAAACTCCAAATACAATGAGAAAATTATTCAACCAGAAAACATTAAATAAGTATAAATAAATATAAATGCAGCAAACAGTAAGATTTACTTTGATGTACTTTCAAGCCATTTAACCAGTTTGCAAATTTCTATGCCAGTTCTTATGCCACATCCAGTATATTCATCTGCTCTAAACCACCGGGAAATTTAAATGAAACAGTAGAGGCCACATGCAAACATTCACTGACTTCACTTTTTGAAACAGGTTCATTGTACGCCAAATGTAAATCCTTCACTCAGAGGGGGAAGTGGGCATTCATCTCGGCATAAAAACTTATGTAGCTAACAAAATCCACATAAATTCAGGCTAAAATTTATCTTATTATTGTTTAGGTCAAGTACCTTAGGAAACCAGCTCAGCTAAATCAATAAAATCCCTATTAAAATCTGATTTCACTAAGGCAGTTAGAAATGTTATTTTTCACTACAACTTCAAAAGGCCAATTATCCCAATTTATCCCAAGCCCCTAAAATAAAGCACATTTTGTATAGCTGCAATATGGAACTATCAAAGAACACTCTTTCTCCAACTGATTTTTAGCATAAGCAGTGACACTTCACAAGGAAAGTTCTATAGGTTTTGAACAAAAAGCTAGAAATAACGAAGTTATGAAGACATTTCTTTTGCAAAGGCCATAGCAAGAAACAGAATTTAATTTAGAATATTAAGTTTATACTTAGGACATGTTTGATAAGTTTTATGTCATTATCATTCGTTTATGCTCTTCTTTGGATGACAAATAACAAATACTTGTAGAGTACCTTTTCTTCTTCCATGGCAAACATCCTTGCCTGTAACTTCGTTGTCAGTCACATAAAAAACAGAACAAACAAAAAAATCAGAACAGCACACGGCATTAATGTTGTTCATGCAATTTAACAAGACATACAGTTACATTGACCTGCATAGTGTACTTCCTGCTTTCTTTTAAACTATAGGAACTGTGGAGTCACAAGGAGAAGTTTGTGAATGTCGAATTATTTTTTCAAGGAAGAAATCTACCTGCTTGTCAATTTCTTTTTTGTGTGACATGATTGTGATGCAGCATTAGTGACGAATTCTTCATCACCATGGGCAGCAGTTTCAGTTCCTATGAATGTTCTCTGCAAGGTCTCTCAGCACTTGTGTTTGCTCATTATAATATCGAGAATAAAACGCAAGAGTGAAACACACTTTCAAATGTTGAGCTGGGTAATTTGTGTGGCAGATCTTTTACCATGGTTTATGAATCTACCCTTGCAGAGGTCACACTAACTTAGGGGGAAAAACCAAACAAAGCAAAAAGGAATAAGGAAAGTATTAGAAGAAGCATTATCTTCTCTAGGAGGTTTTTGAAATATAAAAATGAAAAATGCCAGGAGGAGTGGCATCTGGGAAGAACTGTCAAAATACAAGCATTATGCTGTGGCCAGAAGAAAGGACACGATTCTTTTGAGCTGTATATTCTAACATTTTATATACAATAGAAAAAATATTTTCATACCAACCAATAACTTGCTATGATGCATCATATTTTAAAATCTCACAGTGAAAGCCAAAGGCTTTATTGTGTTACCTGTTTTTTAAAAGCTGCCATAGCTTCTTTGTTTTGTTGTTGCAATGTGCTGGTCTGATGCTGCAGAGCTTCCTGCTCATGTGAAATAACAACAGTGTCAGTTAAGTATTATATTAGAGCAAATCATATATAAAGTATTTCAAGAAAAAAGCTGATTTCTTGTTAAATATTTTTAGAAAGACACAACTAACTAAAAAACCCTGAAGACTAAAAAGACACATTTTTTAACTGGTAACTGTCTTTTCGGTAGCAGCTTCTCTTTAATTCCTTAAGAGGTAACAATTCTCACCTCCAGAATACAGACCATTTGCTAGGACTTCTGTAAGCAGCTCTTACCCACCCCATCAGCCTGCAGAAGCAATCCACATCCACTGCCATCTTAAGACAGCACCTCGACACTGTTCTAGGTAGTTGCAACAGAATTTTATTGTCCATTAAAAATATAATCCCATTTTAAAATAACTATCTGTTATTCTGTTTATTGTTAAATTTTAGTCATTTAACAAGCTACCTGAAAGAGCTGAAGGAGGGCAGAAAAGACTAAGTGTAAGGCAGTAGTATGAGATTTTTATCATCCTCCTGCCTGGCTTTACTCTCATCCATAAAGACTAGAAAATGAGTGAAGATGTACTTTTTTGTGTTATTATTTCATATCATAATCTCATAGGCTAATACTACACTCTGCAAGTTGGAAATCTCCAACATCTTTAAGCATCATGCTTCTCTATAAGATATTTCACCTTTACCATGGAATGTATGCATGGAAGACCACGTTTTTTAAGTTGTTAACACTGAAATATATTAGGTAAAGGTAGTTAACAGGCTCAACTGTCCTTGAACAGCTATCTCAAAATATAGATGAGTGTTTAGCTTAGAAATATTAGCATGAAGAAGGAAACAATTCAGTAATGACTGCACAAAAATAAATATAAATTGAGAGTATTAAAAAGAATGAATGGGAGAAAATAAACTGAAAATCTGTTTCACACACAAGGAATCTAATTGCTTCTCCTGCCTTAATAGAAATTGAGAGATTTTAAACATAAAGTCCATTCCAAAATTGCTGTCTCCAGCAAGCTGGTGCTGGTTTCACATTGTACATGCGAGAGCTCTTGCCTTTTGATAGAAGACAAGAATCCATGGAGGTAAGGTGTTCTATACTCATTTACTTATTAACTCATCGTAACATAAGTAGAGAAAGTTTTGATTTGTGTGTAACAAACAATATACACTACAAAAATGAATATTCAGAACCACATAAAAGTCTTGAGAAAGGTTTTTCTCAGGTTGTCCCTGAACCTGTTCAAGGCACAGGTTCTCCAGGGGGTGACAGGCATGTGAAGTACCCTAGAGAGGCAGAGGCAGTACTGCAGAGACAACAAACCAACTATTCCCGGTGTAGTATTCCTGCTCACTACAGGAATAAAATTTTATATCCACTGTACTGTCAAATTAAGATGGCACTACTTTAAAATACAGGAATTCAAGCCAATATCACATAATAAATTATGTAGCTATCAGTCTGGTTTTATAAAACAGTCATTCTGTATACAATTTTATCACAGATGTGATGGAAAAAAACCCCAGTGCTGAAGTCTTTATAACATACCACTTTCTTGTACTGCATATTCAAGTGAGGTATTTTATTTTAAAAAAGACAGGGGAGTGTCTACAAATATTCATTTCCTAACAAGCCTCACACACAAGACTATCAAATAAAATGATTATATTATCCCTGTCAGAAATTCAGGCTTGGAAGTAATTTCCCATAGATTTTCCACATTCCTTGTATGTGTGGTGCAGGGAGACTGAGGAAAAAAGCAGGGTTTTTTTAAATAGGCAGAAAATCAGCTTCAATATTGTGATGTTATGCAAGTATGATGAGTATACTCACTAGATTTAAAGGAATATATTCTCCAGTTATTCTGTTTTCCCTGCTCAAGTGTATTTTTTCAAGAGCAGCAGCAGTATATTTATAAAATGTAGACTAATTGTAATATTGTAACATGACTTAGCTGAAGTCATGTCTTTATTTCAAACTAATTTGTTAAATTTAAGGTAAAATAAAATGAATGACAGAAACGTTGTGTGAAAGGGAAATCTATGAAGGAAATGCAAAACAGAACCTTTGATAAACCAGAGGAAGATGTCTACTCATTGAACTACTATTGTGGTCAATATGATTCTGCATTCAGAAACAATCAGGTCACAAATTCAATTTAAATGTCATGCTTAGAATTTTCATTTTACTGGAGTCTCCATGACTGGAAATTTGCATTAGCTTGTTCCTTTGAAGTTCAAGAATATTTGCTCGTATGAAGTTCCCAAAATCTACCACTCATTGTTTACATCAGCTTTGCCATGTGTCAATGTTAAGTGAAAAGTACAGGAATCGAGTTCACCTCACTACCTGTAAGTCCCACCCTTTTATGAGTGGTAAATTAAATTGCTGTTAAGGTCTTAGAATGGGTGGAAATCCTCCCTTTTGAACCCAGAATATTAAGAACTGCAATGCTAGGTTAAGAAAAGCAAAGAAGGGTTACAAATTGAAAGCACTCTTGCTTTTACAAATATAAAATGTTTCCTGTTTCTGTGTGCACATATATATATCTTTCAAGAAAGAAAAGCACAGAGTTAGGATTATTAATTTAAGATGGTTAGGATGAACTCCAAGATGAAATAGTCTTCCTTTACAACTAAGATGTTAAATATCCCAAGATCAAGGATAGAGCTGAAATTATTGTTTTTTCTGAGGTTGTAAAATATACAGAGTGAAGCCTTTTATCTTGTGACCTAGTGACAGGGGTCATAGGTTTGATTGTATTAAAGAAGGGAATGCATTTCCTAGGAAAGCATAACCTCAGGAGCCCTAACTCTGAGAAGAATGTTAGACTTATGTTACTGAATACTTCATTCTCAACATTTAAAAGCTGACACACTACTTCTGAGTGTGGATAACATACAAGTTAATGTTTAAAACAACTTTTTGGAAAAATTGCCACTTCCAGAAGATTGCAAGTGAAGTTGTTTGCTGCACTGATATTTGCACTTGCCAAAGCCAAACATAATACAGAGAAGCTGCTACACAGCTTCCCCCACACTGATGTGTCAACATGCCTCATATTCTGCTAAATGTCTAATTGCTTCAGTATTTCCATCTCTTTTGACTGAAGGTTGCCAAGTCATGCCAAATATTATTATATTCTCGTGTTAAACACATTTCTAAGCTAGGCACAATCCAAACCAAAATAAAAGCTACAGATGTTCACGACCAAATAATAAGCAACTGGCTAGCACATTTGACTACTAGAAATAAAAATAGCTCTAAACAGAGGAATTGTAACAAATCAAAATTCATATTAACATATTAAAATTAAATCTCAGCAGGTAAAGCACTAAAAGCATGTAGGAAAGTTACCTTCTGCCATTCAAGTTCCTGTTTCTCTACAACAATTTTATTTATTTGGTCTTCATAATCAGTTTCTGTTTCCTAGTTAAAAACAAACATAAAAAACAAACGTCAAAACACTGAGATGAAGAGAAATTCAGTAAGACGCAAAAGTGCTTCAAGAATCCATTGTAGTCAATGATACAGATAATCACAGTTAATGACTCAGAATCTTTGGGACATCTTAAATATTCAGCTCAAAGCATTTGAATCTTTGTTCTTTTTGACATCTCCTAGGACAACTGAAAACTTTGTGTCAGCAATTACTTCTGTTATTATGGAAAAAGTGAAATATTTATCATTATATTCTGTGCCAAGAAGCCTTCTGACCTACCAAATAAAAGAAATTGAAACAGAATCATGGGTAATCAACACATATTTTTGATAAGATGAGCTACCAGAAAATCTGAGAAGACCATTACTGAAGTCCAAAGTTTCCTCCATGATCCACAAAAGGTACTAATAGCAAGAAGGTTTGTTACCAATCCTCTTCTTGCAGAAGTACTTAGTCAAGAATCAAACTATTACTTTTGATAATAAATGAGAGTTATCTTCTGATAATCACAGTTACTAAATATTTATGACAACTTTCCTGAAACATTCTGGTATTAAAGGTAAATTTTCCCAACAGGAATCAGCTTCTCTTTGGAGTCCAATTTTTATGAGCTCTGGACTTCCTTCACAAATCCAATACTTAAAAAAAAAGGAAGAACAAAAGGTTCCCCTATGAGCAGTCATGACTTCTTGCAGAAACAGTATTCAGGCTTTTGATGCCTGTCATAAGCAACTCACCACTGCCCTGTTATTGCACATAGTCAAAATAATGAATATCCTTCAAAGACCTGGAGAGCTACACTAATGTGTCACTGAGCTTCAAAAGGCTGCTTTCCTGCCTTGGCTCTGCACACTGATGGCCAGCCTGAAAAAGTGACTGCGTTTAGGTAAGCCTGACTTCTCTTTGTTGAATCGCTGCACTAATAACATTTACTGAGGTCTTGTGTTGGACACACTCCAACAAGGCCCAAACTGACTGTATGAGGGTAAAAGAATACTCCCAATACTTGAACTGTGCATTTTGATATATTACGTGCAAATTTATGCCCTTTTAAGTTCAACTTCACTACAGTTTAAAACCTGCAATCTTAATTGTTGCAAAAATTCAAGCACTCTTTAAGTGACTCACACCTCAAAAGTTGGTTAGAAACTTTAGGAAACAGTCACAACTCGGGAAAAAAAGGCCATGGATCTCTCTAATAAAAAATAAAAGAAGGCCTCAAAAGGATCATTCTCTTAATACTGGGGTTTAAGTAAAATTCTACTGAAGTGCAATACCATGAACAACTACAAGTTGCCATGAGACAAAAACGATATGACCTTTGGATGAAGCAATACCTTTCCTGACACACTAAAAGAACAAATGAAGGCTCTTTCTCCTTCCCAAGTGAAGAAGATAACACAAATTTTTGGCTATAAAATATGCTGCATCTTTAAGAAACGCAATTCTTTCTGCAGCCCAATATGAATAAGAGTTCCATGTTTTTGATTCAAGGATATCTACAACACTTCATCAATTGATGCAAAACAGTTTTGTAGATTTTGCAACCCTTTCTTAGTACAATATTTGATTCATAGTCCCACCATTTATCGATAGAAATAGAAGAGCAAAATACGTCCCAAGTGATTTAAAATAGTTTTTTGACATTGACATCTTTTATAGGGTTTTAGGTCAAAACTGACCCTTGATTAGCAGACAGTTTACAGGCACATGTGTGGAGAGAAGCACACTTCTTTCCACCGGAAGTTACCCCTAAGCATTTCAAGAGATTCTTGCAGGTTCTAAATACATGCCTCAGCACTAATGTGAATTTTACATACAAAATACTGAATATACATTTCAAATTAAAATTTGGCTCACAGAGAACTAGAGAAAACTTCTTTAGCTTTTGCTTCTCTGTTATGTACTGGTGGAATATAGATGGAGAAGAGACCTAAAGATTTCATATGACTTACGGTAAAAAACAAAACAAAAGAGAACTTAAAAGATTATCAATGCTTCCCAGCTCTGTTTTAACAAATAGTACTGCAGAGTTGCAATGATTTTTTTTCTGATACTATTCTATAAGTACTGAAGGAAAATACATTCCCCTGATATCCCTGGAGTGACAAAACCAAATGAGATTGACTTGGAGCTTTTTAAAAAGGTGTAATCTTCAACCACTTGTTCCATTAAGCAACAAATGCTATGAAAATGATACATTATTAGCAAAAGCACTGCTCAAAATTGTAAGAAAATGGCATTAAATTCCATTTTAAGCGAGCCCTTTGCTGTGAATACTTAAGAGGATAAGAACCAAAGTTGTAAGTGAACAGCACTCCTCCGACTTACTCCCAAATTATAAAGGTGTATCTAGAAGCCATCAAAAATGTGTATGTATGTAACTACTATTGAAAAAATAGACATCATAAATACTTAAACTGAGAATGACAATTACATGATAAAAATGTTCTCATGTGAAATCGCTAACAGTCATAAGCCTTATCCATCATTTTTACTTCTTTCAAAGGACATTTATAGTTTAGCCATTTTGAATTGAAAGCTTTTAAAACTTGTGTGAAGCACTTTTTTTTAGAAGTTCTATCAGCTGTTTAATAAGACAAAAACATTTTTGTTATACTTAGGAGAACAATATTGTATATAACTCTGATGAGGGATCAAAAACCCACAAAACCTTAAAAGTGTTCATTTTTTATTAGATGCCTTAGGACTACATGGATTTAAGTGTTTTTATAAAAAAAGACTACCATAACAATAAAAGAGGAGTAATTTGATGGTTTATTTACTCGTTATAACCTTTAGAAAGTGTCAAGCCTTCTTTAAAGTGTTTGCTTCAGGCTGTAGTTTTACAAGATGGGCTGTGGATTGGTCAAGCCCCCTCGATTCTTGACCCTGAACAGATTTAGGAACAGAGTACAGCTGGCTCATGTCCAAGCAGCCAAAACTGCTGCTAGGTACTTTTATTATCTTTTTTGAACTTACAATCTCCCTCCTACAAAATTGCACATCCAATTCTCATGCAGGTCAAACAGTACTCACAGAAACTACACTTTCTGATTGTTTCAAACTATAATTAGAAATTCCTTCATGAACTAAGCAGACCAGTACAACTTTTAGTAGACGTCATGGATATGGCTCTTAAGCTTTGTTTCCAGGACAAATATTAAAGGGAGAGAAGATATTTATAGTAGCATTATTCTAACTGTAGTTGCTGATAAAACATTGTTGGATTTTAATAGTTACGAGGGTTAACAAAAAACAACAGCAATCATATAGTCGGAATCTATTCTCAAAAACTTTCCTTTTTCAGAAGCAGACACACAGAATTGTGAACCAACCACCATTTTTCCTTTGGAAATTTTCCATTGGTCTGTCCTTGACTCCACTGCATTGGTTACAATTGCTGTATAATTAAATAAATATCTTCTATCGAAATATATTCCTAGAAATGCCTGCATTGATACTTACAACACTCTCCTCTCCAACTGCAAGTAATCACTTCCTAATCAAAAGCAACATTATTTACTAACACAGAAATTATCATCTAAAGCATGCCTTGCTGACTTGAACAACAATATCACAGGATGTCACAGTCATGAGATCTGTAAACTGCAGTGCTGCTTATTCTCTTATATCCACATACTTACTTCTTTTCCTAATATTCAGCTGTCCTTGTTTCTGTGATTTCGCTAAAAAAATACTCTCATTTATGCTTAGATATAAAATCCAGTTAAAAGACTGTTAGGAAGAAAATGCACTCAGTTGACTGCAGTGCCAGACTGACAGACATGGAACTAAGTGAAGGCGATACCTGGCACAAAAGAATCCCTGGCCTGGTCAGTGCTTGATGAGTGAGAAAGCTACACTGGAAAAAATACAAGACACTCTAACTATTGGAGTGCAAAGTAATCCCTGTGGGACAGGGGAAAGAAAAATCTGATTTTTTGTACATTTTAATTACTGACATACCATATTATGTCAATTCCTATGGAGAACAAAAACCCTGTGAACAGCCAAAGGAAGAAAGAGAAGCTGTATCAAGTACAATCATTTAAGCAACGTATCCTTTAGAACAAACTTGCACAGCTATGAAGGATTGGGATTTCATCTGGAAGATGAAACAGGTGAACAGTCACTAAGAGCAACTCCTCTAAACTATTTTTGAGAGTTTAATTATGAAATTATGACATTGAGTAAGGAGTGTATCAAGTCTCTCAAAAAGTTTTCATATTTAAGAATTTGGTTTTTATCTGTCTAGCTTCACACAGTTAATTTCATCCACAAATTTATTTTTATTAATCTGAATTTATACTGCAGCTTAACCAACCATTCCAGGCAGTTTATTAAACTCAAAATACACAATAGGTCCTGTCCCGAGGAGTCTCCTGTTGAAGTGACAAGCAAGACCAAGAACAGGAAGAAAAACAGAAGCAAACAGAGGTAAAATAATCTCATTTGAGGTCAAGCCAGAGGTCAAAGACAAAATTGAGAGTAAAATCCACTGTACTGGCTCTAGTGTCTCCCTCAGGCTATCAGTCTACTGAACCTCACAGGCAACCTGGAAAGGAAATGTGAAAAGAAGTAAGAAACCTGCCAAATTTTTACTTTTACTCCACTTTCTTATGGAGCAGATGACACAGTTTGCGTGTTTCATTCTTGTCCACAGAAAAATTAGCATGGTGCAAGACATGCACCGTAATTCTCTAAGCTATCCATGTATTTTGGTTTATGCACTACCTTTTTCCCAGGGCTGATTAAAAATTTACAGAATAACCTCAAGTTGATTGAATTTGTTAGAAATTCATATCTAAAATGGGGAGAGGGTTTTTTAGGGGTATTTTAAAGTAAAAACATCCATATGAAGTTCTACTTAAAAAGATAAAAATGAATGGCACTAGGCATAAGCCATATTATTCAATAACCCTTGCTTCTAAAAAATAGTAATGCTTTAAATTCCAAACTTCAAACACACTAAGCAAGCAGCCCAGAACTGATTATTAAATCAAAACAAATCAAAAACACATTCAAGGACACTCTAAGATTTCAAATTGGCTGTCTGTAAAATGCTTACTTTTTTTACCTAAATTTCTAACTAAACACCTCAATATATATATATAAATATCTATATATATAGATGTATATATATTTTTTTATGGTAAAGGAAAGCACAGCTATTTTAGAAACTTAGGACCATGTCTTAACTGTGAAATTGGCTCTTAGCATTTGCATCAGTTTTGAATTTTTAAGGCAAAAAATTACTCATCCTTCTGATGCAACTTTTACAAAATCAGTCACAAACTCTTGTAGTACAGCATACACAAAACAGGCATAAAAAACCAAAGAAAAATGCCAAAAGATGAAATTCCATGGCACTCTGAACACTTTAGGCTCTGACCAAGTGCATTGAAAGTGCAACAATAATTAATAATGTAAATTCAGAGAAGCGGTCCTATAAAGAAAAGTATACTCTGATTATTATAATAAAAGTTAAATTATTCAGTCTTTACTTTTAATACTAAAATAGTTTGACTAGACTAAACATTGTAACACAGGTCTGGGGATCACACCATTGGGGCTTTAACAGTACTGCACCAAGAAAGTACCATCATGCAGCCTTTCTCTCTTTTTTTTTTTAATGGCAGTCATTCTTTTGTTTATGGCTTTTAAAGAGAGGATTATAGCATTTCACTTAGATCAAAATAAACATAAATCAAGCATATCATCAATACTAATATTTTAAAAGTAATAATACACATCTTTTGAGCAGGTCAAAATCATCAGATGAAGAAAAATACACTTTAGGTCTTTCAATATACACAACAGTTCAGAAACACTAAGAGGAGAAACAGAAAAAAATGTTTACATACACATAACTGAAAAAGTAACCACAGAAAAATACAAGTGAAAAACTAACCACAAGAAAACAGAGCTGCCTTTCCCAGCACAGGACCAGTTTTACCTTGGTACTACTACAAGATGATTCAACTCATTCCAAAAGCAACCCCCCACCCCCAATACTCAATGCACTATTATTGTAGGGCTCTAGCTTAATAGTTTAACAATGTAAAAGTGGTGAAATAAAGTGTATTTGATTATCACTGTAGCTCTTTGTGCTCATAGGTAATTCTGAAAGGAACAAGCTAACAGCCAAAATCACCACTTTTCTGGCAAATGGCAAATCAATTATGAAATGAGAAAGACTTAGGGACTTGGCAAGTATTTGGATTGTTTCTTTTCGTTTTGTATCAAAGGCTGCTCTTAAAGAGAAGAACTGTAATGAAAGACAATAATTTAATGTAGATAATTTTCTCAATAGTCTGATTACCAACTCTAGCAACTTCTTACTTTGTTACAGAAAAACCAAATTCATTCCCATACAACCCTGTTGCCTTTGTGCTCTCTACAGGGAAATTTGTAATACACACAATGCCTAAACCCATTATATTTTTAAACAAAACCCTGGCTGGTGAATCACTTAAAATTCAGCGTGAGGTTTAGTGACACTTATGCAGCATTTTCTATGACTACCTACAGAGAGACAGAAACAAGACAAAGAAAGACTAAATCCAACACAAAAAAAATTTACCCTTCTTATACGAAGTTCTTCTATTGCCTCCAATAAACTTGTTTTAAAGTCTAACAATCGAATGGAAAGTAAAGTCTCTGATGGACTTGGAAGAGTAGAGTCAAGTGTCTGTGCTTTAAAGTCTTCATCCATTCTTTGAGCTTCTTTCTGCAAAATAAAGACAGGCAATTCCTCTCCAGTTTATCTGTAAGAGAATACTCAAACTGCAAAACCTGCAAATATGGAGGCAGATCCTTTTAGCAAAGAGTGAAATTACTACCCATAGACACTATGTAATTACCAATATTTTCATTTTAATGTGCAATACTGTAGAAAAAAACAAACAGATATCAGTAATTCACTATATTTCTTTGGTTCTCGTCTTTATTGTTGGCATAGTTTTAATTTTAAGCAAAAGCTCTGATGAGCAGACAGAAGCAGTAGAGTTTTTTCCCAGAGTTACTGCCCTGCACTGACATGAAGGTGCTGCAACGAATACATCGTGACATGAAAAAGTTGCTGTCTACATTTAAGATGTCAAAGATCACAAGACAGGCTCAATTTTAAAAGAGATCTTCAAACTTAAATTAGGGACTTAAGGTAATTTTTGCAGTCTCTGCTTCTGAATTTTAACAAGAAAACTCTGATTTTCCTCCTACAAGATCCTGTATCAAAATGTTGTACTCTAAGCCAGCTACATCAACTGTTGTCAAGCAAGGAGTTACACTAACAGGAGACCCAGGTGTCTCTGTAAGGACAAAGCAGGTTTGTTAGCAACACCAGCAGTGACTTCAACACTCAAAAACATAACAGCTGTACGTGTTTCGTCTGTTTTCCCCAGATTATATTTTTTTAATCCTTGAGACTGAATTTTCAGC